>OZ017740.1:238849745-238854745 GCA_963969285.1 Odontomyia ornata | reverse complement strand
TATATCTATACATCTATATATATATATATATATATATATATATATATATATATATATATATATATATATATATCTATATCTATATATATATATATATATATCTATATATATATATATATATATATATATATATATATATATATATATATATATATATATATATATATCTATATCTATATCTATATATATATATATATATATATATATATATATATATATATATATATATATACACAGAGGTGGCCAAAAGTGATCGGACAATACAAGAAACAAGCAATAAAATACTTTTACGAGCATAAGCTTTGAAATGAAATAAAAATTTTTCCTTTATATAAAAGTTACTTGTATTCTCAATTAATTGCACAAAAAAATAAAACAGAAATAAAAAGATTTTCACAAGAAAATTAACAACTAATTCAAATTCACATTGCATCAAGTGGACAAAAGTAATCGGACGTTCAATTGTAATACTTTTCTTTCTGATGATTCCATTAGAACATAGGCTTTTAATATCTAGTTGCGTATCCTTTTTGTTTTATAACTTCTGTTAACCTATTGGGCATAGACCGTACCAACTTACGGGTAACGTCCGGAGTAATGTTGTCCCATTCTTCTAATAACACCGTCTTCAGTTGACTTTTATTAGTAATGTGATGGTTCCTTATTTTTTTATCCAGATGATCCCAAAGATGTTCGATGGGATTTAGGTCTGGGGATTGCGGAGGTGTTTTTAATTGACCAGGAGTGTTGAAAAGGAGCCACATACGAACATCATGAGCTGTATGCTTTGGGTCATTATCTTGCTGGAACAAATAATGACCATCAAGACCCAATTTTTGTGCACTTTTTTTCAAATTTTCTTTCAAAATCGACAAGTAACCTAGTTTGTCCATAGGTTCGTCAATGATAACAAGTTCTCCTACACCGTTGGCAGCCATGCAACCCCAGACCATTACACAGCCACCTCCGTGTTTTACTGTATATTGAATGTTTTTGGGATGAAGCTCACTATTTTGAGTTCTCCACACCAACAACCTGCCGTCGGAGTGGTAGATATTAAACTTACTCTCATCAGAGAATATTATACGAGTCCAAAAGTCGAGTGGCTTGCTTTTAAATTCTTTTGCAAAGCATAATCTTTTCTTCTTATTAACTTTGCTAATTAGTGGTTTCTTTCGAGGTACTCTCGCTTGATAACCAGCACGGCTGAGAGCTCTACGAATAGTCCGGGCACTAACATTGGTACCATTTACATCTGCTAATTGATCCCTAATACTTCTGGACGTTGTAGTCGGATTCTTTTTAACAATTCTTAAGATTTTTCGTGCGTCTGTCTCTGTTAGTTTACATGGTCGACCACTCCTAATTTCGTTTTCCACCTGATTATTTTTTCTGAACCGTTTCACGATATCGAAAACTGTCGAACGACTTCTTCCAATTATTTTTGATATTTCAGAAAAGGATTTATTCTCTTTATACAACTTTATTATAACTTTTCTTTCATGTATACAGGTTTCTTTGCGATTCTTAGCCATGTTTAACTTTCTTCACTTAAAACTGACAAGTAAATGACTGATATCAGAAAAACACATATCAACATATAATTAGGGGAATTCCCTTTTAAACTCGGAAATGAAAAGAAAAGAATTGCTCCAAACTTCAATGACTAATTTCACACTTTTCAAAATGTCCGATTACTTTTGTCCACTTGATGCAATGTGAATTTGAATTAGTTGTTAATTTTCTTGTGAAAATCTTTTTATTTCTGTTTTATTTTTTTGTGCAATTAATTGAGAATACAAGTAACTTTTATATAAGGGAAAAATTTTTATTTCATTTCAAAGCTTATGCTCGTAAAAGTATTTTATTGCTTGTTTCTTGTATTGTCCGATCACTTTTGGCCACCTCTGTATATATATATATATATATTTATATATATATCTATATATATATATATATATATATATATATATATATATATATATATATATATATATACATATATATGACATATATATATAAATATATATATATATATATATATATATATATATATATATATATATATATATATATATATGACATATATATATATATATATATATATATATATATATACATATATATATATATATATATATATATATATATATATATATATATACATATATATATATATATATATATATATATATATATATATATATATATATATATATATATATATATATATATATATATATATATATATATATAACATGATAAACGACGAAAAAAATTACTAATTTTTGTTTGGTTCGCTGTTTTGGAGATTGCTTTTGAAAAAGCTACATCTTTCAAAATTATAATTTTTTCGATGCAAATATCGTTTTCCTGTGCCCATTGGATGGCTTTCTCGATGCCCTGGAAGGCTTCGAAATTACCTACTTTCTGGAAATTAGTGACGTTACTGTCAGTTGCGGATCACTGAGATTTTCATCTCTCCAGTCTTCGATGTTACTTTGTGACACATCGACGGAAAAAATTGGTTTAAAGCGACCTGAATTGATTGTCTGCTGTCGGTATAAGTTCCACTATGTTGCATCTCTTTCGCTATCCATCTAGCGAGTGGTAAGTTGTCATCCTTATCCCACAATTCATTAAGTAATTTAGCCCATATAGATATATATATATATATATATATATATATATATATATATATATATATATATATATATATATATAGATATATATATATATATATATATATATATATATATATATATATATATAATATTGTTACATGTAAAAAGAATTCTGCGAGCTACTGTCGCAATTGTTTTCACAATGATTAAAAACACCAACAAAATGAATTTACTCGAAACCACGAGAACCCACCAAGCATGATCAACATTTGGAAGTGAGTCACTGCCCCATTCATAAATCTGCTCGAATATACCAGATACCTCTTGGCAGAACATTCGCCAATGTACGAGAAATGCATTGAACGGCTGGAGACCCTATATATAGGCGAGCTGAATGAATGGGGAGATCCTTCATTACAACCGCGATAGAAAACTGCGATATAGTGGTACGCGAAGTACAGGCGATATTGATTGTTTGAGTGTGAAGACAATTGCGATAGAAATTTAATTGACAAGTGAAAGTTAGATTCTAATTAAAATTGTGAAATAGTTAAATGAGTCATTGTGCATTGCGTTTTCACTTCCCCGGAACATTAAAATTATTGGCCGCGAACCATAACATGCGACAGTGGTGTCGAGAAGTAAGAAAGAAAATTTTGGAAGTGAAAACGTTTAAACATTTTTAAAGTGCTCAACAGTGAAAATTAAGCCGAAACAATTAAAAATGCCAGGAAACTTACATCTAAAAATTGACCAATTGACCATATCGGAGCTCAAGGAGGATTGGAACAGCGAAATCTGGCCACACAAGGTACAAAGGCCATACTGATTGAACGCTTGCGTGACACGATCGAGTCGGAAGGCGGGAATCTGGATTCGGGTGAGCTCTCAGATACGGAACAAGGCGCAGAAGGTGAAGAAGTAGAAATACCAAAATCAAAGGAGCCAGAAAATGCGCTAATGCAAATGTTGATGCTGATGTCATCCAGTCTAACACGCGTGTTATAGTTCGCGGCCAATAATTTTAATGTTCCGGGAAAGTGAAAATGCAATGTCTTTTAAATTAAATTAAAAAAGTTTATTAAATTACTTAAAAATGCACAATCACTTATTTGGTCTATTTCACAATTTTAATTTTCACTATTAAAATCTAACTTCCACTTGTCCATAAATTTCTATCGCAATTGTCTTCTAAGATCACTTCACAATCAACGAAAATCACTTTTCTATTACTCGAACAATATCGCTTACCACACACTCTCGCAGTTTTTCTATCGCGGTTGTAATGATTGTATGATTATTATAGCATATATAGGTAAGTCTAGAAAGTATTAAGCCTTTTTGTCATTTTTCGATTGAATATTTCTTTTATTTAAAATGGATTTTATTTAAGTACATATTGTCCATTATTATCTATGACCTTTCGCCATTTTTTGGGTAGAGCCATCTGTGTAGAACTTTTGTGGTTTATCGGCGAAAAACTTGACCAAGTGATTTTCACAGTCCCTTTTTGAAGTGAATTACTTTTCATTAAGGAAGTTTTGCAGAGACCGAAATAAATGGTAGTCTGATGGTGCAAGGTCTGGACTATACGGTGGGTGCATCAAAACCTCCCAGCCAAGCTCTGTCAATTTTTGCCGGGTCATCAAAGATGTGTGTGGTCTGGCATTATCATGATTGGAGACAACGCCCTTTCTATTGATCAATTCTGGCCGGTTTTTTTTGAATTGCTTGTTGCAATCTAGTTAATTGCTGACAGCACAGAGCCGAATTGAGTGTTTGGCCAGGTTCTAGCACCTCATGATAAGCAATTCCCTTCCAATACCACCATACACACAGCATAACCTTATTTGGTGTCAATCCTGGCTTTGAAGCTGTTTTTGATGATTCACATTTTTTTGACCATGATCTTTTTCGAACGACATTCTCGTATCTTACCCATTTTCATCGCCTGTAATGATTTGCTTCAAAAATGGCTCGATTTCGTTGCGTTTTATTAGCATTTCGCAAATGGAAATTCGATCGATAAAATTTTTTGTGTTAAAACATGCGGTACCCAAACGGCGAGGTTCTTGTGTATCCAGATGTACATAAATGGTTCAAAACTGTTTGGAGATGGATATTCAATTCCTTAGCAATGTTATGGCTGCTTATGTGTCGGTCTTCTTCAATTTTTTATAAGATTTCATCAACTTTTTCAATAATTAGTCGACCTGAGCGAGGTGCATCTTTGACATCAAAATTTCCAGAACGAAAGCGAGGGAACCATCTCTTAGCTGCGGCTTTTGATAAAGTATCTTGACCGTAGACACCAAAAATTTTTTCGCGAGCCTGAGATGCATTCTCACTTTGATCGTAGTGATATTGTAACATATA
>OZ017740.1:238767245-238844745 GCA_963969285.1 Odontomyia ornata | reverse complement strand
AGTCTGAGTAGTGCCAACGGATGGTACCAACAGGTCAACCAATCCGTGCACCGTAATCCATTCACGCGGTGACTGCTTGTCGGCCAGCTAGTTCGGAGAGGATTTCGGTCGCGGGTCTCAGAATGGATTACGCTCAATTACAATATTTCAGTCACCTGAACTTGCCCGTTTTTCAAACGCGTCACAATTACTCATCCAGAACGAGAAACCTACATTACGTTAGTTCTGGATGTGATCTATCCACAGATCTCAAATCAAAAACGCTACAAAATCCCATAGGCGCGTTACCGATTCACCGACGCGGTACCGAAAAATATACTACTCGAACTTAAACCGAAGAAAACTACTCTAAAGAAATGGCGAAACAGACAAAGGTACCGCGTACCGCGCGCGACGCGAAACCGACTTCAGCGGGTTTGTCGAAACCCTAACCTCGCGACGGCATACCTACCCTGCACTTCCCTTTCACGCTGAAAAAAAAAACGAGCCACTGAAAAGGAAAGTCGTTAGTTGCTTAGCAATTCATGTTATTGTTTTATTTAGGTCCGACAAATCGATATAATTTTTCTATCAATATTTCTATTTTTATCTATCCTTATCCTGTAAGCTACTTTAATTAAATATCCTATTTTGTCGTAATCGGTATGAGAATTTTATACAATTAATCATTCGTGTTTAATATTAGGTTTAATGATTATTGAAAAATACGGTTAATAGCTATTTTACTAATCCTTGTTCAAATTTGTTGAAATTGATTTTCTCCTTAATAATTCAAAGGTTAAAAGAGTGTGGAACTAAGGTAACATAACGAAGCTAAAGTAAAGTAAACTAAGATAATGCAAATTATCGTGTTGTGGTTGGTTGGTTGTCATGTGTTCATATTATTAGTAAAGGATTTTTGCTTCATCTAAATACAAAATTAGGCTCAGTCGTTTGTTGCTCGAACAAATCCGCCTTGTTGTGTATTTAAATTAAGTGCTTTCTCTGTCGGTGTGCTGTCTACTTTTCGTTCCAGCTTGCCGTTTACGCGTTCTCTTGACAGTTGTTACGGTTGTTAATTCTGTGGTGTTAATGGAATAATCGATACATAAACTAAAGTTAAATCTTTACATGCTTCTAAATCCTGCAATACATTTAAATTGATGTTATTAACTTAAGTCTGAAATTCTACCGTTTTGTTTGTTTTTATCTAGTGTAATTAAATTTAAGTTGCATATATTGTATCGTTATCCTTTATACTTAAATTAGCTAAATAGATTTATCGTTTCTGTTTGATAAAATTTCGTTCTCTTATTTATCGTGTTTTCTTAAATGGGTTAGTTGCAGGGTTTCTAGATTATTTGTGTATTATTATTACTAAGTGTTTGTTTTGCTCTAGGTGTTTATTTTAAATGGGTTTATGTTTGTTGTAATTAACGATTACGTCCGGCAATTTTGGAACTTATTCCATAAAAATATTTCTTAATATTTTTGGGACTAGGAGAACTTCTGATTTTCTTTAATTCTTACTTTTTTTTTTCAGATTCAATAAAAACAAACCCCAGCCCACAACACTCAACTTTCAATAAATATTTAGAACTATATTAACTTGTTGTTAAAATCTTTTTCTACAGCTAACATTTCTGCATCCTATTTAGGTATATGATAAGGTTTCTACTAAGCATTCTGAATCGATGCAAACGGAATGCTTATTCGCATAAAATTTACTATATAATTAACAGAATTTGAGTTTATGTACAAAATGATATCAACTGTGGCGTCATAACATGAAATTTTGCTTATATTTATGACAAAATAATTAATTTAATTAATCTTTGATAGTTACAAAATTCGCTCAGCCTTATTTCATTAAGTTGTAAATATTCAACTGTACAAGCAAATCTTTTCTTTAAGCCAATCACCTTGATATCACGTTTAAATCTCGAATGTAAATATCGTGCAGTTTTATCTAACTATTTTTCTTAAATGGAAACCAGCTGACTCTGAGATAAATCCTGATTTCATGTTATGACATCCAGAGTTTAAAAATAGGTAACGAGTGATATTAGAAACTGTAACCTGAATTGTCCTCCTTTGGTGTTACAATTTCTTCCTCTATAGGTATATATTGTGCGTCTCTGATTTGTATTAAGTGTTGGCGAGATGTTTCACATTTTTCCAGAAAATTGTACGATTGATGGATATCGACAAGGCATCTGATGCATATTTGGTCGGGTAAATCATTATTCTCGCTGACTAACAACTTTGAAAATAGGTTCCATAATTCAACAACGCTCGTTTTAGTTCAATTCCAGCCGTCGATACATTAGTTGTGTCCACTGGTGCTAGTTTCAGAAATTGTTCCAGCATGTCTATTTCATTTGCCAAATCGAATGCATCGTAGTCTCCACAATATTCATCTTCATAGAAAATTTGTGGCGGCAGAGGATGACGAGGATTAGGATCGCTCACTGTGGCACCATGACTTGTTGATTTTGACTGCATTAAATCCTTTTCAGTTTCTTTGCCAGGTTCTGTGATATCAATTGTTTCATATTTAATATTTTTGCTGTCCAGGATTATCAGGACGCGCTGTTGACGTTTTTTTTTTTCTACCTCCTTAATTCCGGACATGCCACTAACAAATACTCGTAATACCGTTTTTGATTTTCAGCAATCCGCTAGGGTGGCACTTGATCGAAGAAATACTTTATCAAGTCTGAATAATTCTCACGAAAGTTGATCAAAATTATACTTTGGATGTCGGACTAACTGGCTGCATCAAATTCGCGCACGCAAAGTAAATTAACAAATTACGCCTTTAACGAAATTCTGATGGACTCAGCCTTTGAGGAACGGAACAAATGGAGAGACTATGCTCATATAAGCTCCATAGAGAATGATGCGACCACCTTCTGAGCATGCTTGTCATTTCTTATACTTAATAATGATACTTAGCTGGCAAATATGATCCTCCACCGCCTCCTTGAGTTTTCCTCCACATCCTTCCTATATGCGAACAGCCCAAATGGTTCACTCCTTCCAAGAATGCTTCGACCATCAGCTGTGAGCCGATCCAGCAGGAACTGTTTGGTTCGGCAGCCGACGACCGTCTTGGAGCGAAGAAGTCCCTCTCGCCAGACAAGCTGAATGCCTGATGCTTCTGCGTGTCCGCAATCCAATTCATGGGATTTTCTTTCTATAGATTTTCGGCACAAACGAGCGCGAATACCGGAATCTGCCGCACCCCGCAATTAGCAGCTGCTATTCCCGATTGCTTTCGATATTTCGCGACAATGAACACTCTTAGAAGACGACAGCCACGAAAAACCAAGCCGACATGTGGCTGTCAAAAATTCCGGTTGTCACCTCGGACAAAACATCTGTGTGTGGAATGGCACGCCATATGGCGGCAATGTGCCTCTCCAGATGTCGCCAGTGGCATAGTTTTCTCGATGGCCATGGTGGAGGGGCATTTCCAGATGGCTATGTCTCGAAATGTGCCGGGGTTGGATTAATTCTATATTTCGAATATTTATATCCACGGGTCTAAATATTTGGACAGAAAAAAAAATATTTTCTGCACAACGATATCCGCACAACAGATGAAGTCCGCTGGCACTTCGAGGACATATCCATCTGGCCGGTTACAAGGGTTCGGGATCGGAATCACTTCGATTCCTGGGCGTAGGCGTCACATTACAAACCATCACATTACTAATAAAAGTCAACTGAAGACGGTGTTATTAGAAGAATGGGACAACATTACTCCGGACGTTACCCGTAAGTTGGTACAGTCTATGCCCAATAGGTTAACAGAAGTTATAAAACAAAAAGGATACGCAACTAGATATTAAAAGCCTATGTTCTAATGGAATCATCAGAAAGAAAAGTATTACAATTGAACGTCCGATTACTTTTGTCCACTTGATGCAATGTGAATTTGAATTAGTTGTTAATTTTCTTGCGAAATTCTTTTTATTTCTGTTTTATTTTTTTGTGCAATTAATTGAGAATACAAGTGACTTTTATATAAGGGAAAAATTTTTATTTCATTTCACAGCTTATGCTCGTAAAAGTATTTTATTGCTTGTTTCTTGTATTGTCCGATCACTTTTGGCCACCTCTGTATATATATATATATATATATATATATATATATATATATATATATATATATATATATATATATATATATATATATATATTCACGTATACCTATATTTTTCAGACATATGTAAAAAACAAATCGGTCAAAAATAAATTTGAAAATAGACAATTAAAGAGAGCATTTTCGGCATATTTTATTGCTTTACTTCCGAAAGAGCAAAAGTGCGGTGCAATCTCGAAAGAAATTGTGTCAAGTTTATGGTGAGGACTGCCTTACTGAACGCTAGAGCCAGCATTGGTTTGCTCACTTTTGTTCTGGAAATTTTAATGTGCAAGATGCACTGCATACTGTTCGTCCAACCGCTACTGAAGACGACAAAATAAGGGCGTTAATCGAAACTAACCGGCGTATGACGGCTGCAAAGATAGTATATATATATATATATATATATATATATATATATATATATATATATATATATATATATATATGTGTATATGTATATGTATATATATATATATATATATATATATATATATATATATATATATATATATATATATATATATATATATATATATATCTATATATATATATATATATATATATATATATATATATATATATATAAATATATATATATATATATATATATATATATATATATATATGTGTGTGTGTTTATGTATATATATATATATATATATATATATATATATATATATGTGTGTGTGTGTATATGTATATATATATATATATATATATATATATATATATATATATATATATATATATGTGTGTGTGTATATGTATATATATATATATATATATATATAAATATATATATATATATATATATATATATATATATATATATATATATATATATATATATATATATATATATATATATATATATATATATATATATTGAAGTAATCGAGCAGTTAGTTGAATTTACTATCTTGATAAATTCACATAGAATTAAAATTTTATTGATGTCCATTTATAGATTTTTTTATATTTTCTTTATATATTCCGCACAACTAAAACTGCTCGATTATTCGGCGGCGGCAAAGGGTCAAAAGAAATTCATGCATAATATGTCCCAGATCAACTAAGCAAACTAAAAACCAGCTGCTTTGTACAAATTGTATGGGACATCAATTTCCCTCAAATTTCATGACAACGAACGCAGCCCATGAAGATTGATCTGATACAATTCGAGAATTGGGGAGGGGGAGCGCAGGTGGTCGTATCGGCGGGATTTGTCACTTGGCACGTCTGAGAAACGAGAATAAACAAATCTTGTGAAATGTTATAAGTGCGGGTTTCGCATGTATTATCTGTGCGAACGTTTCAAACCTTTGTGGACAAGAATATCTCTTTGAATAAAACCCGTTGGGTGGCCGGAAAGCCGTCGGAATAGGTAGGATCAAGAAAAGTCTGGCTGACGTCCCGTGTGTTCGTGTGTGTCGTCGCCCTTTAAAAAAGCATCAACCCGTAACCCGCCATTGAATATATTTTAGGATTTGTCAGTATTTCCTACGCCAAGTAATTTGCCGAATAATTCGAGAGAGTCGAAATTCGTGTGATAAACTAAGAAGTCGCGACCTAAGCAGTGCACGCCATTCACATATTCTCCCGGTGAATCTTCAGAGGTATTAGCAGAAAGTATCTGTAAGATCTGCAGCAGTAAAACCTGATCATAAATTTCAGTACCGCAGAATTCGCAATTGTAACGTAAATACCAGTGAATTTGGTGGATAAACATAGTTGCTCCGTTCATCTCACGATAAATTTTCTCTCGTTCCCATTCGATTTTCCATCGACGAAAATCCCTTTTCCGTGTGGGCAGCAAAGTGCGAGATATCGAGTTTGGAAGCGCGAATCTATTCGCCTATGTATCTTTCGTATCCTCCTGTAGTCCTCGACAATCGGGAAAAGCATGTGCAGTGATCGTACGTGAAAAGGGGAGTTCAATTTTAGCAAGCATAGACAAGTGAAGTAAAATAGGAATTCGACAGGAGTTTTAGAAAAAACGCTCAAGACGGATCTGGTGCACAAAGGAAAGGAAAAGTGTTTCTGAATAGAAGTGGAATCTGTGAATTTCATTCGTTGAAGTATTCCTTATTGGAGTAACCGAAATTAAAAACAAAACCAACAGGAGATTCGCCAGATAATATCGAAGTCGACGGGTCTTTTTTTTGCGGAAATAACTCGCACGCATTGCGAGATAACATTAAAAATTCTGCATAAAGTCGCACTGGCGAGTTGAAAATTGTGGACAGAAGTGGCAAAACATCCGTTTGATTTGGGCGAAGATAATTTGCTAGCTGAACTGATAACATTTATACGAAGTCCATGTATTCACCGGACGTTCAGCGCAAATGAAAAGGCCCATCATGCATATGAAAATGCAGAAAACTATGGTGCAAGTGATTTAGATTGCAGTTATGTTTCTTGTGACTGCCCTACGGATTTCGTAAATCGCATAACAAAGGTGAAGCCAAGTTAGCATTCGGATCAGTGAGCCCTATTATCTAATAGCACTGGTGTGGTGGAAAAGTTGGCCAGGACGTTTTTGGGTATGCGTCACTTTTTCTTGGACAAACGTTCTTTGTTCCAAACGGACGTGAGATCCCTCGTAAAAATGTTAGTGAAGATATGAATTTAATGATATGAGTGGAATCGAACATACAGAGGCGGGAAAGCTTCGTATGGTGATCTTTTGGATTGACCGCGAATTAATGCTTGGATCAGGAATCAGTTGCGTTCGCGCCCAGTGTCGCTTGTGGGGTGGTGAAACGTTCTGTGCTGTTTGTTCCGGTTGTACTACAGGCAACGTTGTTTTGGATTCGCAACGCCAAGAGAGCGTCAAATCAGTCTGTCCAAATGCCAACGGAAAGTTAATTTTAATCAGGGATTTCGATTTAGTTTTAGAAGAAATTGGCGAATGTGACAATGGATGGAATAAGTCATAGACTACAAGGATAGAAAATTTATAAACAAAGTTCATCATTATAACCAGCCTTCAACTTTAAATTTTTGTTTGTGTAACGTAGTGACATTAAGGCCAAGGAGGTTAATTTTTCCAAATTACAGGAGATACATGTTTTATTAGCATCTCACCACATCACCAGCGGGCGTCCGGAGTGAATGTTGGTGAGTACCAATTTTTATATTAATTAAATTGTATTTACATGCATGAATATTTATAAATTACGTATAGAAAAATTAAAACAATGAATTAAATTGTATTTACATGCATGAATATTTATACATTACCTATAGAAAAATAAAAACAATGAATTAAATTGTATTTACATGCATGAATATTTGTAAATTACGTATAGAAAAAATTAAACACAATGAAGTGCTAAAGTTGACACAAAATCGGTCTTTCCATTTTTACCATTCAGACCGGGTATAGGACCCGGTACGGTGGCAGGCTCACCCCATAAAACATGAGCCAGCCGCCGGGTACATAACTAATCTCCTTTTGTTTCAGGTGACTTCGCGGGTTGAGTGGCCGAAGCAGAGTGCCTCTTTATGGCATAGAGTTATGTAATCGAATTGCATAATTATATGGCATAAATTGGTCACCGGGGTACTTCTCTTCTGATGGGAAAGCTTATGCAAGTTAAGTTGTATGAGTTTTCCACTCAGAAGAGGAATACCTGGCCACAGCAACAAATATGGATTTTAATCCGGTTGGGTGCGTGCGCAGGGGCTCCATCACCACCCGTTTGCCCCTCTCTCATTTGTGGGCCATGAGCCTCTCCGGGTAAGGACGAGGTCACCCTGCTTCCACTTCTTTTTACTTGTTACTCTTGTTCCATGAACAAGTCAGTTGTCCCTGGTGTAGTTACCTACACTTTTTGCGACTTCGGTCGCCTTGTTTTGTTCGACCCCAGAAATTCGTGAGTGCGAAATTCTTTGTAGTGGGTCCTTGTGCTGCGGAATGAACCCGCCCCACGACACCGCAATGCTAGCCTGCCAGCGCATTCACGCGTCCCCAGACAAGGGCATTCTCGGCAGATACCGACACCTTCTTCTGCCGAGGCAGCAGACCATCGCTGCAGTCCTTTACGGACATTAAGAAAAACCATTTTCACTACTTTATATATATATATATATATATATATATATATATATATATATATATATGAATCACCTATATATATATATATATATATATATATATATATATATATATATATATATATGAATCACCTTTTATATATATATATATATATATATATATATATATATATATATATATATATATATATATATATATATATATATATATATATATATATATATATATATATATATATATATATGAATCACCTTTTATATATATATATATATATATATATTTATATAGATATATATATATATATATATATATATATATATATATATATATATATATATACTCGTATATATATATGAAAGGTGATTCATAACAAGTGTACACATTTTTGTCGAAAAAAAACATAGTTTTTGTGAAGATTGAGCTGTAATGTTTATTTATTATGAAAATTTAGTCCCTTACAATTAAATATGAAACATTACTTCGGGCATATGTGCACCTCGTGCTGCTCAAACGATATGACATTTTCGCACACTTCCGGCGTTATTAGGCGTAGTTTGGCTCGAATATTGTTTTTTAATGCTTCAGTAGTCTGGGGACCATCAGCAGAAACACGATCCTTCAGAAATCCCCAAAGGAAGAAGTCACAAGGAGTCAAATCTCACGATCTCGCCGGCCAATTTATGGGTGGACCAAAAAATTCACGTAGAGCGCGAAACATTTGCACTGGCGATTCATTATTTTTGTAAAACGTTTTAACAATAATAAAACGTTCGACTGATGTGTATGACGCCATGGTTAAAATTGTAAAAGACCAAACTGTCATAATCTGTCAATATATGGACCTGAAATTGGTGATAAATAAGAGTTAAGGCCCATTCACATGTGTACACTTATTATGAATCATCCTATATATATATATATATATATATATATATATATATATATATATATATATATATATATATATATATATATATATATATATATATATATATATATATATATATATATATATATATTTATATATTATATGTATATATATACATATATATATATATATATATATATATATATATATATATTTATATATTTATATATATATATATATATATATATATATATATATATATATATTTATATTTTATATATTTATATATTATATATATATATATATATATAATATATATATATATATATATATATATATATATATATATATATATATATATATATATATATATATATATATATATACAGACGCATATTAAATTCACCAGGCAATAAGAAGCACTTACTTTCCAGAGCAGAATTATTTTTTTACTATCGCATGTCATCTCTTGATATATACAGCTATAAGTACTCACTTTGTTCAACGTTACACATAACAGTGCACTATCGTAGCTTTTATCCAAATGTAGAACATATTCTATTTCAGAAATATAAACTCCAATCAAGTTTTGTAACGATTGCAACTTTAGACGTAATTCAGTCAATCTAAACATACAAAAAAATATAAAAATTTAGAAGAAGTGTTTCTAACTAGATTTCTTAATTATTCGAACAATGTAAATATGTACTCGTATATGGAAAAAATTATAGGTATTATTCGGTTATTTTAGCAAAGAAATCTTTAAAATATTTTTAAAAATAATTAACAAAATTCTTACCTTTTGAATGTTCCTATAAATTGCTCAGTATATGAAACTGATCCTAAGATGTCATTGGCGGCGTGTTGCAATCTTAGAACTCTTGGCTCACACCTTTCTAATTCAACAAAAAGCATTTTAAATTTTTGTAGTTTGGCTTCTAAAGAGTATTGATTTTCAGATAAGTCTATAGGTTCTGCCAATTTGATTGAATCTTCCGTATTTTCTAGCCATAATACAAGCTCCTCGATTGTTTGGTGAAATTCTAAATTATTCATTAGTGCTGTTTGCAAAAGGTTTTGTCGCTGTGTAGCATGATTATATATAGTATCCCATCGTCCATAATTTAGTTTCAAACGATCTTTAAGTCCCATAGCTTTGTCAGTATCAAGGCTGTGTGCAGAAAGGTGTGTTTCAAGCATAGCAAGAGAATTAACTAAAGTTTTATGGCTTTTCAAATCTAGAATAAATTCTCCATGATCCTGAATAACGTCCTCAAGTTGTTCAATTTCACTTGGCACTGAAGCTTCAGAATGCTGGATAGATTCTGCAAATTTAAGCCACTGTTCTAAGCGCCACATTTCATTATCAATCTGCTGCCAGTTACTTTCAGTGCAAAGCGGACATATGGTGCAACCAACATAGCTACAAGTGGAATCATAAATATAAAATACATAAAAGTTGGAAAAAAAACATAATCAGTGCATTTTCAAAATATTTTGAAATTGTTCAACCATATACCTAAATTTTATGGAGGTCAAAAGAGAGTACACACTTTAATACCTAGCGTGTATTGCATAATTATGTAAGAATATTTATGTAATTAATTCGTGTCTAACATATTTATCTAGGATAATCCATGTAGTTATTCCTTATATGTATGATGCCAATGATGATTAGCGTTAACGTGACGGTACTCTAGAATGTGATATTTTCAATGTGTGATTATTTACCGAGTCATATGCGAGTACACTCCGCGACATATGCTTAGGTTGGATATCATTTCGCCACAACTGCCCTTTATTTCAGTGTCAAATAAATCTTACATATATTGTTTCGATTAACGGTTATTTTGATAAATGTTTCACATAGATCAAGCGGTCCTTACACATAACGGAATTTTTTTAAATTGCGATAATTATATCTTTTCCTTCGTAGCGCTACAGCCCCTCTTGAGCCTTCATTACCTGCAATAAACGCCTCAAACTGACTCGGTCTATTGACCGGTATCCTCCAATTACAAAATCCGAGCAGTGGTGAACTTTCTTCGTTGACCGAGTCAGGCTAGCGTTTCCTCTGTGTTAACGAAGCAACAATAAACGTTAACGTATACACACTAGAAGCATCATTTTATCAGAGTTACCTTATTTATGTTATAAGTTAAGTTATCAAAATCCAAACAAAATTCAAACACAATAAATGTAAGAAAGATGAATGAATTAACACCACAAAATTTCATAGAAATTTACAAAATATTCAATTGGTTCAGTTTATTTCATGATGATTCTAAAAGAGCTCATGTATTTATTCATTTTTCGACAAAATTAAACAATTCGTTCGCCTACGAGCTTATCCTCTCCATAAAAAACAGACGCATATTCATACTCATATTTAATCCTAACTTCTTATCTCGCCATTTGAGAATGGTGGCACAGAATCGCTGACTCGACAACTCGGGGCATGAAATTGATATGCTTGTGTACGTTCATGTCCACGAGAGTGCCAAGTTCGTGGTTTTGCATGTTTGCTTGACTGCGGAATCAAATCTGTTTGTTGGTTTCGGAATTCGTTCTGTAGACGGGCAGATATGCAATCTCAGCGTTTGGCACTCTGGTCGGGGTCGACGGTTTTATGTCCGTTGGCAAAATTGTAACGCTGTTTGAAGGTGGAACGGAGAGACAGTGCAAAACCTTTAGTATGAATAAATCATTTAGTGTCAGAAGTCGATTTACATTTTTAAAGTAAAATAAATAGAAATTTTAAAGTAGTGCTTGTTAGAATTGAAAGCTTATTTGGTAGTGCGTGCGTGTGCCGGTTGAAATTTCTATCTTACCTCGTCCCGATTTTTGGCCAAAGGGGACACTCGTTAAAGCATTCGATACAAGGTAACCTATGCGGCGATTTCGTCCCGATACAGGTTTCAAACAGCCTCAACAACCTTCAAGGATCATCTAACATTGAAAGAAATTGTTCCCTTCCTAATCGTTCAACTATTTCTATTTATTACCACAATGTTCGTTGCTTAAGAACCAAACTTGAGGACTTATTACTCGTATCTCAATTAACTTATGATTCTGTTATCTGTTTAACTGAAACGTGGTTGAATAAAAATATTTCTAATGCAGAAATATTACCAGATTGCTTAGTCTACCGATGCAACCGTGACCTTAACGTCACTAATAAATCTGATAGTGCAGTCTGCAAAAACCTTAATAGTTTACTTTTCGCTGATTTCAAATTTGCTCGTGCTGTTGAGTGTGTAATTGTTAAAATCCCTCTTCCTGATAACTCCTCTTTATTAATTTTCTCTGTGTATATTCCCTGTAATTCACTAGTAACTGTGTACGAAGCCTTCTTCGATGAACTCTCTGCCTATATTCTTCCTCGTCATCCACAGTCTAAAATTATAATTTGTTGGGACTGCAACCTACCGGCAGTGGAATGGGATCCCTTAACAACACCTGGTATTTCCTCAACAAATAATCCTTCTTCGTTACTTTCTTTCTTTCTTTCCCATTGTTCTTTTTCACAGTTTAACTATATCCGTAACTCTAATGGTCGCCTTCCGGACCTTGTCTTGTCAAATGTTCTAGCTGGGTGTCTATCAATAGTTCCTGTTTTACATCCTTATATTCAACCTGACCTCCATCATCCACCTTTCTCTCTAGCACTAATCATTGATACCCTAAAATCTCAGAGAATTGCCTCAGTTTATCGTTATAACTTCTTTAAAGCAAATTATGAGGCAATTAAAACCAATCTGGACTTGATAAACTAGTGCACCTTCTTTACTCGTCTTGACTGTGATAGTGCCTTGAACAAATTTTACGGCTACCTTAACAATCTGATTGCTCATTATACTCCACTGCAAGCTCCTCGCAAATCTAAAATGAAGCCTTGGCTTACTCGAAGAGTTCTTTGTGCCTTAAAAGCCAAAAACAAGGGGCATAGGCACTATATATTAACCGGAAACGATGATGCCAAACATAATTTTTGTAGATTGCGTTCTTTGGCTAAAAATTTCTTCAGCAGTTTAGAGAGTTCCCTCCTGACAAATAATGCGAAACCCTTTTGGTCCTACATCAGATCTCTTGAATCTTCTTCTAAGATCCCGCATACTGTTAAATGGAATAACACTGAAGCCTCCTCCCCACAGGATATTCCGAACCAATTTGCCGAATATTTTTCCTCTACTTTTTACTCTTATGATACTTTACACTCCCCCATAAATTCAATTCAAACTTATCCAGCATCAATTACATCCTAATCCACTGATCATTCTGAAGTTGAATCCCTTATTAACTTGCTCGATCTGAATGTTAGTCCTGGTCCCGATGGATTGCCAAATATATTTGTAAAACCACTTTGTTCCTCTTTGTGTTTTCCTCTATCCCTTATATTCAATCTCAGCTTTGGTACTGGCACCTTTCCTATGTCCTGGAAAGATGCAAATGTTGTTCCTATCTTTAAAAACGGCGACCCATCAACTACCTCAAACTATCATCCCATATCACTCCTCTCCTGTTGCTCTAAGCTGCTGGAACGACTTGTACACAACAGGCTTCATGAGTCATTGAGTTCAATTGTCATATCACAGCAACATGGATTCTTGAAGGGTCGTTCAACTTCCTCGAACTTGGCTGAGTTCGAAGATTATATTGCAAGAGCTCTAGATAAACAGCTTCAAGTTGATGAAATATTCACGGACTCCTCCAAAGCTTTTAGCTCCGTAACCATGTTCTTCTCTGTCAAAAGTTAGCTTTGCTCGGCATTTCCGGTTCCCTACATTCTCAGATTTCATCGTATTTATCCTCTCGTTCATGTCGTGTTAATCTCTATAGCACAACTTGCTTTCCATTCAATCCTACATCTCGCGTCTCTCAAGGGTCACTCCTAGGACCTCTTCTTTTCGTACTGTTCGCTAATGATCGCCCGTCTGTAATTTTCTGTTCATGTCTCCTGTACGCTGATGATTTCAAGGTATGTAATGTGACGCCTACGCCCGGGAATCGAAGTGATTCCGATCCTGAACCCTTGCACCCGGCCAGATGGGTATGACCTCGAAATGCAAGCGGACTTCATCTTTCGTGCGGATATCGTTGCGCAGAAAATATTTTTTTTCCTCTCCAAATATTTAGATCTGTGGATTTAAATATTTTAAACATAATATTAATCAAAACCCCGACACATTTCGAGGCATATTCATCTGGGAATGCCCCCTCCACCGTGGCCATCGAAACACTATGCCACTGGCGACAAATGGAAATGCACATTGCCGCCATGTGGCGTTCCACTCCGCACATCTGTTTTGTCGGCGGTTGTCGAATTGACAGTTCGTCGCCACGAGGAATGAGAAATTCTTTATCGTTCTTATTTGTGTTTGCCATCATCTGGTCGTGTGCATAAGAAGTTGAAAAAGTGCAAAGTGAAAAACTTTTTTTTCCGCGACATTTCGTTAGTTCGCTGGAATTAATTTTAGTCAGTTGGTTCTATAGTATCCTTTGAATGTGAAAAACTGCGCAAAATTGCTTGTGATTCGACTAATACTATTCCTGAAATGATCAGTAATGTTAAGTCAAATGGAAAGCGCTGAGTGCGCTTCGTGGCGAAACGTGGCGTTGCGTTTGATCGCTCCGAGGATCTTTTTTGCTGCTGCTCCGCATAGGCTTGTTCTCATATGTGCCTGATTGAAGGATGTATACATGTATGTATATTAAGCTAGAAGCGAAGGATTATATTTTGGGGTTGGAAGGAGAGTTTCTTCAAGGCATTGATGCTTTTCCATCTAAGGCAAACGATTATAGCACTGTTCTAGAACAAGCTTTGAACAGAACAGGTAAGAGTGGGTTCGTTGTTCATGGTGCTTCGTGGCAGCCAAAGTCCAGGTGGTGGGAAAATATACCAAAATTTCCGCAGAATTTGGTGACAGTAGTTTTGACGTTTCTGGTCAAAATATGTTGGAAGCACGGGCGGACACAAACGTAATGATTTTAATGTTGCTTAAAACTTATTTAAAGATAATTTAACTTTGCTTTACCCACATGGCATACAGTCTAATATTGAAATTCGTTGTAGCACACATTATCGTACTTGTTCTAATATCAAACAAACTACAGATAAAGAGAAAAGATTAAACAAACAATAGTTAAATAAAAATAAATTGAATAAGCATTTTTAAAATCGATCAAATCAAGAAAACAAAAATCAACTACCGGAATTTGCTGTATATGTAAATTGCTAAAAAAAAAAAAAATTTAATTAAAAATAAATAAAGCATCAAAAATGCCAACCTAGAAAATATGCCCTTGTTGAAAATAGAGAAAACGAAGAGAATTAATTTTAAAATTAACGAAAAAAGGAAGAAAGAAATGGTAGAAAAATGAGTGACAGACATTAATTTGTTTTAACTATATGTTTAATTATAATTATATATTTAAACGACGTGACGAAAAGAAATGACGGAAACGAGAACACAGAAAAACCACAATTGACACAGAATACCTCGATTTTAAATTTAATTTATTGATTTAGAGGAGTAAATAAAAAAAAAAAAAATTGGAAAAGAAAAACATCAACAACAAAATGTGTAAAAGCGAAAAAACTGTATCAAAAGAACTAACTCTTCTTCCAATTTCGTAAATGAAAACAAAAATTTGTGTAAGAATCAAACAATGCTATTTAATAATTAATTTAATATTAATGAAGAAAGAAAGAAATGAAAAACCTAGGTTATTGCTTGTTATTTTGTTTTCTAGACAACGCGAATTATTAAAATTAAATTAAATGATTGTGAGGATAAAACATGAAAATAAAATGACAACTGACGAGTCAGTAAATGGCGGGAGAGGTAAAATATAAATAAAACCTAAATATATACATACGATAAAATGTGTAACTGAAGATAAAGTTTAATTTTACATTTATTTCTAGTAAATTAACTTAAAATAAATATATAAAATAGCAAAAAAGTAAGCATACAATATTTATGAGAAAAAAATTTTATGTACGAAATGAATATGTTGTAGATAAAACAGAAGAAATGAGAAAAAGAGTGAAACAAACAAAATAATGACATCATAAAATTATCCTATTGAACAGTAAAATAAAAATTCACAAATAAACAACATGAATTGCTAAACGGAACTACGACTTTCCTTTTCAGCGGTTCTTCTTTTTCAGTGGGAAGAGAGAGTGCAGGGTAGGTATGCCGTCGCGAGGGTAGGGTTTCGCCAAATCCGCTGAGGTCGGTTTCGCGTCGCGCGCGGTACGCGGTACCTTTGCTGTTTCGTTATTTTATTTAGAGTAGTCTTCGTCGGGTTGATTTAGAGTAGTATACTTTTCGGTACCGCGTCGAAACTACGGGAACGTGAAATAAAAATTAGATTTTGAATTCTTGACTGGTTATAAGAAGAAATACGGAGTAACGTAAAGTAGGTTTCTCCTCCGTATGTTTTGTTTTGATAACGCGTTTTGGAAAACGGGCATGTTCAGGTGGCTGAAATATTGTAATTGAGCGTAACCCATTCGGAGACCCGCGACCGAAATCCTCTCCGAACTAGCTGGCCGACAAGCAGCCACCGCGTGAATGGGTTACGGTGCACGGAATGGTTGACCGGTTGGTACCATCCGTTGGCACTACTCAGACTTAACGTCTAGAACCGATGAGAGGTCGGTTCCGCGTTCGAACCTAAAAAGGTGAAAATCATTACAAATGGCGCCCAACGTGGGGCCTAAACATCCTAAGGGGGAAAGAAATTCGCGTCTTCTGACGAGTTGTTCCTTTACGGAGGATGTAAGGTACTTTGGTACTCGAGTCCCACTATCAGGAGCAGTGGAGTTGTGTGATACACACTAGCAGTCGCTTCACGTGAGTTGTAGCTTCCGCTCTCCTTTGTTTGATTTTGTTTTCGCGACAGAATCCTTCCGATGTGTTGTCCCAGGCTAAACCCTGTAAGGACCTTCTATTTTCTTGATGGAACAGCCAGCCTGATGGGTTTACCTATCAGCATGGACTCTCAAGAAAATAGAAGGCTACCTTGCCTTTATGTCGCGGAAGGATTCTAATTATTTCGTATGCGTGATAGACGAGTGGTATCGGTTCAACGTTCGGTGGCGTACGCTGGAGTTGCGAAGCCCGGAATGCTTCCACGCGTCGGGAGTTTTGACCGCGTACTAAGCTGTTACGGTAGCTATACCACTTGTCTCGTCGAGTCATCTAACGTAGATTAGAAACGTTTTGTAATGTATGTGGGTAGGGGTTTAAATTTAGTAAATCGACCGAAAGCACCCTTTCTTCGGCAGATTACCACGCACTCTCCTTTCCCGTTGAAGGAGTCGACCACTGAAAAGGAAAGTATACTTTAAATACATTTTTTTTTCCACTTATCATATAGCTCGCCACTATCGGCCACGAAATTATTTTTAGGTTTTTTTTTCATATATATATATATATTAGGGTTAACCTTTTCTTTTTTTTTAGTAAGAAAAAACTTACTTCTACCACACACAAGACCGAACCAAAAATGGCAAAGAAGCGGACTCCCGATAAGCGGTGGACCCGGTCCAAAACGGTCCAACCCGCGAACTGCGGGATCTGTTTCGAGGACGTAGTGGAGGGGGTACACAGCGTGCGATTGGATTGTGGACATCTATTCCATCGTGCCTGTGTCCAACAGCTCCTCCTCACGTCCGAGCTGTGTCCCTTATGCCGGCGACCCATCGAGCGGACCGCCCTAGACGTCCCCCTCGGAACGCCCCTACCAACGCGTGGAGCAGTGGCGAAAGGAGTTCCAGAGGCCGAACCGTCCCAACCACTCCTAGACCTTCAAGGAGCCGTAGGCGGTGAAGTTCCGGCCGCAAGTGTCGTGTCCGGAGGTGACCCCCATGCCTTCCGCCCACTCCATTGACACCCTCGTGGCGTTGATGAGAGATATGTCTGAGAGGATTGGCAACCTGGAGGGAAAGCTCCAGAATCTCCCTATGAGCCAACCACCCAGCCGCGTGAGAACTCCGCTTGGCTGGGAGCCCAATCCCAGTGTGGCTATGCCCCACTCGCGACCATCCGAGCAATGGGCCCCACCTCCAAGGAACTCGGGAATGGACCCCAGAGCTCCCGAATATAGACCACGACACAGCACCGCACCTCCGTTGGTACCTCTAGCCCCCGAGGCAGTTCAGTACAACAGGTCAATCGAGGATGTGATTCCCCCCGGGAACGCATTGACACCTTTTCGAGACCCGACGCCTCGTATCATGGAGAGTTGGCGCCTGAACTTTACAGGGTTCAACGATATGATATCGGCGGACCGGTTCCTTTTCCGGATTCAGACGTTAGTATCCAGCACCCTGGGAGGTGATTCCTCGGCCTTCCTCCGGCATGCACATCTTTTGTTCAGCGGCGACGCTGCCGACGGGTACTGGAGCTTTAAAGAATCAACGCCACGTCCCACTTGGCACTCTTTCAGTGCAGCCTTCCGCAATAGATTTGAGGATGGCTTCACTGAGAGAGAGCTAAGGGAACAACTAAAGAAACGAGAACAAGGCGCTCACGAACCGTTCGACCAGTACTACACAAGCATAGTGAGGTTGAGCACTCGCCTGCGAACTACCATGCCCGAGGACGAACTGGTAGAAATTATCAGAGAGAATATGCGCTGGGATCTCCAGAACAGCCTTCTGCATTTTCCCATCAACACCATACAGGGATTGCGCCTCCATGCCCGTAGGCAAGAACACTTGGATGAGCGGCGAGGTACCTTCCGTCCACAACCTCGCATAACGGGACCAAATCCCCGAAATCATCACACCGCGGAGTTGATGGCAGCGGACCACCTGCTTGCTGACCCAGTACCAGTACCGAGGAGCGGAGCACCACCGGAGCTTGAGGTACCAGCATTGTTTGATCGCCCCTCCCTAGAAGCACTCACTAGTCCGACGGTCTGTTGGAACTGTCGACAACCGGGGCATCGGTTCTATGCATGTCCAGCGGAGCCGACGCTTTTCTGTTACCGCTGCGGGAAGGCCGACACATACGCACCTGACTGTGCAAATTGCAAAGGGCGAAAAAACTTGCCACCGAGTGCCGCGACCACCCGTCGGCACTCCTAAACCCCGGACGAACCAATCCTGACCCCATCACTAGCTATGACCCAGCTCCCGACATGACTCCAATTCTGCTGACTCGCACCGCTAAACACAGTTCTCCCGAAGTTCCACAACCGACGCCATCCTTCGCCGAGGCCAACGCGCAGGGAAATGATAGCGAGGCGAAAGTTCCTTGGCATGTAAAACCTTTTCATGTCAGGCTGCGGAATTAGTTGGCTACTCGACAGCGCATCTTCCATGAAGAGTTGGCTACAACTGTCCCACCGCGAAGAAAGCGAGCCACGCGTCGGATGCGGAGCTTCTGGAGAAAAGTCAGGCAGTCGAGGAAAGTGCTGAAGGACATACACTTAGACGAATTATTGAGGGATGATGTTCGGCCATATGCGTCAGTACACCTCCTGCAAAAACGAGTGTCAGGCTTAGTCGATACGGGAGCCAGCGTGAATTGCATATCTGCCGATTTTGCAGGGGAGATACTGGCAATGCACGCGGATCAAATCCGTCATTTCACCTCCTGGTTAAGCACGGCGGACGGAACTCGTCACTCTGTAGTGGGAAAAATTATGACGGACGTCACCTTTAAAGGAGTAACTAAACCTCTGGAATTTTTCATCATACCTCAATTAACCCAGAATCTTTATCTAGGAGTGGATTTCGTTCGAAAATTTAACTTGGCCCCGGCACTATTTTCCGGTACGACCCTGGAGTCCGTCACCACTGTTCCTGACCAATCTCAACCCACTAACTTATTACGACATACACTGGATGTAAATCAGCAACTGCGACTTGACTCGGCTATATCGACTTTTCCATCGCATGAGAAGGAAGGTCTCGGGCGGACTGCCCTGGTGTTCCACACTATAGATGTGGGGGATGCTAAACCCATAAAACAGAGACATTTTGCCATATCTCCGGCGAAGGAAAAATCGTTATATGCCGAAGTGGATCGAATGCTAGCATTAGGCGTAATCGAAGAATCACAGAGCGCGTGGGCTTCCCCAGTCACCTTAGTTGTCAAGCCGAACAAGGTCCGGTTATGCTTAGATGCCAGACGCTTGAACGCCGTCACAGTCAAGGACGCATACCCTCTACCGTTGATTGAAGGCATTTTGAGTCGGTTGCCTAAAGCCCACTTCATCACGAGCTTAGACCTCAAGGACGCCTTCTGGCAAATTCCTTTAGACCCCGGTTCAAAGGAGAAAACAGCCTTCACAGTCCCAGGTCGGCCCTTATATCAATTCGTGACCATGCCATTCGGATTGTGTAATGCCCCCCAAACAATGACGCGCCTTATGGATAAGGTAATACCACCTCACTTGCGGCACCAAGTTTTCGTTTACTTGGACGATCTGTTGCTTATAACCGAGACCTTTGACGAACACATCGACCTGCTTCAGGAGGTGGCTCTACACCTCCGGAGGGCAAGATTAACCATCAACATACAGAAGAGTCAGTTCGTGATGACGGAGGTGAAGTATTTAGGTCACATCATTGGGCATGGCCATATCAAGACCGATCCGGACAAGACTCAAGCGATTGACGTTTTCCCGTTACCCAAGACCACCAAGCAATTACGCCGATTCTTAGGTTTATGCGGACGGTACCAGCGTTTTGTATGTGACTATGCCACCAGAACCACTCCTTTGACCGACATGCTGCGTAAGGGACGTAAATTCGTCTGGGAAGAGCCCAGCTTGCGAGCCTTTGAAGAGCTAAAAAAGAGTCTGACTACAGCCCCTGTACTGCACAGCCCGGACTTTGACAAACCGTTCTCAATCCATTGTGACGCGAGTCAACATGGGGTGGGAGCAGTCTTAGTCCAGGTGGCACAAGACGGCGAGGAGAGACCTATAGCCTTCATGTCTCACAAGTTCAACCCAGCCCAGCGAAATTACACGGTTTCCGAGCAGGAATGTCTAGCTGCAGTGTTGGCAGTGAAACGCTTCCGAGCCTATGTGGAGGGACACACCTTTGAAATCGTTACGGACCACGCTTCTCTGAAATGGCTAATGAGCCAGACTGATCTCAACGGCAGATTGCCCAGGTGGGCACTGAAACTACAGGCATTTGACTTCACAATTCGCCACCGAAAGGGAAGCCAGCATGTAGTCCCCGACACCTTATCCAGAATGTTCGCCCCTGAAGGAGCCGAGTCGGTCCAAGAGGACGACAGCCCCCAATTGATCGATCTGGACCATCCTGCCTTCAAGTCAGCCAGCTACACCCAACTGATTCACACTATCCAGAATCAACTGTCCCAGCTTCCTGAACTGCGGTTGACGGATGGATTTATTTACAAGCGGATGGGACACGCATCCGGAGACCCCATACAAGAAGAAGAACAGTGGAAGTTGTGGGTGCCCGAAGAATTAACCACTGATCTTATCAGACGGGCCCATGACCACCCATCAAGTGCGCACGGCGGTTACGGTCGTACACTTAGGCGGTTGAAAACCTGTTTCTTTTGGCCTAAGATGGCACAACAGATAAAAGCGTACGTAGCCTCTTGTGAGCTATGCAAGTGCACTAAAGCGCCCAACACCATTCTTCGGCCACCCATGGGTAAGGTTGAGGTCCCCGAATGTGTGTTCCAGCGCTTGTACATTGATCTTATCGGTCCTTACCCTCGATCTACTTCTGGTCACACGGGAGCTGTCGTGGTCCTGGATCAGCTCTCTAAATTCCCTATCATAGAACCACTACGTAACCTGCACACTGGACCTATACTCAGCTTCTTGGAGAACCGAGTCTTTCACATGTTTGGAGTTCCGGAGAAACTTGTCTCCGACAATAGGGTCCAGTTCACATCCAGCAAGTTCCGAGACCTAATGTCCAAATACGGCATCATCCAGCAACGAACCGCCGTCTATTCACCACAAGCCAACGCATCCGAACGACTGAACCGTACGCTCATAGCGGCCATCCGCGCCTATGTCCACCCGAATCAGAAGGACTGGGATCGCAAATTGTCCGCCATCACTAGTGTGCTGCACTCGTCGTACCACGCCACTACCGGCATTTCGCCGTATTTCGCATTGTTCGGCCAGTACATGATCTGTCATGGGAGCGCGTACCGGCTATTGCGGCAGCTGAAATCGCTAGAGGACCCAATCGTGGTTCTGGAACCGCACGAAAAGCTCCAACTTCTGCGAGATCAACTGCGGGAGAAGATTGAAGAAAGTCGACGGATGGGAGAGGAGCGGTACAACTTGCGATCTCATCCTTCTGGCTTTAAGGTAGGCGACGAGATATATCGTCGAAACTTCCGACAGAGCGATGCCACCCGACATTACAATGCCAAACTAGACAAGAAATTCGTGAAGTGTCGAGTCCTACAAGTAATAAGCCCCACCCGATACCTCATCGCGGACATGGCTGGTAAAACCCTGGGAATTTACCACGCAAAAGACCTTAGACGATGAAGTGCAACTATTTCCCACGAAAAACCTTGGCTTACCTAAATCTCTGCCTGGACGAAGACCTCCGAGTAACACCTGACTCCCTACGGTATAGTCACTGTCGAGTCTTCACGAACATGGTTGTAGCCTATTCCTCGAAATCGACCTTCGACCCGCCACGGCCCTAACCAAGACTTTTTACATAGGAGGCGGGATCGTAATTACTTCGATTTTGGGGGGGGGGGGGGAATGTGTAATGTGACGCCTACGCCCGGGAATCGAAGTGATTCCGATCCCGAACCCTTGCACTCGGCCAGATGGGTATGACCTCGAAATGCAAGCGGACTTCATCTTTCGTGCGAATATCGTTTCGCAGAAAATATTTTTTTTTATCTCCAAATATTTAGATCTGTGGATTTAAATATTTTAAACATAATATTAATCAAAACCCCGACACATTTCGAGGCATATTCATCTGGGAATGCCCCCTCCACCGTGGCCATCGAAACACTATGCCACTGGCGACAAATGGAAATGCACATTGCCGCCATGTGGCGTTCCACTCCGCACATCTGTTTTGTCGGCGGTTGTCGAATTGACAGTTCGTCGCCACGAGGAATGAGAAATTCTTTATCGTTCTTATTTGTGTTTGCCATCATCTGGTCGTGTGCATAAGAAGTTGAAAAAGTGCAAAGTGAAAAACTTTTTTTTCCGCGACATTTCGTTAGTTCGCTGGAATTAATTTTAGTCAGTTGGTTCTATAGTATCCTTTGAATGTGAAAAACTGCGCAAAATTGCTTGTGATTCGACTAATACTATTCCTGAAATGATCAGTAATGTTAAGTCAAATGGAAAGCGCTGAGTGCGCTTCGTGGCGAAACGTGGCGTTGCGTTTGATCGCTCCGAGGATCTTTTTTGCTGCTGCTCCGCATAGGCTTGTTCTCATATGTGCCTGATTGAAGGATGTATACATGTATGTATATTAAGCTAGAAGCGAAGGATTATATTTTGGGGTTGGAAGGAGAGTTTCTTCAAGGCATTGATGCTTTTCCATCTAAGGCAAACGATTATAGCACTGTTCTAGAACAAGCTTTGAACAGAACAGGTAAGAGTGGGTTCGTTGTTCATGGTGCTTCGTGGCAGCCAAAGTCCAGGTGGTGGGAAAATATACCAAAATTTCCGCAGAATTTGGTGACAGTAGTTTTGACGTTTCTGGTCAAAATATGTTGGAAGCACGGGCGGACACAAACGTAATGATTTTAATGTTGCTTAAAACTTATTTAAAGATAATTTAACTTTGCTTTACCCACATGGCATACAGTCTAATATTGAAATTCGTTGTAGCACACATTATCGTACTTGTTCTAATATCAAACAAACTACAGATAAAGAGAAAAGATTAAACAAACAATAGTTAAATAAAAATAAATTGAATAAGCATTTTTAAAATCAATCAAATCAAGAAAACAAAAATCAACTACCGGAATTTGCTGTATATGTAAATTGCTAAAAAAAAAAAAAAAAATTTAATTAAAAATAAATAAAGCATCAAAAATGCCAACCTAGAAAATATGCCCTTGTTGAAAATAGAGAAAACGAAGAGAATTAATTTTAAAATTAACGAAAAAAGGAAGAAAGAAATGGTAGAAAAATGAGTGACAGACATTAATTTGTTTTAACTATATGTTTAATTATAATTATATATTTAAACGACGTGACGAAAAGAAATGACGGAAACGAGAACACAGAAAAACCACAATTGACACAGAATACCTCGATTTTAAATTTAATTTATTGATTTAGAGGAGTAAATAAAAAAAAAAAAAAAATTGGAAAAGAAAAACATCAAAAACAAAATGTGTAAAAGCGAAAAAACTGTATCAAAAGAACTAACTCTTCTTCCAATTTCGTAAATGAAAACAAAAATTTGTGTAAGAATCAAACAATGCTATTTAATAATTAATTTAATATTAATGAAGAAAGAAAGAAATGAAAAACCTAGGTTATTGCTTGTTATTTTGTTTTCTAGACAACGCGAATTATTAAAATTAAATTAAATGATTGTGAGGATAAAACATGAAAATAAAATGACAACTGACGAGTCAGTAAATGGCGGGAGAGGTAAAATATAAATAAAACCTAAATATATACATACGATAAAATGTGTAACTGAAGATGAAGTTTAATTTTACATTTATTTCTAGTAAATTAACTTAAAATAAATATATAAAATAGCAAAAAAGTAAGCATACAATATTTATGAGAAAAAATTTTTTTGTACGAAATGAATATGTTGTAGATAAAACAGAAGAAATGAGAAAAAGAGTGAAACAAACAAAATAATGACATCATAAAATTATCCTATTGAACAGTAAAATAAAAATTCACAAATAAACAACATGAATTGCTAAACGGAACTACGACTTTCCTTTTCAGCGGTTCTTCTTTTTCAGTGGGAAGAGAGAGTGCAGGGTAGGTATGCCGTCGCGAGGGTAGGGTTTCGCCAAATCCGCTGAGGTCGGTTTCGCGTCGCGCGCGGTACGCGGTACCTTTGCTGTTTCGTTATTTTATTTAGAGTAGTCTTCGTCGGGTTGATTTAGAGTAGTATACTTTTCGGTACCGCGTCGAAACTACGGGAACGTGAAATAAAAATTAGATTTTGAATTCTTGACTGGTTATAAGAAGAAATACGGAGTAACGTAAAGTAGGTTTCTCCTCCGTATGGTTTGTTTTGATAACGCGTTTTGGAAAACGGGCATGTTCAGGTGGCTGTAATATTGTAATTGAGCGTAACCCATTCGGAGACCCGCGACCGAAATCCTCTCCGAACTAGCTGGCCGACAAGCAGCCACCGCGTGAATGGGTTACGGTGCACGGAATGGTTGACCTGTTGGTACCATCCGTTGGCACTACTCAGACTTAACGTCTAGAACCGATGAGAGGTCGGTTCCGCGTTCGAACCTAAAAAGGTGAAAATCATTACAGGTATTCCGGATAATTAGATCCCTTGAAAATTGTCAGCAACTCCAAAATGATATCTTTAACCTCTATAACAGGTGCAATGCAAACTCCCTTCGTATCAATGTTTCCAAATGTTTTAAAATGACTTTTAACTTGGAAAATGGCTCCTTTAACTTACATTTACACCCTACGTGATGTTTTGCCCTCTTCTGCAGACTCATGCAAAGATCTTGGTGTAATATTTGATCCCAAGCTTAAATTCGCTAACCATATTTTTAGCATAATTACCAAGGCATCAAAAGTTTCTGGTTTCATTATGCGGCATCTCCCTACAAGGGGAATACTGGCCGACAGGAATACTCCTGGAGGCTAGCATTCTTTGGGGAGTTCCGCCCCCAAGTACTCGAGCAAATTCCCGCAGGGGGAATGCCGGTCGACAAGAGCACTTTTGGAGGCTAGCATTCTTTAGGGAGCGCCACCCCACGGACCCGAGGATATGGAGGGCGCCGTGAGCCACCCTCCTGGGTTGACAGGCAACGAACCTGATTGGATCTGGACTACGCTTTGGACAACGAACTGGAATTGATGCTTTGGGCTGGCGGGTATGAAGCTTTTTTTTGGTAGGGAGGTAAATACCCATTTACGCACAGAGTGTGGGACTTCCATGCTCGCAAGAAGGCGACTGGACACCTCCCCTGTCAACCTGAGAACCCAGCCTGGAACCGTTTGACACATTACTTCGGGCCAAATCTCGTTTTTTTTTACGCCGTGAGGCGCCTTCAAGCTGGGGACACCCTCTTGTAACAGGAGCGGAGAATGAAAGAGGACATGCCAGACAAGCCATAACCCAGCCCCAACCCCCCCGGCTGCTGTGAGTCCCTTTTATATTTTAGGATTACCCGAACATAATGTGCCACCTGGTTCCATTTGTCAACCGATTCGAGCATTACCGCGACTATATTATCCGGGGTGAGCTCTCCCGTCTCCCTGTAGAGGGCCCTTCGCAGCCTGTCCCATTTTATGCAAGCAAAAATGTGTGGGAAGCATTGTCTTCCTTCGGTGGGCAATACCGACAATCGGGGGACCACGACTTACCAATCTTGTGCAGGTAAGACTGAAAACACCCATGCCCGCTCAAAAGCTGGGTCAGAGAGAAGTCAGTCTCACCATGCCTTCGCTTTAACCACGGTCTCACATCCGGGATGAGGCGCGCAGTCCACCTTCCCTTCGTGCAATTCACCCAAGACTGCTGCCAATTGTTGAGCTAGCACTGTCTCTCTTCACGGACAACCATCTCCCTCGCATCCTCGTTTCGACGCAGATAAATAGAGCGGCGCTCTCTAGCAAGGAGGCCGATAGGTATCACGCCAGCAATGATTTTCACCGCCGAATAAGGGACAGTCAGATACGAAGATGCAATCCTCAGTGCTCCTCTTCTCTGTACCTGTGCCAAACGTTTTCGGTAAACCTTCTTACTGAGACCGTCGCCCCATACAACTGCTCCGTACAGTAAAACTGACAGCACTCATCAAGAGGCGTCTCCTTGATGGGCTGGGTCCCCCTACGTTGGCCATATCCCGACTCAGAGCCGATACTCCCGAAGCAGCCTTCTAAGCCATTGCCCTGATTTGCTCAGAGAAACTCATCTTCGAGTCGATCAGAAGCCCCAGGTACTTCACGGATGGCGTTGATTCGATTCGTAAGACTCCATTACTGATCATCCTTACTCTAGGGTTTTCTCTTTTTTGTCAAGATGACCACTTCGGTTTCTCCAGTGCTAAACTGAGCCCGCGAGCAGTCATCCAGTCCCTCATTCACCGCATTAGCATACCTAGCCTAAGTTGCACCTGTTCAACGGTGTGTCCAGTGACCAGAGCCGCAACATCATCCGCATAGCCGACCAAGCGCGACTCATCTGGCATCTCAAGTCTCAGTAGCCCGTCGTAAGACACGTTCCACAGGTCTGGACCAAGGATAGATCCCTGGGCAAAACCCGATGTAACGGCCATCTTTCTTTGGCCCTGTGTCGTATTGTAGAGCAGGCTTCCATCCTTCAGGCAGTTCCTCATCAGCCGCGTTAGATATTCTGATACTTGAAAAGGATTTTCCAGCGCATCCAGGATATCCACCCATCTAGCGGAGTTGAAGGCGTTCCTGACGTCGAATGTCACCAACAGGACGATCCGTCGCTTGGTGCGACTATGTACCTCGGCCCTTTGGACCGCGCTCAATACCTCTACCATCGATAAATGCTGGAGCGTCCTGCTCTAAAGCCGTACTACCGAGGAGATAGGTCCCCAGCAGCACGAATCGCGTCAGTGAGTCTTCCCTTGATGAGTTTCTCTAGCATTTTCCCAACCGTGTCTAGCATGCATGACGGGCGGTATGCAGACAGCGATTCGGGATTTTCCTTCCCCTTGCTGAACAGCATGAGCCTCGCCACCTTCCATCGTACCGGGAAAACCCCGTCCCGTAGGCAAGCGTTGAATGTGCTCAGCAGCAAGTCAGGACAATGGTGATAGACGAGCCGCAACACCTCAGCCGGAACACCATCTGGACCTGGCGCCTTCCCCGCTTTCAATGAGAGGACTGCCTCTTCCAGTTCCAGCTGTGTGAAGAGTGGACACTCAACTGCTGTTTTAACATTGACAGCGTCAACACGGACGGGATGGGCGGGGAAGAGTGCCCGCACTATCGCGTCTATCTTTTCCGCATCATGTATGCAAGGCTTCCGTAGGGCAGTATGCTTCCGCATAACTAGCTTGTAGCCCAGACCCCACGGATCTTTGTTCACATTGTCCACTAGGTCTTGCCAGCAGCGAGCCTTGCTATTGTTGACCAATTTGCGAAGGCATTTCCTGGCCGACTTATATTCTGCCACCCACTTGCATGCCTCGTCACCGTTCCGCGCCCGTTGAGCCGCTCGGCGAAGCTTGTGACACTTCCTTCGCTTTTCAACGATTTCAGCTGACCACCAGTACACTGCGGCTTGCCGTGCCGGGGTCTTCGACGGGGCATAGAAGCGCAGCAAGCAATCGTAATGATGTTCATAGTAGAGTTCACCATGTCTTGAGCTGCCAGTTCTTCCGTCCCCTCCGAAGCCCCCTGAAGCGGCTCGCCTACTGTGAGCACCTCAACGAACCTCTCGGCGTGCATCCTTCCGATGTTCCATCCAGTTGGAGAAAGCCGAGAGCACGGATGTCGGGAGACAACATCACTGATCTCAAGCAGAATGCACTGATGAACACTGGCTGAGTAGTCCTCTAATACTTTCCAATTGTGTGTTATCCTCTGTACTAAGGACTCTGAGGTGAATGTCACGTCCGGTATGGTTCCTTCACAACCAATACGGCGGAAACTCGGCGTATTTCCGGTGTTTAGTATGACGAGCGCCATTCTGGCCGCCATTTTCAGGATTCAATTCCCCGCGGATTTGTTTGAGGCATGCCTCATTCGATTTCTCTAGCGTTACTCAAGCAGATTTTGGGCGGTTGAACTGCGGTGTAGGTTTAGCTGCAGGATGCGGGTCATGTAAGTTCTGATTTTGCCTTGCCTAGGGCTTCCTGGAAAACCCGGCATTTTCCTGGTCCAGAGACATGTCCAATATCAAGTATTGAATCAGCATCCTTGCAAAGAATACAGTGTGCCTCCTTCGTACACTCTTTTCTTTTATGTCCCATTTCACCACATTTGTAACATAGGGAACTCCTATCGGGTCCTTTGCATACTTGTGCGGCGTAACCATAGCCACAGCATTTGAAGAGGCATTGCTCTTCGCTGTATCCTTCAGACAACCCACCCTATTCGTATTTTGCCCTTGTTCAGTCACCGTTAGGCGTCCTTTTCAGTCAAGTCAATTATGGCCATGCGTTGTCACCTATTGTTTTCTGGTGTCAGTCTCCCCTTGGTCCAAGCTAGGGAACTCCCTTTTGATGGCCTCTATATATATATACATATATATATATATATATATATATATATATATATATATATATATATATATATATATATATATATATATATATATATATATATATATTTATATATATTATATATATATATATGTATATAAATCTATATATATATATATATATATATATATATATATATATATATATATATATCTATTTATATATTTATATATATATGTATATAAATCTATATATATATATATATATATATATATATATATATATATATATCTATATATATATATTATATATATATATATATATATATATATATATATATATATATATATATATATATATATATATATATATATATATATGTGTATATATATATATGTGTATATATATATATATATATATATATATATATATATATATATATATATATATATATATATATATATATATATTGTTACATGTACAACTAATTCTGCGAGCTACTGTCGTAATTGTTTTCACAAGATCATGATCAACAAAAGAATGTACTCGAAAACCCGCCAAGCATGATCAACTGCTCGAATATTCCAGGTAGTTCGCCAATGTACGAGAAATGAATTGAATGACTAGAGACCCTATATAAAGCCGGGCTGGATGAATGGCGGGGCATTCATTACAACCGCGATATAGTAAAACTGCGATAGTGTGGAGTGCGAATAAAGAGCGATATTGATTGTGAAGTGATAAAAAGTTGAAGTAAAAATTGATAGACAAGTTGTGAAATAGTTAAATTAATAATTGTGCATTTTTAGTAAATAAACACATTTATTTTAATTTAGAAGACACGTTTTCACTTTCTCGGAACATTAAAATTATTGGCCGCGAACCATAACACACGACAGTGATGTCAGAAGTGGAATAGGAAACTTTGAAAGTGAAAACTTTGAAACATTGTGCACAACAGTGAAATTTAACGTGGACACTGGTGGAAAAACAGCTGTAACAATAAAAATGCCGGGAAACTTACAACTAAAAATTAATGAATTTACCATATCGGAGCTCAAGGAGGAGTTGGAACAGCGAAATCTGGCTAAACAAGGTACAAAGGCCATACTGATTGCACGCTTGCGTGATGCGACCGAGCCGAAGGCACGTATCTGGATTCGGTTGAGCCCTCAGATGCAGAAAAAGGCGCAGAAGGTGGTGAAGTAGAATCACCAAAATCAAAGGAGCCAGAAAATGCGCTGATGCAAATATTAATGCTGATGCAGCAAGAGCAGCGACAACAATCCTCCAGTTTAATTGCCAAGCTAAATGAACAGTTAGCGAAGCTAAATGAACAGTCATCCAGTCTAACTGCGAAGCTAGTCCAACAAGCGTTCGAAATCACGGCAGACATCACACAGAAGCTGGAAAAACAGTCAACCGAAATAAAAACGGAGCTCAGTAGTCTCAACAACCAAATTAAATGCGTCGAGGAAAAGGTATACCAGGTCGAGGAGAGAATCAACCTTGAGATCAGCCAGGTCGAGGAGAGAATGAACCATGAGATGAAAAAGTTAAAAAGGACTTAGAAGCAGCGAAGGCAGTAGTAACCACTTCACAAGCCCCGCTTATAACCGCAGCGCAAAGCACATTCAGAAATGTGAAAGAACCAATATTCGACGGGCAAACGGTCTGGAGCATTTACAAAACCAAGTTTTTTTTTGTGGTAGGGAGGTGAAGGCATTTACGCCCGCCGAGTCTGGCAGTGTGGGACTCCCATGGAGGATACTCTTGGACTACCCACTAAACACCTCCCCTGTCAATACAAAACCAAGCTTGAAGCCGCCGCTAGGGCAAATCACTGGAATGAGCAGGAACAAGCAACTGCATTAATTCTTGCTCTTAGAGGCACAACTGTCGAGGTTTTGCAGATTATCACCGTTGAGTTGCACTCAAACCCAGCTGCTATAATGAATGCGCTCGACATGCGTTATGGAGACGATCATCTGAAGCAGATTTATCGGTCACAGCTACGGCATCGGATGCAGAAGTCTGGCGAAACCTTACAACAGCTAGCCCAAGACATTGAGCGATTGGCACTTTTGGCTTACCCAGCGTACGACCCAGAACATCGAGACGACACAGCAACAGAAGCATTCATCAGTGCATTAAAGGACCAGGAACTACAACAAGCCGTGCGTCTAGCTCAAAAGCAAAAGGTTAAGGAAGCACTGGATTATAGTCTGAACTTTAAGGCAGCACAAAATGTGACTCGTACCACTGCCCGGGTTCGCGAGGTAGCGGCAGATGACTGCAGGTGTGAGCGCGTGGAAATTGAGCGAGACCCGCATGTAAATGGCGTGTCTAGATGCTGGAATTGCGGAGAGAAGGGGCATCTGCAAAGAGACTGAAAGAAACGAAGGAAACTGAGCTATTGTCCAGGGTGTGCAGCTAGGAGGAGATCCAGACCAAGTCAGGAGCCCAGAATGGAAGCCCTTCAAACTGAAGGGTCAGAAAACATGTAAGAACCAACTTCGTGGGGCAGCGGTTGGCTAGCCGGAGCGACGTCCCCAGCACTACCATCACCGTGTCAAGGCTACATCGTGGAGAAGCGGACTTATGCCTTCCGGGTCAAGTTGACGCAAAACATTGCACCATAACAATCGACACTGGTGCAACCCGATCGATTATCCGACCAGACCTAGTGAGACAGCAACTACTTCACAAGGGCAGAATTTTCTCACTACGGACAGCTACGGGAGAAACTGCACCTGTTCATGGAGAGGTCAACCTCCGGATACAGTTGGGAGACCTTGTGTTCCGACACAATTTTCTGGTTGCGAATATTATGGATGACTGCATTCTCGGAATGGATTTTCTGCGACCACATGGAATCACGTTGGATTTGGGTAAACGAGTATTGAAATGGCAGAATGTCGAAGTACTGATGGAGGATCCCAGCGTCCAAATTTCCAAGATGAATGTAGTGGTATGTACTGACACTGATGTACCGAATTCTTCCGAAAGCATTGTATGGGCCAAGCTTGATGGTGATTCAGGAGACCACCGATCTTCTCTGATAGAGCCAACGAAGACGTCCGCATTGCGCAGTTTGATTGTAGGACGTAGCCTTGTAAGATCTTTAAGGAACGGATATGTGCCGGTTAGAGTCCTTAACACTGCAGATTCAACCACGAGCATCAAAGCGGGAGAAGTCATCGGCAGCTGCCAGCCTGTTTCCACCATCACCTCTTTGGAAGCTACTCACAACCATCATTGGAAAAGGAGGCAAGGCACAGAAAAAGCCAGGGAATCCACGTCTGCAATATTGAAGCAAGTCAAATTGCCGGTGCAGCTATTCAAACGAGCCTCTGATCTGGTCACCAAGTACAGTGACAGGCATTATCGGAGAAACTGCACCTGTTCATGGAGAGGTCTACCTCCAGATACAGTTGGGAGACCTTGAGTTCCGACATAATTTTCTGATCGCGAACATTATGGATGACTGCATTTTCTGCGACCACATGGCATCACGTTGGATTTGGGCAAACGGGTATTGAAATGGCGGAATGTCGAAGTATTGATGGAGAATCCCAGCGTCCAAATCCCCAAGATGAACGTAGTAGTATGTACCGACACTGATGTACCGCATTCTTCCGAAAGCATTGTATGGGCCCAGCTTGATGGTGATTCTGGAGACCACCGATCTTATCTGATGAGCCAACGAAAACGTCCGCATTGCGCAGTTTGATTGCAGGATGAGAACCTTGTAAAATCTATGAAGAACGGATACGTGCTGATTAGAGTCCTTAACACCGCAGACTCAACCACGAGCATCAAAGCGGGAGAAGTCATCGGCAGCTGCCAGCCTGTTTCCACCATCACCTCTTTGGAAGCCACTCACGGCCATCATTTAAAAGGAGGCGAGACGCAGACAATGCCCGGGAATCCACGTCTGCAATATTGAAGCAGGTCAAATTGCCAGTGCAGCTATTCAAGCGAGCTTCTGATCTGGTTACCAAGTACAGTGACATCTTCTCGACAAGCCTGGATGACCAAGGCCGAACAAGTATGGTAACTCACGTCATAGATACACAGGGAGCCAAGTCAATTCGACAAGCACCGAGACGTCTCCCTATAGCCAAACAAGGAGAATTGAGCGCACTGATCTCGGACATGGAAAAACAAGGTGTTATCGAGCCTTCTGTCAGACCATGGGCTGCGCCAGTAGTTCTAGTAAAGAAAAAGGATGGTAGCGCTCATTTCTGTGTCGACTATAGGCAGCTTAACGACGTCACTAGGAAAGATAGTTACCCGCTCCCACGCATCGATGACATCATGGACACTTTAGCCGACGCAAAATGGTTTTCTACACTCGATCTCAAGAGTGGCTACTGGCAGGTAGAAATCGCCAAGAAGGACCTAGAGAAGACCGCATTTTCAGTTGGGACTGGACTGTGGCAATTTGTGGTTATGCCATTTGGGCTTTGCAATGCTCAAGCCACTTTCGAACGCTTAATGGAATACGTGCTACGAGGCCTAACCTGGAAGAACTGCTTGGTGTACCTAGATGACATCATTGTTATTGGGAGAACGTTCGAAGAGCATGTGCGGAACTTAGAAGAGGTTTTCTCCCGATTGTGTCTGGCAAATTTGAAACTTAGTCCCCACAAGTGTACCCTTTTCGCAGCTGAAGTAAAATACCTGGGACACGTCATATCAGCAGAGGGGTCAAAACAGACCCTGGGAAAATTGAAGCCGTGAAAACTTGGCCAAAACCAAACAACAAGCGCCAACTACGAAGTTTTCAGGGTCTGGCAACCTACCATCGAAGATTCGTCAAAGACTTTGCCAAAATAGCTAAGTGTCTCCATCAGCTAGCCGAGAAAAATCGTCCGTATGTCTGGAATGAACAATGCCAGGTAGCCTTTGAGAACTTGAAGGAGAAGCTGTGTGAATCACCCGTCCTGGCATATCTGAAACACGGAAAAATGTTTGTAGTTGACACGGATGCGAGAAACGGCGGTATTGGAGTTATACTCTCCCAGCAGATCGATGGCGAAGAAAGAGTCCTTTCCTATTACAGTCGAGTTCTCTCAAAAAGCGAGAGAAACTACTACGTGACCGGGAAAGAGCTATTTTTTTTTTTTGTGGTAGGGAGGTGAAGGCATTTACGCCCGCCGAGTCTGGCAGTGTGGGACTCCCATGGAGGATACCCTTGGACTACCCACTAAACACCTCCCCTGTCAATCTGAGAACCTGGCCTGTCACCGTTTGACACATTACTTCGGGCCAGGTCTCGTTTTGTTACGCCGCGGGGCGCCTTCAAGCTGGGGAGTCCCTTTCCTAGCGGGAGGGGAGAGGGGAAGAGGAAACGCCAGAAGAGCGATCTCCCAGCCCGAGCGCCTCCGGCTGCTGTGAGTCCCTTTTATATTTTAGGACTGCCCGAGCATAATGTGCCACCTGGTTCCATTTGTCAACCGATTCGAGCATCACCGCAACTATATTCTCCGGGGTGAGCTCTCCCGTCTCCCTGTAGAGTCCCCTTCGCAGCCTAGCCCATTTGGTACACACAAAAAATGTGTGACAGGCATTGTCCTCCTCTCCTGGGCAAAACCGACAATCGGGAGACCGTTACTTACCGATCTTGTGCAGGTAAGACTGAAAACACCCGTGCCCGCTCAAAAGCTGGGTCAGATAGAAGTCAGTCTCACCATGCCTTCGATTTAGCCACGGTCTCACATCCGGGATGAGGCGCGCAGTCCACCTTCCCTTCGTGCAATTCCTCCAAGACTGCTGCCAATCGTTGAGCGAGCGTTGTCTCTCCTCGCGGACAACCATCTCCCTCGCATCCTCGTTTCGGCGCAGGTAAATAGCGCGGCGCTCTCTAGCAAGGAGGGCGACAGGTATCACACCTGCAATCACTCTCACCGCCGAGTCGGGGACTGTTGGATACGAAGCTGCAATTCTCAGTGCTCCTCTTCACTGTACCTGTGCCAATCGTTTTCGGTATACCTCCTTGCTGAGAGCGTCGCCCCATACCTCTGCTCCGTACAGTAGCACTGACCCTACAGCACTCATCAAGAGGCGTCTTCTTGATGGGCTGGGTCCCCCTACGTTGGCCATAAGTCGACTCAGGGCCGATATTCCCGAAGCAGCCTTCTCAGCCGTTGCCCTGATTTGCTCAGAGAAACTCATCTTCGAGTCGGTCAGTAGCCCCAGGTATTTCACCGCTGGCTTCGATTCGACCTGTATATCTCCAATACTGATCATCCTTACTCTAGGGATTCTCTTTTTTGTCAAGATGACCACTTCGGTTTTCTCCAGTGCTAAACTGAGCCCGCGAGCAGTCATCCAGTCCCTCACTCGGCGCATTAGCATACCTAGCCTAAGTTGCGCTTGTTCAACGGTGCGTCCGGCGACCAGAGCCGCAACATCATCCGCATAGCCGACCAAGCGCGACTCATCTGGCATCTCAAGTCTCAGTAGCCCGTCGTAAGACACGTTCCACAGGTCCGGACCAAGGATAGATCCCTGGGCAACACCCGATGTAATTTCCATCCTTCGTTGGCCCTGTGTCGTGTCGTAGAGCAGGCTTTGGTCCTTTAGGTAGTTCCTCAAAAGCCGCATTAGATATTCTGGAACTTGAAAAGAGTTTTCCAGCGTGTCCAGAATATCCACCCATCTAGCGGAGTTGAAGGCATTCCTGACGTCGAGTGTCACCAACAGGACGATCCGTCGCTTGGTGCGACTACATGCCTCTGCCTTTTGGACCGCGTTCACCACCTCTGCAATCGCATCAATGGTAGAACGTCCTGCTCTAAAGCCGTACTGCCGAGGAGATAGGTCCCCAGCAGCACGAATCGCGTCAGTGAGTCTTCCCTTGATGAGTTTCTCTAGTACTTTCCCAGCCGTGTCTAGCATGCATAACGGGCGGAATGCAGACGGCGATTCGGGATTTCCCTTCCCCTTGCTGACTAGCACAAGCCTGGCCACCTTCCATCGTACCGGGAAAACCCCGTCCCGTAGGCAAGCGTTGAATGTGCTGAGCAGCAAGTCAGGACAATGGTGATAGACGAGCTGCAAAACCTCAGCTGGAACACCATCTGGACCTGGAGCCTTCTTCGCTTTCAGAGAGAGGACTGCCTCCTCCAGTTCCAGCTGTGTGAAGAGTGGGCACTCGACCGCTGTTTCACCACGGACAGCGTCAACACGGACGGGGTGGGCGGGGAAGAGTCCCCGCACTATCGCGTCCATCTTTTCCGCGGCATGTATACAAGGCTTCCGTAAGGCACCAAGTTTCCCCATGACCAGCTTGTAGCCAAGGCCCCACGGATCCCTATTTACATCATCCACGAGGTCTTGCTCTTGTTAATAAGCCTGCGAAGATATTTCCTGCCGGACCTGTATGCTGTTAGCCTAGTGTCTGCCTCCTCCCGTGTTCGCGCCCACTGGGCCTCTCGCCGAAGTTTGTGACACTCGCTTCTTTGTTCGGCGATCTCGTTTGACCACCAGTATACTGGAGGCTTACCGTGTCGGGGTCTCCGACGGGGCATGGAAGACTCGCAAGCAGCTATGATGGTACTCATAGTTGAGTTCACCAAGTCCTTGGCTGTAGGCCCTCCACTCCCTGGCGGAGCTCCCAGCAACGGTGCGGCTGCCGTAAGCGCGTCAGCAAACCTCTCAACGTCCATCCTCCCAGTCCTCCATCCGAGGATTGCAGTTTGGGCATATGCACGCAGAGTGGCACTGTCGTGAATCTCAACCGCTATATACTGGTGATCACTAGCCGAGTAGTCCTCTAGTACTCGCCAGTTGTGTACTCTAGGTACCAGGGACTCCGAAGCGAGTGTCAAATCGGGTATGGTTCCTACGCAACCCCAGCGGCGGAACGTAGAGGTGTTACCAGTATTTAGGACAAAAAGCGCTGTTCTGGCCGCCATGTCCAAGATTTGCTTTCCTCTTGGGTCGGATTGTGGCATACCCCATTCAATGGCTCTAGCGTTGAAGTCTCCCCCGACCAGCATGTGGCCCTCTGTGTTCGAGACAGCGTCCTCCAGGGCATCGAGTTTGGTTCGAAAAGATCGCATTGCCTCGTTAGGCGTCAGATAAACACTGAAATATGTTATCCCTGAACACCGCACCCACACAAAACCATCCCCGCGTCCATGGCCCTGCACCTGAAGGCGGGCGCTGTCTCGAACCCAGATGGCCGAGGTACTAGATTTGTCAGGGAACCACGCTTGCGAGTCCTTGTTATGATGTTGCTCGCTCAGCAACAGGAGGTCAGCTTTCTTATCCCTCGCAAACTGCTCAAGTAGCTCCTGGGCGTTTGTGCTTCGGTGCAAATTGACCTGCAGGATACGGATCATTTGAGTATCGATTTGGCTTTAGTTAGGGCCTCCTTGAAAACCCAGCATCTCCCTGTCCCCGGCTCATGTTTGAGGTCGCCGGGTGCTAGCTTAGCATCCTTGCAAAGAATGCATTTTGCCTCGTTCGTGCACTCCTTCCTTTTGTGCCCCGTTTCACCACATTTGTAGCACAGAGATCTCCTGTCGGGTCCCCTACAGCCATACGCGGTGTGTCTTAATCGAGGCATCTGAAGCAGCGGATAGGGATCGCTCTTCTCCGTATCCTGCAGATCACCCAACCTATCTTAATATTGCCCTTCGCCAGGATTTGCTGGGCGTCTTTATCAGCTAGTTCGACAATAGCCATGCGTTGCCCCCTTGTGTTTTCACGTGTCAATCTTGCCTTGACTTCACTTAAGCTGGGGAACTCCCTCCTAATGGCATCCTCTACTTCAGCTTTGTCCGTGACGCAGTCGAGGTCCCTGATTTCCAGGGTGGCCATTGGTTCGAGCGAGGCAACCGTTGCCGCATCTCCAAGAACCTTTTGAACCGCGTCACGGAATGCATCTTTGTTTGTGGCCTCTGGCCCGAATTCCACCAGCAGGCCACCGGTCCGGGTTGGTCGAACTGCTTTGATGGCAGTTTTGGTGTCGTCTGGCTTGACCGCTCCTTTAATTTCACGGAGGACATCTGCGTAGGTTCGGCCCTTAGTGGGTTTAATAAGCAGTACCTCTCGCAAGGGTTTGCGCCGCGGTTCGCTTTTTGTTTTCTGCGGTATATCGGGGGTTCTTTGTTCTTTTCGTGGTTGAGCTCTTTGTCTGTTTTTTTCTAGGAGTAGCTTTTTGGTCGCTTTTATCGCTGCCTTGTTTCGCACCACATGAAACTCCTCGCCTGGAGTGTCAACTTCGTTTATGGTCTCGTCCTTCCTCCTTTTCTCACGGTCGCCTTCAATTGGGCTACCGGCCATTCTTTTGCTGCTGCTAGGACCCACTGATGCCTCAAGGGAGAGCGTGTCTTTTTGGTGCTTTTCGGTTGCAAGCCACCTCCGCCTGTAGTGCGTTATGCGGCCAAAAAGCTCCTCCAGTTCAAGAATGCCATTCTTCACACTCTTGCCTATGTTTTTCTGCACTTCGCAGGCAGCCCTCAGTTGTTTGACGATAGTCCCCGCTTTCCGAGTAAGCCGCTCCTCTTCGGCGCGGTCCAGGGCGATTGTGTTATTTGGTGCCACCTCTTGGGAGAGGCCCCCGTTTCCTAGCCCTTTTGCTTCTATCGCTTGGGTCGCGTTTGAAGTGGCGTCGGCCAACGGCAAAACTTCTCCCTCCCCCAATCTTACACTGGCCTCTGTTGGTGTCGCAGCTTGATCCGGATTGTGTCCGTCTTGCACTGGACGCTCCGGGGTGCGCATAGTCCTTCTACTGCGCCCAAAGGCCGCAATGATGCCAGGTTGCACAACGCACTCTGCCTTCTTTCGTTCGTTAGTCCGTCTGTGGTCTGTCTCCGATGATTTAACCTGTGATGTTGACTTTGACAGTGTTTCTGGGGTTTGCTGCCTCCCCCCGCAATCGGTGACTTGTTTTATCGGTGTTCTTGCCAACAGCGGTTTTTGCCTGAAAGGGTTCTCCGTGCTAGCGTCCTGTTTGCTTGCAGTTATATCTGTTACAGAAGCCAAGTTCACCACTTATGTAACATTGCAGTCGCTGGATGACGACGGCCGGGAGCCTGCTCGCTCACTACCCTCTGCCGCCGGTACTGGGGATCCAACCCCCTGCACCGTAATTTAGTCCCCTTGTGGACCTGCATGGTTTGGTTTTCTGTCTGGGTTTCCGTTCCCATAGCATTTTACCGACTGCCAGGATATATGGATAATTGATGACGCCATATATTTCGTCATGTCACAGTGAAGATCATTGACACTCAGGTATTTGTCCTGAGACTCTCCCTTCACTGCCGACCATTGTCCGCGGCTGCTTATTGGTTATTTGCAGCGAACCTTTCGAGAAAGGTCTTCCCCTATCCGCAACCCTGGGGACGCGTTTGGTTCCCCGGTCTGAGGGCACTATCGATAAATCGATAACGTTTGTCGATATGGAAAAGATGTGGGGTAACGGAACCGAATTGTTTTGAACTTCGATAACGTTACCTCGATGCAGCGGTAATTGGGAAGGAAAGAATTGCGGGATTGAGTTAGTGAAATTCTTGATTTGGAAGGGGAGTCTGGTTTTAGCTTTCAGAGAAAAGGGAGTTCTTTTGCGGTTTCAGGGAACGTTTTTAATTTGAATTCGTGAGAAAAGTCTTGATTTAGGATTCGGGAGTGAGTTTTCAATTCGGGAAGAAATGTTTTTTTGATTTTTGAGTTTGGTATAGACGGTTCCTTTTTTTCGGTCAATTTTTGGCGGTGACGGAAGCGGTGGTTCGCGATAATAGAGGGTGGGAAAGAATAGTTTTATGAGGAGATGGGAAAAAGTGTTGAGTGATGGTGCTGTAGACCAGGAAATTTAGGGGAAAAATGACAGTTAATAAAAATTAAATTTTAAACGAATAGAGTGGAAAAGGAATAGTGTGATACGATAAACTGGTGATTCTTGTGTTCAGTTGCGTTCGTGCTAAAGGAAGCCATTTTTTGCTTCCTATCGCAAGTAGTTTGTGAGCGACAAAATGTTTAATTGAGTTAATTTTATTATTCAATTAACTGTGTAGATTTTACGGCCAGACTAATAGTTTTTTTTTCTCTGGTGTATTTTTTTCTTATTCAAAAACAAAATCTACGAAAACATAAAAAAATGGTGAAAGTAACAGTAACTGCTTTAAAGACTATTTTCATTGAATTATTCGCCGATTTCAAGGAGCTGGCACGCGGGTTTGTGGGCGTTTGATTTTTTTTTGTGGCTTAGTTTTTGCCGAAGTAAATTTAATTTGGTTTTTATAAATTTTATTAGTCCTCCCCTTCCAATTGCAGAGCGCGCCGCAGCTTCAAACAAGTTGGGTAGACAGACCTACGCTCATGTCAGAAGGGTTTTGTACTCAACTTACAAAATGCAATCACCAGCAACGAATAATACCAAGAAACATGTCAAAGAGATTTGCTCGTTTTTCAATTAACGAAAATCACTCAAATCACTCCGAAATTTTCAAGAAGTCACCACTTCTGACCCTTCCACAAAGTTTCGTGGTTGTAGCTTTTATAGTTTCGGAGAAAAAGTGCTGTGACATACAGACGGACGGACGGACACAGGTCGTGATTGCAATAGGGTTTTGTATTTTAGTACAAAACTATATATTGTTGCGAATTCCGGCGTACCAACTTTCTCCCATTCGCAACTTCAAATTGCTGCCGTAATATTTCCACCTTCCTTTGGGCATTCCTACCTTTTCCTCCATAAATTTATTTATTTTTTTTACATGTTTCCATTTTCCCTTTAATTTTTACTCCCCCATCATCACAATACTACCCTTTTTCCTTATTAACAACTACAAAAAAATAATACCTACTAATAATTTCAATTTTCCCACTAATAACGTTCCATTTATTAATTCCCACTAACAAAATTTCATTCTATTCATTTTCCCTAACAAAACCTAATTCCTTCCTTAACACTAACTAATTCCATTCCCACTAACAAATTTTATATTTTTATACTAACAAATATGAATTGACTAACAAAATTCAATCCCATGCCCAAATGAATCATTGAAGTTGCTAATCTGATGAATGGGAGATCGATAAGGCATAGCTCCATTGGATACGTCGCGAGATTCGACCGTGCGACTGCTGGAACCCTGAGTTCAAGTTCCCCCGGGCGCACGGAAGCACTCTTTTTTGGGGTATCGGCAAAATCAATAGTTTTCGTAATGTACTCGCATGTGTGACACTTTACATTCAATCAAGCGATTCTTGGGGATGTAAATTGCCATATATGCAAGTCAATGGAAACTATTGTGATTGTCGATACGGACCAAAAGATGTGTGGGTAGCGGAATCGAAGTGTAATGAACTTCGATTACGTTACCCAGATGCGACAGCGGTAATTGGAAAAAGAATTTGGATTGCGGGATCGGATGGGAGAAAGGTGAAATGTGGAAACGAGGTGGTTGTAATTAGGGAGTCAGTTTTTGGCTTTTGGAGGAGTGAAATTCGTTGGCAGTTCATGAGAAAGTTTTATTTTTGGGAAACTCGAGGAATAAAAAGTGGTTGAAGTCAAGGTGAATTTTAAAGTATTGATTAAATACGTTGGAGTGCAGTGGAAATTTTAAGGGTTAGGAAAGGAAACAGTTGAGTGAAGAAACGATTTGGATAGTAAAACCGTTTCTTCTAGTGGTTGGATACGGATGAAGAAGTAATTAGTGGATACAAGTAGTGGAAATAAAACTCAAAACAACAAAGAAAAAAAAAAAACGAGAATTAGATAGTGTGAATGGTGATAAGTGATATATTTGATCACCTTCTGATCCTAAAGTGAAGTTAGGAACTGTAATTTTCTCGTGGGCAATACAAATTTGTATACAAATAAAAACGGTTAACGTATGCAATAAGTGTGAATTACTGTGGGGGTTGAATTTCCCAACAAACGGAAATATGAACTAACTTCTGCGAATTATTAAATGAAGTGAAGATCAATTAAGACGGTATTAACGGGAAATCACGAGCGAGTTGAAAATTTTGATGAAGTGGCCGCTTATCAGCATTTAATATTTTTTGAAAGTAACGTCAATTAAATTTTGCAGTGACCCCACCTCTTTATTTTTGCGTCCTTCGCCGAGCGCTCGGAGATCCACGGAAAAAGAAGAGGGTAAGTAATAGTTAATATTTGTTTTTCCTTGTTTCTTATTTTTTTTAAATCTTTTTATTCATTACATTTTTTTTTCCCCAGCTTATTGAAATTGACTATTTTTCTTTTGATTAAAATCTTAAATAGTTTGTTTTGCCTAAAAAAAAAAAAAAAAAAAAAATTATTGAGGGGTCTGTTTGTTTTTGTTTTGATTGATAGATTTCTTTTGTTGAACTTGTAAATTTCTTTTTTTTGAATTCAATAAACGGCCATGTTTTACTAAGTTTTTAATAATTTTCATTTCTCAAAATGACCTCCCCCTTTCCCGTCCTTTTCCCTATGTGCTAGTATGTATATGTAAGGTGGCTCAGCACGAGCAGAGGGTGTCCCGGAAGACCCACGACACGACTGAGCGCTAGCCGGCCTCAGTATGCCACCCCGGGCTACACACCCCTCTGCCAATATTTAATGTCTGCAACTGCGGTGACTTCCGTGGTTGCTACATATGGCGCCCAAATATTGGTTTTCTAATGGTTTCATTAAATTTTAATTATAGTTTGAATTTTACAATTTTAGATTTGTTGGGCTGAGTACCTGGAGTGCCTGACTTGAATAGTGGTCTGAGCATTCCAGGGAAATTATTTTTTTTTGTTTTGTCAGGTATTTTTTATGATTTTGAATATGGTTTTTAAAATGATTCTATTGACGGTTTTAAGTTTGATTTTAAGTTTTGATAGTTAATGATAGAATTTTGATCACGGGGTTCGCCGCAGTTGCAGTGGCGCCTACCGTGCTGTTTTGTGTTTGATAGTCTCCACCGGCTATGATAGTAGGCATGCTTTAGCAGTGTGGAAGTTGGTTGGGATCAACCGAATTTTGAGTCGTTGGCTATATCTCCCTGCACGGGATAGTTGGACTTAGATCCATCTCTTGGAATTAGCCAACGCTTTCGGCCCTTCCATCATCTATCTGGTGGTAACTTTGGGATTTGTGCGGCTCTTGTCCGAGCCATTATGAAGTCCGTCGAGTTTCATAATGGTCTCGTAGTCGGCCCTTTGTGGCGACAATTTGAGCGGAGTCCGCCTTCAAGTACCATCGTTATGCCAGGCAATGCTGCAGTTTGTCTGCTTTGCGTCTCGTACAATTTTAATCACTATCCCGTTCAATTACCTTTTCTTTTCCCTTTCCATCAATGGGGAGATTCATTTTGAGAAATGATAGCGCAAGTAAATTGTTATATTTAGTTCATTTACACTCGCCTGCACTAATTTCACTTCTAATCATATATTTTCTTTTATTTCGCCATCGCATTATTGATTGTGTAGTAATTACCGTTAGGTTGCTTGTTTAGTTTTAAAGTCATTGGATTTAGGTAGTTTAGTTATAGATTATTGAGTTTAATTAGGGTTTATGATTTAGATTATTGATTTTACGGTTGTTAGTTTAGAATAATTTCTTTTAATTTTAATGATTGAGTTTGTTTTAGTTTATTTTGGATTTGAGTGATTTTAGGTTGGGTTTGATTATTGAGTTTAGTTTATGCTTATCAGTTAGGTTTTGGTTAGGGTTAAGATTCAAGTATTGTATATTATAGAGAATTTCAGTTTTTATTTTAGCTAGTAAGATTTTTAAATTTTTAAAATTTTATATATTTATTTACTTGTCCGTTTGTCCGTCTGGGATTCAAATTTTAATTTGTTTTTAAAGAATCGTTTGTTCGTCCGTCTGTGATTTATAAAATTATTTATTTTATTCAATTTGTCGATGTTGTCCGTCTGTTCATAGATTTTTATATTTCTAAATTGTTTAGATGATCTGTGGTTTTTTATCATTTTTAATTCTCATCATGTTTCCGCACACGCCATATGAGTACTTCGCTTGCCCTTCACCGCGTACTTCTCAGGGTTTGCCAGAATCTCATTCACAGCATCCGTTCCGGGATAATGGCCAGACACCTGAACCGGATGAAACTTTTATTCCCATGCATAAATGGGGATTCAAGTTTGATGGAGGCTCAGGTGGAATGGATGCTCGCCAGTTTGTGTTTCGTGTTAGCACCCTGGCTCAAAGCTACTGTATTTCGGAGCGTGAATTGGTGTTGACCTTACATATTCTCCTGCAAGGATCTGCCAAAAACTGGTACTGGCAGATGCGTGAACTGTATGGAGACTTGAGTTGGAGTCAGCTGAAATGTGAACTCATTGAACGATTTGGATCTCGGCTTGATGATGCACATATTTGGGAAAATATGTTCGCCCGCAAGCAGAGATCTCACGAGCCGTTCATAGAGTTCTTTGAATCCATTGAAGCGATGTCTCTCCAACTCAGGACTCCGATTAGGGACACGGATCTGCGAGAACTAGTCTTTAAAAACATGAATCTCCAATTGCAGGAGCATCTAGCTGGACATGAGTTCTCAACCACCCGAGATCTCGTCAGGATGTGTCGCCGAATTGAAATCACATGGCAACGGCTGGAAATGGATAACCTTCGATATCCAGTTCAGACATGTGAAGTCAATTCTGTGCAACTGCATGACGAATTTTCGGCTGGCTATGATTCATGTCTCCGGTCCGGTGCCCTCCCTGCTGAAGCGCATCCTACTATTCCCCTGCAATCATTTTCTCGGGGAATTGGAATTCAGTCACCGAGGTCTGTAGATGTTTCTACACAGACGTCGCTGCCTGAGGTCCAATTTCACCAAAGCAATTCCCTGGACGTGGCTTGTGACTTTGATTCTGACTGCAAGCCTAACCGCAAGCGGCGAGGATCGAAGTCACGATTCCACAGATCATGGAAATATTTTGTCACGCGACGGTTTCTCAAGCGAGCGTGCATTGAGTCAATCGTGGCATCGCACGGAGACAAGCGGCCTTATGCTGAGATCAGCATTAAGGGACGCAAATTGAAAGGTCTGTTAGACAGTGGTGCAAGCGTTAGCATCCTGGGAGCGGGAGCCCTTGACCTCGTCCGGGACCTTGGTTTGTATCTTCATTCGATGCATGCCGATGTCAAAACGGCATCAGGTCATAAGGCTGACGTGTTAGGATACGTTACTGCATTGGTTCAATTCAATAATCGAACTCGGTTGATTCGGTTTTTGATTGTTCCGGCATTAACGTATTCTATTTATCTCGGGATTGATTTTTGGGACGCTTTTAACATCGCACCAGTTTTATTGCCCCTGCCTGCAGAATCTTTTATGTCTACTTCAGTCCCCTTGAGTCGTTCTTCTCTTGCGGCTGGTGACCCATCCGAAGTTGTTGACCACCACCTATCGTCCATCAATAAGGTGAAGCTGAGCAAAAGCATCCCGATTTCTAAACGTCATTATTCGGGTACTGCTCGTTGCGCGGTCGATACTCATTACAGTGGTGAAAACGTACTGCTGAATGAGGTGCACAATGATTCGGATGGAGCATTGTCTGCTGGGAGGAGCGAGTTAAGTGACGGATACTGGGGCTCGCCAATCACCTAAACAGAAACCAGACAGAATATTTCCATGGTGTGAAGTCCAGTGAATGTCCACTTTTTTGTTTTTTTTTCCGGTTGCCCCTGCCGACATTCTTTGTTTGCCCGGCTGAATGAGACACTCAGGGTCTGGGTCGTCCCCACGATTGTTGCGAATTCCGGCGTACCAACTTTCTCCCATTCGCAACTTCAAATTGCTGCCGTAATATTTCCACCTTCCTTTGGGCATTCCTACCTTTTCCTCCATAAATTTATTTATTTTTTTTACATGTTTCCATTTTCCCTTTAATTTTTACTCCCCCATCATCACAATACTACCCTTTTTCCTTATTAACAACTACAAAAAAATAATACCTACTAATAATTTCAATTTTCCCACTAATAACGTTCCATTTATTAATTCCCACTAACAAAATTTCATTCTATTCATTTTCCCTAACAAAACCTAATTCCTTCCTTAACACTAACTAATTCCATTCCCACTAACAAATTTTATATTTTTATACTAACAAATATGAATTGACTAACAAAATTCAATCCCATGCCCAAATGAATCATTGAAGTTGCTAATCTGATGAATGGGAGATCGATAAGGCATAGCTCCATTGGATACGTCGCGAGATTCGACCGTGCGACTGCTGGAACCCTGAGTTCAAGTTCCCCCGGGCGCACGGAAGCACTCTTTTTTGGGGTATCGGCAAAATCAATAGTTTTCGTAATGTACTCGCATGTGTGACACTTTACATTCAATCAAGCGATTCTTGGGGATGTAAATTGCCATATATGCAAGTCAATGGAAACTATTGTGATTGTCGATACGGACCAAAAGATGTGTGGGTAGCGGAATCGAAGTGTAATGAACTTCGATTACGTTACCCAGATGCGACAGCGGTAATTGGAAAAAGAATTTGGATTGCGGGATCGGATGGGAGAAAGGTGAAATGTGGAAACGAGGTGGTTGTAATTAGGGAGTCAGTTTTTGGCTTTTGGAGGAGTGAAATTCGTTGGCAGTTCATGAGAAAGTTTTATTTTTGGGAAACTCGAGGAATAAAAAGTGGTTGAAGTCAAGGTGAATTTTAAAGTATTGATTAAATACGTTGGAGTGCAGTGGAAATTTTAAGGGTTAGGAAAGGAAACAGTTGAGTGAAGAAACGATTTGGATAGTAAAACCGTTTCTTCTAGTGGTTGGATACGGATGAAGAAGTAATTAGTGGATACAAGTAGTGGAAATAAAACTCAAAACAACAAAGAAAAAAAAAAAACGAGAATTAGATAGTGTGAATGGTGATAAGTGATATATTTGATCACCTTCTGATCCTAAAGTGAAGTTAGGAACTGTAATTTTCTCGTGGGCAATACAAATTTGTATACAAATAAAAACGGTTAACGTATGCAATAAGTGTGAATTACTGTGGGGGTTGAATTTCCCAACAAACGGAAATATGAACTAACTTCTGCGAATTATTAAATGAAGTGAAGATCAATTAAGACGGTATTAACGGGAAATCACGAGCGAGTTGAAAATTTTGATGAAGTGGCCGCTTATCAGCATTTAATATTTTTTGAAAGTAACGTCAATTAAATTTTGCAGTGACCCCACCTCTTTATTTTTGCGTCCTTCGCCGAGCGCTCGGAGATCCACGGAAAAAGAAGAGGGTAAGTAATAGTTAATATTTGTTTTTCCTTGTTTCTTATTTTTTTTAAATCTTTTTATTCATTACATTTTTTTTTCCCCAGCTTATTGAAATTGACTATTTTTCTTTTGATTAAAATCTTAAATAGTTTGTTTTGCCTAAAAAAAAAAAAAAAAAAAAAATTATTGAGGGGTCTGTTTGTTTTTGTTTTGATTGATAGATTTCTTTTGTTGAACTTGTAAATTTCTTTTTTTTGAATTCAATAAACGGCCATGTTTTACTAAGTTTTTAATAATTTTCATTTCTCAAAATGACCTCCCCCTTTCCCGTCCTTTTCCCTATGTGCTAGTATGTATATGTAAGGTGGCTCAGCACGAGCAGAGGGTGTCCCGGAAGACCCACGACACGACTGAGCGCTAGCCGGCCTCAGTATGCCACCCCGGGCTACACACCCCTCTGCCAATATTTAATGTCTGCAACTGCGGTGACTTCCGTGGTTGCTACAATATTTTCTTTTATTTCGCAATCTCACTGAAAGTTTAAATTTTATTATTAATTGTTTTATAGATAGTATTAGTTTCGGGTTGATTTTAAAGCCATTGAATTTAGGTTTTGTTTAGTTATCGATTATTTGGCGTAATTGGAATTTTGATTTAGATTAGTTTCAGATAATTGGTTTTACCGTTGTTAGTTTTGAGTAATTTCATGTTGAGTTTTGTTAGTTTAGTGTAGGATTATCAGTTAGGATTGAAACCGTAGGAAAGTTTTCTACAAAATAGATTTAGCTAGACTAGGAAAACTCTAAGTAATTTTTATTAAGCATTATTATTTTTAAAATTTATATATTTATTTAATGGGCTGTTTGTCTGTCTGCAATTTAAAGACTAGTTTATTTTTATTAAATCGTTTGTTTGTCCGTCAGTGGTTTATTAAATTATTTATTTTATTCAAATTGTCTGTCTATATATATATACTCGTATATATATATATATATATATATATATATATATATATATATATATATATATATATATATATATATATATATATATATATATATATATATATATATATATATATGTATGTATATAAATATATATATATATATATATATATATATATATATATATATTTATATGTATATATATATATATATATATATATATATATATATTTATATGTATATATATATATATATATATATATATATATATATATATATATATAGTCAATAATTTTGTTTATTTGATATCCGCAGGCCAATCCTCTTTTTTCTTTAAAAGCCGTCGGGCCTTGCTTAGTTGTGTGAGCAGACGCGTTTCGACTACTTTGAGTCATCTTCAGTGTCTGAAGATGAGAAAAAAAAAAAAAAAAAAAAAAATATATATATATATATATATATATATATATATATATATATATATATATATATATATGTATATATATATATATATATATATATATATATATATATATATATATATATATATATATATTGTTACATGTACAAATAATTACTTGTACAAATAATTCTGTGAGCTACTGTCGCAATTGTTTTCATCATCATTAAGAACGTCAACGAATGAATTTACTCGAACCCAACAAGCATGATCAACATCTGCAAGTGACGTCACTCCATTCATGAACTTGCTCGAACCTACCAGGTACCTCTCGGTAGATCATTCGCCCATGTACGAGAAATGGGTGAATAGGTAGAGACCCTATATAAAGGCGAGCTGAATGAATAATGATTCATTCGACCGCGATAGAAAACTGCGATATAGTGGATATAGTAAAGACAATTGATTGTTTGAGTGCAAAGTGATTTTCGTAATAGTGAAGTGATTTAGAAGACAATTGCGATAAGAAATTTATGGACAAGTGTTAGAATTTTAATAGTGAAAATTAAAATTAGTGAAAGTGTTAACTGATTATTGTGCATTTTATTTAATTAAATAAACACTTTTAACTTAAATGAAAAGACATTGCGTTTTCACTTTCCCGGAACATTAAAATTATTTCCGCGAACCATAACACGCGACAATGGTGTCGAGAAGTGAGATTAAAATTTTGGAAGTGAAAACGTTTAAACAATTTTAAAGTGCACAATTGTGAAAATTAACGTGGAAAAATAGCCGAAACAATAAAAATGCCAGGAAATTTGCATCTTAAAATTAATCAATTGAGCATATCGGAGCTCAAAGAGGAGTTGGAACAACGAAATCTGGCTACACAAGGTACAAAGGCCATACTGATTGCACGCTTGCGTGACGCGATCGAGTCGGAAGGCGTGAATCTGGATTCGGGTGAACTCTCAGATGCGGAAAAAGGCGCAGAAGGTGGAGAAGTGGACACACCAAAATCAAAGGAGCCAGAAAATGCGCTGATGCAAATGTTGATGCTAATGTCATCCAGTCTGACTGCGAAGCTAGATGAACAATCAACGAAGCTAAATGAACAGTCATCAAGTCTGACTGCGAAGCTAGATGAACAGTCATCCAATTTAACTGCGAAGCTCAATGAACAGTCGTCCAATTTAACGACGAAGCTAGATGAACAATCAGCGAAGATGGACCAACAAGCGATCGTAATCAAGGAAGTGCAAAAACAGTCAACCGAAATAAAAGTGGAGCTCGGTAGCCTGAACAATCAAATTAAATGCGTCGAGGAAAAGGTTTACCAGGTCGAGGAGAAGGTCAGCCAAGTTGAGGAGAAAATCAACTATGAGATCAGCCAGGTTGAAGAGAGAATGAACCATGAGATGGAAAAAGTGAAAAAAGAATTGGAAGCAGCGAAGGCAGTAGTAACCACCTCTCCAGCCCCGCTTATAACCGCAGCGCAAAGCACATCCAGAAATGTCCAAGCACCAATATTCGATGGGCAAACGGTCTGGAGTATTTACAAGACCCAGTTTGAAGCTGCCGCAAGGGCGAATCGCTGGAATGACCAGGAACAAGCAACTGCATTGATTCTTGCTCTAAGAGGCCCAGCTGCCGAGCTTTTGCAGACTATCCCCGATGAATTGCACTCAAACCCGAATGCTATAATGAATGCGCTCGACATGCGTTATGGAGACGATCATCTAAAGCAGATTTATCGGTCACAGCTAAGGCATCGGGTGCAGAAGTCTGGTGAGACCCTACAGCAGTTAGCCCAAGACATTGAGCGACTAGCACTTTTGGCTTACCCAGCCTACGACCCAGAACATCGAGATGATGCAGCGACAGAGGCATTCATCAGCGCACTAAAGGACCCGGAATTGCAACAAGCCGTGCGTTTAGCTCAAAAGCAAACGGTTAAGGACGCATTGGTTTATAGTCTGAACTATGAGGCAGCGAAAAATGCGACTCGTACCACTGCCCGGGTCCGTGAAGTGGCGGCAGACGAGTGCAGGTGTAAGCGCGTGGAAAATGAGCGAGAGCCGCAGGGTAATGGTGCGCCTAGATGCTGGGATTGCGGAGAAAAAGGGCACCTGCAAAGAGACTGTAAGAAGCGAAGAAAATGGAGCTATTGTCCAGGATGGTGGAGATTCAGACCGTGTCAGGAGCCTAGAATGGAGGACCATCAAACTGCAAGAGCCAAATTTGTGGGGCAGAGGTTGGCTAGGAGGATCGACGTCCCCAGCACCACCATCACCGTGTCAAGACTACATCGTGGAGAAGCGGACTTATGCCTTCCGGGTCAAGTTGACGGAGAACACTGCACCATAACAATCGACACTGGTGCCACCCGATCGATTATCCGACCAGACCTAGTTAGACAGCAACAACTTCACAAGGGCAGAATTTTCTCACTACGGACAGCTACGGGAGAAACTGCACCTGTTCATGGAGAGGTCAACCTCCGGATACAGTTGGGAGACCTTGTGTTCCGACACAATTTTCTGGTTGCGAATATTATGGATGACTGCATTCTCGGAATGGATTTTCTGCGACCACATGGAATCACGATGGATTTGGGTAAACGAGTATTGAAATGGCAGAATGTCGAAGTACTGATGGAGGATCCCAGCGTCCAAATTTCCAAGATGAATGTAGTGGTATGTACTGACACTGATGTACCGAATTCTTCCGAAAGCATTGTATGGGCCAAGCTTGATGGTGATTCAGGAGACCACCGATCTTCTCTGATAGAGCCAACGAAGACATCCGCATTGCGCAGTTTGATTGTAGGACGTAGCCTTGTAAGATCTTTAAGGAACGGATATGTGCCGGTTAGAGTCCTTAACACTGCAGATTCAACCACGAGCATCAAAGCGGGCGAAGTCATCGGCAGCTGCCAGCCTGTTTCCACCATCACCTCTTTGGAAGCTACTCACAACCATCATTGGAAAAGGAGGCAAGGCACAGAAAAAGCCAGGGAATCCACGTCTGCAATATTGAAGCAAGTCAAATTGCCGGTGCAGCTATTCAAACGAGCCTCTGATCTGGTCACCAAGTACAGTGACATCTTCTCAACAAGCCCGGATGACCAAGGCCGAACGAGTTTGGTAACTCACGTCATAGACACACAGGGAGCCAAGCCGATTCGACAAGCACCAAGACGTCTCCCTATAGCCAAACAAGGAGAAGTGAGGGCGCTGATCTCGGACATGGAAAAACAAGGCATTATCGAACCTTCTGTAAGTCCATGGGCCGCGCCTGTAGTTCTAGTAAAGAAAAAGGATGGTAGCACTCGCTTTTGTGTCGACTATAGGCAGCTTAACGACGTCACTAAGAAAGATAGTTACCCGCTCCCACGCATCGATGACATCATGGACACTTTAGCCGACGCAAAATGGTTTTCTACACTCGATCTCAAGAGTGGCTACTGGCAGGTAGAAATTGACAAGAAGGACCGTGAGAAGACCGCATTTTCAGTTGGGACCGGATTGTGGCAATTTGTGGTGATGCCGTTTGGGCTTTGCAATGCTCCAGCCACTTTCGAACGCTTGATGGAATACGTGCTACGTGGTCTAACCTGGAAAACCTGCTTAGTGTACCTAGATGACATCATCGTCATCGGGAGAACGTTCGAAGAGCATGTGCGGAACTTAGAAGAGGTTTTCTCCCGATTACGACTGGCAAATTTGAAACTTAGTCCCGACAAGTGTACTCTTTTCGCAGATGAAGTAAAATACCTGGGACACGTCGTATCAGCAGAAGGGGTCAAAACAGACCCTGAGAAAATTGAAGCCGTGAAAAGTTGGCCAACACCAAACAACAAGCGCCAACTACGAAGTTTCCTGGGTCTGGCGACCTACTATCGAAGATTCGTCAAAGACTTTGCCAAAATAGCTAAGTGTCTCCATCAGCTAACCGAGAAAAATCGTCCGTATGTCTGGAATGAACAATGCCAGACAGCCTTTGAGACCCTGAAGGAAAAGCTATGTGAATCACCCGTACTGGCGTATCCGAAACCCGGAAAAATGTTTGTGGTTGACACCGATGCAAGCAACGGCGGTATTGGAGCTGTACTCTCCCAGCAGATAAATGGCGAAGAAAGAGTCCTCTCGTATTACAGTCGAGTTCTTTCAAAAAGTGAGAGGAACTACTGTGTGACCAGGAAGGAGCTATTGGCTATAATAGAGGCCACCAAGCAGTTCCACAAGTACCTATATGGCCAGAAATTTGTTCTTCGAACGGACCATGCATCATTGAGATGGCTACTTAACTTCAAAAACCCCGAGGGACAAGTTGCGAGATGGATCGAAAGATTGCAGTCATACGACTACGAAATTGTTCATCGAAAGGGCGGAGTTCATGGAAATGCTGACGCCCTATCTCGTCGCCCATGTCCAGCTAACTGCAAGCATTGCCGACGGATTGAGGAAAAGGAACCGCTCGTTGATCTGCGACTGATAACGGCCGAATTCGATGAAGGTTGGTCATCGGAGGAGATTCGAAATGCCCAGCTAGCCGATGAAGAAATCGGACCATTGCTCGTATGGAAGAAGACGACTGGGCGACCTGAGTGGAAGGACGTTTCAACGCATGGCGCAACCCTGAAAAGCTATTGGGCACAATGGAACTCCCTTCAGGTGGAGGGTGGTGTACTCAAGCGGAAATGGGAAACGGCGGATGGCAGCTCCTATAGGATGCAAACTATACTACCCAAAAGCCGAATCCACGATGTGGTAAAGGAAATGCATGAAGGATCCTCGGGAGGCCATCTTGGTGTTAACAAAACCTTAGCGAAATTGCGGGAAAGATTCTACTGGCTCCACGCTCGAGAAGACGTAGAGGACTGGTGTCGCAGATGCACAATTTGCGCTTCCGTCAAAGGCCCAAAGCGACGACTGAGAGGACAAATGCAAACCTATAACGTAGGCGTGCCATTCGAAAGGATTGCTGTTGACATCGCTGGACCCTTTCCTGAATCTGAATGGGGAAATCGATACACGCTGGTTGTAGCTGATTATTTCAGCAAGTGGCCCGAGGTCTACCCCATTCCCAACCAGGAAGCAACTACTGTAGCCGAACAGCTAGTGTTAAATTGGGTCAGCAGGTACGGCGTGCCTTGTGAACTACATTCGGATCAAGGCCGAAACTTTGAGTCACTAGTTTTTAGCGAAATGTGCGAGCTGCTCGGAATACGGAAAACGAGGACAACACCGCTGCATCCCCAATCCGATGGAATGGTCGAACGTTTCAACGGCACGCTCAATAAACACCTGGCCAAAATGGTTGGCGAGAACCAAAGGGACTGGGACCGACATATCCCACTATTTTTAATGGCGTATAGAGCCGCTGAACATGCGTCGACGGGCCAAGCCCCAGCCAAAGTCATTTTTGGAAAGACTATTCGTTTGCCAGCCGATATAAAGTTCGGAACACCCCCTGAGAAACCCCAAACGATCTCGGAGTACGCAAGTGATCTAAGACAACGGTTGAACCAGATACATCGGACAGTGCGAAAACACCTCGAATCGGCTACTGACCGCATGAAGACCAGGTATGATCTAAAGGCTAATTCTACTGGCTTCCAGCAAGATGACTTGGTGTGGCTTTATAACCCGCAACGGCGAAAGGGTAGGTCTCCAAAGTTGCAACATAATTGGGAGGGACCATACCGAGTTACAAAGCGAATCAACGACGTCGTATACCGAATACAGGAACATCGTAAGCCGAGAGCTAAAATGAAAATCGTGCATCTGGACCGTCTTGCCCCATATTACACCCAGGGAGAATTGACTACAAATAGCGACACATCTTTTCGGGGCGAAAAGAACTGAGGTGGGGGCAGTGTTACATGTACAAATAATTACATGTACAAATAATTCTGCGAGCTACTGTCGCAATTGTTTTCATCATCATTAAGAACGTCAACGAATGAATTTACTCGAACCCAACAAGCATGATCAACATCTGCAAGTGACGTCACTCCATTCATGAACTTGCTCGAACCTACCAGGTACCTCTCGGTAGAACATTCGCCCATGTACGAGAAATAGGTGAATAGGTAGAGACCCTATATAAAGGCGAGCTGAATGAATAATGATTCATTCGACCGCGATAGAAAACTGCGATATAGTGGATATAGTAAAGACAATTGATTGTTTGAGTGCAAAGTGATTTTCGTAATAGTGAAGTGATTTAGAAGACAATTGCGATAAGAAATTTATGGACAAGTGTTAGAATTTTAATAGTGAAAATTAAAATTAGTGAAAGTGTTAACTGATTATTGTGCATTTTATTTAATTAAATAAACACTTTTAACTTAAATGAAAAGACATTGCGTTTTCACTTTCCCGGAACATTAAAATTATTTCCGCGAACCATAACACGCGACAATATGTATATATGTATATATATATATATATATATATATATATATATATATATATATATATATATATGTATATATATATATATATATATATATATATATATATATATATATATATATATATGTATACATATATATATATATATATATATATATATATATATATATATATATATATATATATATATATATATATATATATATATATATATATCTGTATACATATATATATATATATATATATATATATATATATATTTATATATATATATATATATATATATGTATATATGTATATATATATATATAGGAAGATATATATATGGGATATAACGAAATTTGTGACCACGCTAGAGGTTGCAATTTTGCTCCGATTTTCACCAAATTTTCATAAAAGGTGTATTGGGTTAATATCTCGGTTAAGTTCATGAACCAGCTATATCGGCTGGGCAAAAACAAAATGGCGGCCACTTTAGACGAAAAATCGTGATTTCTGTTCTGACCAAAGTATAGCTCCTATTTGGATGAAATTTGGGACAAAAGTTTGCTGGTGTACGTGATGAATCTCACAATAAAAAATCCAAAGTCGGTACGACAGAAACAAAATGGCGGCCGCTCAAAGGTCGGAAAACGTGCAAAATTTTGTTGTTGTAATAGTGGTCAAAGCTTTCAACAGATTTTCATGAAATTCGGCATTTCGATAGAAATTATGAGTATCGAAAGTATTGCGTGAAAAATTTGGAGGTCAGGTCACAAAAAACAAAATGGCGGCCAGTTGAAACTCAAAACTATCCGATTTTGACATGCAGGCTATCCTATTGCGGAATACGGACGAACAAACGAGGAATCATTCGGCAGGTTTGCAATTCACATCGGTAACAGAGTTAGTTCGTCACTGCACTATCCTTCAGGTAGACCTATGGTAGACCATTGCAGTAGACATCTTCCCAACATTGACGCTGTTGATAAGTTGGAAAATGCCTGGTGCGATCCTCAAGCGAGATCTGCAGCAGGATATCATGTGCGCTTTCAGAGTCGGCTTCGTAGTGAGATCCCTTCTTTTTTTTAACCTCCATTCCCTACCACTCTCTCCATCACACTTTCTTCGTCGCACAACGCTTGTGCGATCTGCACTTTACATTTCGTCGCTTCTTCTATTGTGACACCCAGGCAATGTTTATAACATCGGTATAAGGGCGCACACAAAAATATGTGGTCATTCTATTAATCTTTTCTTGTCCAATTCGTGATCAGCTCTCAGAGATAAAAAAAATTATAAATTCGACGCAGTTAAAAAAACTCTGAGTTATAAAATAGCTGTCTCTTCAAGCATCTCAACGATAGGGTTTCAAAAATGCCCTAAGATGCTATGTTGAAGAAACAAAATGGCGGCCAGTTGAAACTCAAAACTTCAAAGGCTTTTAAAAGTCGCAATTTTAATCTGATATATATGAAACTTGGTTTCAAGATAGGCATTACTTAGATCTACAGTTTTTAATATTTTGATAATCATGCATGTGCAAATTTCAAAATGGCGGCGTTTTAAATATGCGTTTTTTCAGGTTTTTGTGGCCCTCTAGCGGTCACATTTTCCAGCGGATTTTGATGAAACTTGAGATTATGGATCTCTGTACTATGTTCTTGTATTATGCAGAAAATTATTAAAATTCAATGAAAAATAAAAAAGTCGAAAATTTAAAACCCAATATTTTTAAGCTGCCATTTTCACTAAAAATTGAATTATTTTGCCCTGTCTAGAGTCAAACTCCGATTTGAACGAGATTTGGTACATTGATTGATGAGGTCCTAGCCCACAGAGATTTAAAATTGTCCAAAATCAAATGCATGCATTCAAAATGGCGGCCCCCAAAGGTCAGGAAGAAGCGCAATTCGCTATTTTAGTAGCAACTGAAATAATGAATTTTTTTCATGGAAACGTTTTAAATGACTTATCTTGAACGTATTTATAAATCAGAATATTTTTTAAATATTGTAAAATATTTTTAACAATACCCTAAAAAATTATAAAATCGCGACTTGTCTGTCTGTCCGTCCGTTTGTTCGTGTGTCACAAGTTTTCTCGCAAACCACATGAGCTAGAATGAGGAAATTTTCTACGTAGGTCAAAAGTGGTGCCTTTTGAAATTTGCAGTGTAAGAACATATTTTAAAGTGTTTAAGGGGGTCTCCCCATACAGGGGGGTGACATAAACATTTTTTTTATTTCTGTAGCCCTCTAGCAGCCAAGTTTCTCAACAGATTCCGATAAAACTTGAAATTATAAGTTATTAAGGCAAGTTAATTTAATTTAATTATGCATATCGGATGACAAATAAAAAATTCGAAAATTTACAGCTTAATAATTTTAGCAGCCGTTTTCAATAAAAATTCAAAATAACGGCCCCTGATAGTTCAGAAAAGAATCGAAAATGTATATATTAATGGCAATGCAAGTGCTGATTAAACTTTTATGGAAATCTTTTGAAATTAACTATTTGAGCTATTTAAGCCAAAAAGTTATCACCTTTGTTTGATAACCACTGTCAAATGTATAAACAGCAAATGTGAGAAGAGCGAAACGAGTATAAATATGTTTATAACAATTTATTACCCGCCGATTTTCAATATGTGATCCATACGTGTGCAACTCAATTTAATTAGCAAAATATTTGCGCCTCTATGAAGGGTCTCTAAATACAAACGGCGGCAGATCCTTTCTGTTAATAAATACCCATGTAGTGCTACAAAAATTGCAATAAGAAGTCCAGTAGTAGATAAGCCAATTTCTTTTTCGAAACCTTACGCCACATACGAGAAATTTACCTTTCCGGCTGGTGCTGCCAACGGGGATTTTGTATATTTGGTCACCTCATACTTAGTATATTTATTTTCGATTATTGCATCGCATAACGCTTCCTATTTTACGTACTACAGCTCCGACAACGAATTATGCTCATTCCCGCCAATACACGAGTGGAGAGTCATTTTTGATGGTTCTTCTGCTGGTTTAGATGTTGAGCGATTCCTGTTCAGAGCTATTATATTAGCCAGAAACTACAACATTCAATTGGAGGAAGTAGCGTCTAGTCTCCACATCCTTCTGAAGAGACCAGCAGAAGAATGGTCCTGGTTATTCCGGCAGCTCAACCCCAATTTTACGTGGCCTGATTTGGAAGCTGCGTTGACGGAGCGTTATGGATCTCATTGGACCGACGTAGATGTGAGGAGATTAATCGATGCGCGTTTCCAGAGGCTGGACGAATCCTTCCCTGAGTTTCATGGCTCCATAATGGAGATGCCTTTGCGTCTAAAAAATCGGTTATCCGATTTTGACATGCAGGCTATCCTATTGCGGAATACGGACGAACAAACGAGGAATCATTCGGCAGGCTTGCAATTCACATCGGTAACAGAGTTAGTTCGTCACTGCACTCAAATTGAGTTGAAGCTATGTGGTATCCTTCAAGTAGACCTATGGTAAACCATTGCAGTAGACATCCTCCCAACATTGACGCTGTTGATAAGTTGGAAAATGCCTGGTGCGATCCTCAAGCGAGATCTGCAGCAGGATATCATGTGCGCTTTCAGAGTCGGCTTCGTAGTGAGATCCCTTCTTTTTTTTTTATACCTCCATTCCCTACCACTCTCTCCATCACACTTTCTTCGTCGCACAACGCTTGTGCGATCTGCACTTTACATTTCGTCGCTTCTTCTATTGTGACACCCAGGCAATGTTTATAACATCGGTATAAGGGCGCACACAAAAATATGTGGTCATTCTATTAATCTTTTCTTGTCCAATTCGTGATCAGCTCTCAGAGATAAAAAAAATTATAAATTCGACGCAGTAAAAAAAAACTCTGAGCTATAAAATAGCTGTCTCTTCAAGCATCTCAACGATAGGGTTTCAAAAATGCCCTAAGATGCTATGTTGAACTTTACTGGATTGAATTTCAAACGTTATTAATTAAATATTCTCTAAGCCTTTTCTTAAAGACTATAAGTGAGTTTGCTTCCTTAATTGAATCAGGAAGATTGTTGTATATTTGCAGCGCATCATTTGTAGCATCGTTCTTCAGACGGTCCGTTCTTGCAAAAGGTATTACGAATTGATTTGCATTTCTAGCATTGTACTGATTCTTTTGCGTTACTTTAATAAATTGAACTTGTGATGACGATTTTAATTGTAAACATTTGAAGATAAACTTGGCTTTCTCCATTTCAATGATTTGAGGAAAGGTTAATGCTTTCGCTGATTGGTACACTAATCTGGTTTGATGAAGCATCGGAAGATTTAGAATGTTTTTATACGCTTTGGTGAGCATTCTAGAGATGATATTAAGATGCTGCTTTGAGGACTGGCTCCAAATTACTACTCCATAATGTAGTTTCGACAGTACGAATGCATTTAGGATCATCTGCTTGATATTTTTTGGAAAACCTTCATATCTTCTAAGTAGTCCGACAATAGGAGCTAATTGTCTCCTTAAGTTATTAATGTGTGATAACCATGTTGGTCTATGGTCAATGATAAGTCCAAGATACTTGATCTCCGTTACTCTTTCTAGTTTTTCGTCATTAATTTTTATGTCCATGTCAATGTCACCTTTATTCTTTTGCTTGAAAATTACGAATTTTGTTTTTGAAGTATTCAGTGCTAGTTTACTATCAATCAGCCACGAATGATATGTTTTTAGATCCTCATTAATGGTGTTTTCGAGGTAATCTCTTTCGTGTCCCGAGGAAAGTAGGATTGTATCCTCTGCGTATAGTGCATAATGTCCTTTAAGTCCACATGTATTCAAATTATTAGTGTATAACAAGAATAAGTTTGGGCCAAGTATCGAGCCTTGTGGAACGCCCGATTTCATAGGAGCAGCGTCGCTCAAAACTTTATTGACTGCTGTTCTCTGCGATCTGCCTTTCAAGTAATTTCTAAATAGCTGATTTGCATTGCCTTGAATACCATATAATTCCATTTTACGAAGTAGATCATGATCCACCGTATCAAAAGCTTTTTTCAGATCCACAAAAATCGCAGCAACATCATCTGCTTTATCCAGGCCTGTATTGATGAAATGCGTGACTGAAAAGAGGGCATCAAAAGTTCCTCTATTTTTCTGGAATCTAAATTGTTGTAAATTTAAAATTGAGTTTTCCGAAATGAAAGATGTTAGGCGGTTATTTATTGGTTTTTCGAAAATGTTACTAAACCCTGTTAAAAGGGCGATCGGGCGGTAGTTGTTTGGATCCATACGGTCTCCTCCCTTGAAAATTGGAACTATTTTAGCTAGTTTCCCTTCCTCTGGAAACATTCCTTTCCTAATGTGCTCATTAGGGTAAGTTGCAATATAATCAGCAACTAGTTCTTTAATGAATTTTATTTCATCCATGGTTATGTTGTCAATCCCGGGTGCTGTATTTTTCTTCATTCCTTCAATGATGTTTATAACTTCAGATTTGTTCGTTGGATGCATATGAAATGAGGATTTTGGCAAAGTAATTGTGGGACTATAATTTCTTGTTTTGTTTGTCTAGATTTCATTGGTTTGTCTAGATTTCATTCACCAATAGTCTTCTTACTTCTAGGAAAACCATCACCCAATGAATAACGAAATACCAGGCCAGTGCCAATCCACAAGTTTATCAGCTTCACCTCGTATGTCCATTTTACCACCATTTTCTAGTGATGTGATTACCCCAAGTAGTATACCGAAATACGTCGATAGTAATGAAATGGCGGGTAATGATCGGGAACCACCCTCCTGTTTTACAGGACATCCCTTCCAGGATCGCATCCTGAGATCCTGGAGGTATTTCTTCGTCAGTCGTCTCTTGAAGCATGCCTGCGTGGAGTCAATTGTTGCAACTCCTGGCGACAATAGGCCCCACGCAAGGTTCTTCATCAAGGGCCATAAATTGACGGGCTTGCTTGATAGCGGAGCCAGTATCAGCATCCTTGGATCTGGAGCCTTGGCCTTACTGTCAGACTTGGGCTTGCATATGCGTACCATGCATGCTCATGTTCAGACTGCATCAGGGCACAAGGATCCAGTTCTGGTATGCGTCACCACATTGGTGCGATTTAACAACAACAACAAATTGATGAGATTTCTAGGTGTCCCTTCCTTGACGCACGCAGTGTATCTTGGAATTGACTTCTGGGATCTCTTCAAAATAGCACCAATCCAGGTCAAAGCTATCAAAGCGGCCGCAGAGCTTCCGAACTCTGAATTCTATCTGTTGTCTCCAAAAGATCAGCAACGACTGGACTTCGTCAAACAACAGTTTCCATTGTATAATGCGAAAAGCTTGGGTAGGTTCTGCTCGACCCATTAAGCAGCGGCATTATGCTGTCTCGCCGTTATACAGAAACCGTTGTAAGACGAACTCGATCGTATGTTATCCTTCGGCGTGATAGAGGAAAATCAGAGTCCGTGGAACTCTCCCGTGACCCTTGTCAGAAAACTCGGCGCTAGACGCCTCAACGAGGTGATCGTTAAGGATGCCTATCCGTTGCCACTGACTGAAGATATGTTGTCACGGTTGCAGAGCACCAGGTTCATTACCAGTTTGGAGTTGAAAGATGCCTTTTGGCAAATACCGTCGGAAGAGGCAAGTAAGGAGAAAACGATCTTTACTGTCCCTGGCAGGTCCTGATACCATTTCAAGGTCATGCCGTTTGATTTACGCAACGCTCCCCAAACGATGTGTCGGTTGATGCATAAAGTAATACCGCATGAGCTGCAGGACAAGGTATTTGTTTACCGAGATGACCTGCTTGTTACGAGTTCAACATTTGACGAACACTTGGAGCTCCTGAATACTGTTACAAAACTGCTCAGGGAGGACAACTTGACCATCAATGTTGAAAAGAGCAAGTTCGTTAAGAAGGAAATCAAATATCTTGGCTTCGTGGTAAGTGATGGTATCCTGCGCATCGACCCATGGGGTTCAGGGATAGTCTCATATCCTGAGCCCCGAACGGCCAAAGACGTGAGACGGTTCATTGGGATGGAAGGATGTTACAGGCGTTTTATTCCAAACTTTGCCTCGGTTACAGCCCCTCTAACGGATTTGCTAAAGGACAAACGTGCATTCAAGTAGTCTGCTTCCGCCAATAGTGCCTTCAATAAAGTGAAGCACTTGTTGATTTCTGCTCCAGTGCTGACCAATCCCGTTTTTAAAAGGCATTTCTATCTCCAGTGCGACGCAAGTACAGTGGGTATTGGAAGTATTTTGTTCCAGAAAGACGATGAGGGTGGAGAGCATTCACTCACATATATGTCGATAAAGCTCAACGCTGCGCAACGTAACTATAGCATTACTGAATTGGAATGCTTAGCTGCGGTGCAGAGCGTTAAGAGATTCAGGGCATATATCGAAGTCGTTTAAGACTAGCATGGACGGTTATGATTGTGAAGGGTAACCACAATCATAAGCGACCATGCTAGTCCTAAATGACTGATGCAGCAGTCGGACCTTTCTGGTCGATCGGCACGCTGAGGTCTGAAATTATAAGGGTTCGATTTCCTAATTGAACACAGGAAAGGTGTCCTTAACGTTGTACCGGATGCATTGTCGAGATCTTGCTCGCAGAATGAGCGGTTGGCCTTGCTCATTGCTTGCCTTCCGGAGCACAAACATATTAATGGTTTGATTCCGGAGCATGCGTTTCGGGAACCAGTGTACTAACATCTCAAGGAGAAATTCCTGAAGCAACCTAATAAGTTTCAGAATTTGCGCCTTGCTGATGGCCAAGTGTATATCAGTACTGCTTCTCCTGTAACGCTGAGTTCGAATATCCCCCGAACAAAATTATGGGTTTTTGAGAATCACCAACAGGCTCTTATACTGGGTTTTCCAATTAGAGGTGTTATTTTGAATAGCCCGCTATTCCGGTAGATGTCGCTTTTGAAGCTGTCATTTTTTGACATTTGACAAGTAGCAACAACCCCATTAAATGCCAATTAATGGAGCGATACACGTTTCAACGACGCATTGAAATTATTAAAATCCACTATAAAAATGGTGAAAATTTGGCAGAGATGGTTCGTAAAACTCGAACATTTTTGGGTCGTCGTGAAGCACCTTGTTGGACCGCAATACAGAAATTGGTGGAAAAATTCGTGCTGTTGAGACAACAGTAATGTGAAGAATAACACCCGTGCACGTCACTCAAGAACAGCCGAGAATATTGCTGCTGTAGCCGAAAGTGTTGCAGAAAACCCAGGTTTGTCCATTCCTCGTCGTTCTTTGGAATTAGGCATTCCACAAACGTCATTACACCGTATTTTGCATAAAGATTTGGGTCTTAAGACTTATAAAGTTCAGTTAACACAAGAACTCAAGTCGGTCGATCATCAACAACGTCGTGTCTTTCCTGATTGGGTCCTTGAAATGCATGAAAATGATCCGGGATCCCATCGGAAAATCATCTTGAGTGATGAGGCCCATTTCCACCTCGGTGGCTTCGTCAACAAGCGAAATTGTCGCATCTGGGGCTCAGAAAACCCAAGAGTTGTTGTTGAAAAGCCTCTCTATCCTCAACGTGTGACTGTTTGGTACGGTTTATGGTCCGGCGGAGTCATTGGACCTTACTTTTCGAAAATGATGCTGGAGCAACAGTTACGGTGAATGGATTGCGCTATCGAGAGATGATTAACGATTTTTTATGGCCGGAATTGGATGTTATTGATCTAGACAACGTTCACTTTCAACAAGACGGCGCTACGTGCTACACAAACAACGAAACCATTGATCTTTTACGGGGAAAGTTTCCGGACCGTGTTATCTCTCGAAGAGGTGACCAGAATTGGCCAACGAGATCTTGTGATTTAACATCTTGCGACTTTTTACTTTGGGGCCAAGTAAAAGAGAAGGTCTACGCCAAAAGCCCAGCGTAGATTCAAGACCTCAAAGATGGAATTCGTGAGGCTATGGAGGACATAGGGCAGCCACTTTGCGATTTGGTTATGGAAAATTTTATGAAAAGGATATGGTCCTGTAAGCGTGGTCGTGGTGGTCATTTGCCTAATGTTATTTTCCACTATTAACGGCATACCTTTCTCTTTATAATGAAATAAACATCCGATCATTTATATTAAAAAATGCCATTCTTCTTTTAATATCAAAATAACACCTCTCCTGTAGTACAAGCTCATGATGATCCCCAGGGCTCGCATTATGGAATTTGTAAAGCAACCAAAGCCTTACAAAGATACTATTATTAGCCTCGTTTGCGTCAAGATGTAATTCAGCACATCCAAAGCTGTTCAACATGCTAATAGGTCAAGCCTTCGAGTTCCACTTTAAGACCCCCTATGGGCGCATCTCGACCTATGCAGCGCCTGTTTGTGGACTTCATGGGTACATACCCTCGTTCGAAATCCGGGAATACGCAACTATCTATAGTCTTGGCCCATTACAGTAAGTTCATATGGCTCAACTCCATGCCTAAACCAACTTTTTTGGCCTTCGGAGTTCCCGAATGGCTTCACTCGGACAACGGTGTGCAGTTCGTCTCCAAGGTATTCGCTAAGCTTATAAGCGACGATGGAGTGCAGCACTGCTTCACTCCATATCATTCACCGCAAGCGAATGCCTCGGAGAGGTCAAACCAGTCGACATTGAACGCCATCAGGACCTACATAAGTGATTTATGAGTCCATGGGATTCTCGCCCTATTTTCTCATGCTCGGGTACCACCCGATACGGCATGCCTCTGAGTACGTCCTCCTTAGAAGCTTGAACCTTTTGAGGATGGAGAAGTATACTTAGGTGCGAACAGTGATCGTCTGAGAGCAGTAGAAGACCCCGTCCAAGCTAAGTTGAAAGAAGCCTATCACAGCGGAGCTCAACATTACAACCTTCGGGCTCGCCCCCGTGAGCTGCTCCAGGGTCAGAAAGTTTCCGTGCAAAATCTTGCCGTGAGCAATGCAGCCGATCGGTTTGCTACTAAATTTGCTCCACGGTTTATTCCTGCAGTGGTTCGTCGCCGTGCTGGGTAAGTTACATATGAACTTGAGGATGAGTGCGGTAAGCTGCTCGGGACCTTCCTCGCTAAGGACATTCGATCCTACTCAAAATTACCCCTGCCGACATTCCTTTGTTGCCCGGCTGAATGAAATACTCAGGGTCTGGGTTGCCTTTACGATTGTTAGAAATTCCGGCGTACCAGTACTCTCCCATTCGCAACTTAAAATTGCCTCCGTAACATCTTTCCCTTCTTCTGAGCTTACTTTTATTGTTATTCAATTTGCCTTTAATTTTTATTTCCCTATCATATTAATTCTACCTTCTTACTTTAGTTTTTCTTACGAAAAAATAATAATTACATTAATAATCTGATCTTTCCCACTAACAACATTCCATGCATTGCTTCCCATTAACAAAATTTCATTCGAGACTTTTTCATTAACAAAACCTAGTTCCTTCCTTCATACTAACGAATTTTATTCATTATCTCCCACTAACAAATTTTATTTGTTATACTAACAAAAAGTCATTCAGGCTTCCCTATTAAAAAATTTCATTTCAATGCCCATTCAGAAAGATTCACAGTTGAAGTTGCTCAAGGACTGAATGGGAGATCAACAGAAGGTGGCTCCGTTGGTAGTGTTGCAGACTCTCGACCGTGGGGTCCGCCGGGATCCAAGTTCAAGTTTTCCCGAGCGCAGGAAAACACTCTTTTTGGGATTTCGGCAAAAGCAATTATTTTCGTGTGTATGACGATTTGCAATATAACCAAGCGTTTTCATGGTTATGCTAATCGCTATATATGCAAAATGGAAATTGTTGCGTTTGTCGTTATGGAAAAGATGTGGGGTAACGGAACCGAATTGTTTTGAACTTCGATAACGTTACCTCGAAGCAGCGGTAATTGGGAAGGAAAGGATTGCGGGATAGAGTTAGTGAAATTCTTGATTTGGAAGGGGAGTCTGGTTTTAGCTTTCAGAGAAAAGGGAGTTCTTTTGCGGTTTCAAGGAACGTTTTTAATTTGAACTCGTGAGAAAAGTCTTGATTTAGGATTCGGCGAGTAAGTTTTCAATTCGGGAAGAAAAGTTTTTTTGATTTTTGAGTTTGGTATAGACGGTTCCTTTTTTTCGGTCAATTTTTGGCAGTGACGGAAGCGGTGGTTCGCGATAATAGAGGGTGGGAGAGAATAGTTTTATGAGGAGATGGGAAAAAGAGTTGAGTGATGGTGCTGTGGACAAGGAAATTTAGGAAAGAAAATGACAGTTAATGAAAATTAACTTTTAGACGAATAGAGTGGAAAAGGAATAGTGTGATACAATAAACTGGTGGTTCTGGTATTTCAATTAATACCACAATCACCAGTTTATCGTATCACACTACAATATACAGTCAATCATCAGTTGTGTTCTTGCTAAAGGAAGCCAACTGGGGCAACCAAAATCAAAGGATCAAAAAATCCAAAAAAACACAAATTAATAACAACGATGCAACCAGCGGTTGCAGCCACGATGTTAACAGTACATCGAGAGCGGTACTAACCATGACAAAAACGGCGAATAATACAATGAAGGTGAAGATGGACGAAAAACGGAGATTAGCAGACATTCTGGTCCAGAATTAGATTCCTGCGGCGTTCGGACGCGGCAAAAAAATGATGCGAACGCCCGAGCGTCCTATTAAGGAAAAGCGGAAAACTCTGGAGGACGCTTCTGGTGTTCGAGCGATGTAAGATGATATAAAGAGCATCGAAAATTCGATTGTCACTGCTGCGATCGTTACCGAAGCGACCGATGCAAGGGTTGCAAATTCCGACATAGTATAGAAACATCCTGAAGCCAACGAGGAGATCAAGGCACGATTAACAACGAGTTACCAGACACCGCGTGATTGCACCGCCAACGTCGAAAATCTGGCGGAAGTACTGCACTCGGAAACGGAACGCGATAACCTCTCCCAAGGATGGTTGCAAGGTACAATTGCGGCCCAGCGATACGAAGAAGAAAGGGTACTCCGAAAAGCGGGAGATGTTCTGAGAAGAATACAATCTGCATGCGACTCCCCAAAAATCAGCAAAGCAATAAAGGTGGGGCTCCTTGAACTAGAGGAGCTCCTAGATCACATAGGGCACTATCGGAGGAGCTGGTTAAGGGCCGAAGACGAAGAGAAGGCTAAAGAGGCGCTTGGGGCGAAATCTAAAGGCGACATACAAATAGCTCCAGCATTAAAAGTCAATAAAAGAATGGCGTCTAGCCCAATCGAAGGAGATCGGGATAAAAGAAGGAAGGAAAAGGCACTTGATGGGCGTGGAGTACCAGATCACGCGTTCCAGACAGTGCTTACAAAAGGAGCGAAGAAAGCCGCTAAGAAACTCGCACGGACGCCCAATCAGATAAAAGACCTGATCAAAACAGGAGAGGCAGAAGCCCCGACGAAGACCCCGGCAGCAGGCACTGCTTGTAAAGCCCCAAGATGGCCGATCCTACGCGGAGGTACTGCGGGACATTAGGGGAAACGTAAGACCCGAAGACACCAATACTTCCATTTAAGTAGTACGACCAACGCGGTCGGGCCACATACTGGTCGAATTTGGAGCAAAGGCCGGCAATAAGGAAGCATTCTGCGACGCAGTAAAGAAAGTCCTCGGCAAAAGCGCAACTATAGCCCCGCTCGAGCCGATGGCAACGATCGAAATAAGAGACATTGACTGCGTGACGGATCTGGCCGAGGTAGAAGAGGCAATCAAAAGGGAGTTCCCTAGCGTGGGAAGGATCAAAGCGAGACTGACACCAGAAAACAACAGGGGACAACGCATGGCCATATGCGGCTAAACCTACACCGCAGTTCAACCGCCCAAAATCTGCTTGAGCAGTTTGCGAGGGACATGAAAGCCGACTTCTTGCTGCCGACTGAGCAACACCATAATAAAAGTCCTGCATTATGGTATTCTGATAAAACTGATGCTGCCGCCATCTGGGTTCGGAACAGTGACTTTCAAGCGGAGAGTTGTGGATGGGGGGATGGTTTCGTGTGGGTTCGGTGCTCAGGGTCTACCTTCTTTAGTGTGTACCTAACGCCTAACGAATCGATATCATCTTTCCAAGCCAAGCTTAATGCTTTGGAGGGCGCTGTCTCGAACGCAGAGGGCAAACTGCTCGTTGTGGGCGACTTCAACGCTAAAGCAATCGAATGGGTCTTGCCTCAGATGGATCCGCGGGGAAAACGAATCCTGAAGATGGCGGCCAGGACGGCCCTCGTCGTACTAAACTCCGGAAATACGCCGACTTTCCGCCGTATTGGCTGTGAGGGAACGATACCGGACGTGACATTCGCCTCAGAGTCCTTAGTACGGAGGATACACAACTGGAAAGTATTAGAGGACTACTCAGCCAGTGATCATCAGTGCATTCTGCTTGAGATCAGTGATGCTGTCTCCCGACGTTCGTGCTCTCGTCCTTCTACAGCTGGATGGAACATCGGAAGGATGGACGTCGAGGTTCGTCGAGGTGCTCACAGCAGATGAGCCGCTGCAGGGAGCTTCGGAGGGGATGGAAGAACTGGCAGCTCAAGACGTGGTGAACTCTACTATGAGCATTATTACGACTGCTTGCTGCGTTTCTATGCCCCGACGAAGACCCCGGCACGCCAAGCCCCCAGTGTACTGGTGGTCAACTGAAATCGCTGAAAAGCGAAGGGAGTGTCACAAGCTTCGACGTGAGGCTATACGGGCGCGGAACGGTGACGAGGCATGCAAGTGGGTGGCAGCATATAAGTCGGCCAGGAAATGCCTTCGCAAACTGATCAACAGTAGCAAGGCTCGCTGCTGGCAAGACCTAGTGGACAATGTGAACAAGGATCCGTGGGGCCTTGGCTACAAACTGTTCATGGGGAAACTTGGTGCCCTACGGAAGCCTTGTATACATTACGTGGAAAAGATGGACGCGATAGTGCGGCGACTCTTCCCCGCCCATCCCGTCCGTGTTGACGCTGTCCATGGTGAAACAGCAGTCGAGTGCCCACTCTTCACACAGCTGGGACTGGAGGAGGTAGCCCTCATTGAAAGCGAGGAAGGCTCCAGGTCCAGATGGTGTTCCGGCTGAGGTGTTGCGGCTCGTCTATCACCATTGTCCTGACTTGCTGCTCAGCACATTCAACGCTTGCCTACGGGACGGGGTTTTCCCGGTACGATGGAAGTTGGCGAGGCTCGTGCTGATCAGCAAGGGGAAGGGAAATCCCGAATCGCCGTCTGCATTCCGCCCGTTATGCATGCTAGACACGGCTGGGAAAGTGCTAGAGAAACTCATCAAGGGAAGACTCACTGACGCGATTCGTGCTGCTGAGGACCTATCTCCTCGGCAGTACGGCTTTAGAGCAGGACGTCCTACCATTGACGCGATTGCAGAGGTGGTAAACGCGGTCCAAAAGGCAGAGGCATATAGTCGCACCAAGCGACGGATCGTCCTGTTGGTGACACTCGACGTCAGGAATGACTTCAACTCCGCTAGATGGGTGGATATTCTGGATACGCTGGAAAACCTTTTTCAAGTTCCAGAATATCTAATGCGGCTTTTTAGGAACTACCTAAAGGACCGAAGCCTGCTCTACGACACGACACAGGCCCGCGAAGGATGGAAATTACATCGGGTGTTGCCCAGGGATCTATCCTTGGTCCGGACCTGTGGAACGTGTCTTACGACGGGCTACTGAGACTTGAGATGCCAGATGAGTCGCGCTTGGTCGGCTATGCGGATGATGTTGCGGCACTGGTCGCTGGACGCACCGTTGGATGGATGACTGCTCGCGGGCTCAGTTTAGCACTTGAGAAAACCGAAGTGGTCATCTTGACAAAAAAGAGAATCCCTAGAGTAAGGATGATCAGTATTGGCGACTTACGAATCGAACCGAAGCCAGCGGTGAAGTACCTGGGGCTACTGATCGACTCGAAGATGAGTTTCTCTGAGCAAATCAGGGCAACGGCTGAGAAGGCTTCTTCGGGAATATCGGCTCTGAGTCGACTTATGGCCAACGTAGGGGGACCCAGCCCATCAAGAAGACGCCTCTTGATGAGTGCTGTAGGGTCAGTGCTACTGTACGGAGCAGAGGTATGGGACGACGCTCTCAGCAAGGAGGTATGCCGGAAACGCCTGGCACAGGTACAGAGAAGAGGAGTGCTGAGGGTTGCAGCTTCGTATCCGACAGTGTCTGATTCGGCGATGAAAGTCATTGCAGGCGTGATACCTGTCGCCCTCCTTGATAGAGAACGCCGCTCTATTTATCTGCGTCAAAACGAGGATGCAAGGAAGATGGTTGTCCGCGAGGAGAGACAGCATTCACTCAACGATTGGCAGCAGTCTTGGGTGAGTTGCACAAAGGGAAGGGAAGGTGGAGTAAAGAAAGTCCTCGACAAAAGCGCAACTATAGCCCCGCTCGAGCCGATGGCAACGATCGAAATAAGAGACGGATCTAGCCGAGGTAGAAGAGGCAATCAAAAGGGAGTTCCCTAGCGTGGGAAGAATCAAAGCGAGACTGACACCAGAAAACAACAGGGGACAACGCATGGCCATATGCGGCTAAACCTACACCGCAGTTCAACCGCCCAAAATCTGCTTGAGCAGTTTGCGAGGGACATGAAAGCCGACTTCTTGCTGCCGAGTGAGCAACACCATAATAAAAGTCCTGCATTATGGTATTCTGATAAAACTGGTGCTGCCGTCATCTGGGTTCGGAACAGTGACTTTCAAGCGGAGAGTTATGGATGGGGGGATGGTTTCGTGTGGGTTCGGTGCTCAGGGTCTACCTTCTTTAGTGTGTACCTAACGCCTAACGAATCGATATCATCTTTCCAAGCCGAGCTTAATGCTTTGGAGGGCGCTGCCCCGAACGCAGAGGGCAAAGTGCTCGTTGGGGGCGACTTCAACGCTAAAGCAATCGAATGGGGCTTGCCTCAGATGGATCCGCGGGGAAAACGAATCCTGAAGATGGTGGCCAGGACGGCCCTCGTCGTACTAAACTCCGGAAATACGCCGACTTTCCGCCGTATTGGCTGTGAGGGAACGATACCGGACGTGACAGTCGCTTCAGAGTCCTTAGTACGGAGGATACACAACTGGAAAGTATTAGAGGACTACTCAGCCAGTGATCATCAGTGCATTCTGCTTGAGATCAGTGATGCTGTCTCCCGACGTCCGTGCTCTCGTCCTTCTACAGCTGGATGGAACATCGGAAGGATGGACGTCGAGGTTCGTCGAGGTGCTCACAGCAGGTGAGCCACTGCAGGGAGCTTCGGAGGGGATGGAAGAACTGGCAGCTCAAGACGTGGTGAACTCTACTATGAGCATCATTACGACTGCTTGCTGCGTTTCTATGCCCCGACGAAGACCCACCACGCCAAGCCCCCAGTGTACTGGTGGTCAACTGAAATCGCTGAAAAGCGAAGGGAGTGTCACAAGCTTCGACGTGAGGCTATACGGGCGCGGAACGGTGACGAGGCATGCAAGTGGGTGGCAGCATATAAGTCGGCCAGGAAATGCCTTCGCAAACTGATCAACAGTAGCAAGGCTCGCTGCTGGCAAGACCTAGTGCACAATGTGAACAAGGATCCGTGGGGCCTTGGCTACAAGCTGTTCATGGGGAAACTTGGTGCCCTACGGAAGCCTTGTATACATTACGTGGAAAAGATGGACGCGATAGTGCGGCGACTCTTCCCCGCCCATCCCGTCCGTGTTGACGCTGTCCATGGTGAAACAGCAGTCGAGTGCCCACTCTTCACACAGCTGGGACTGGAGGAGGCAGCCCTCATTGAAAGCGAGGAAGGCTCCAGGTCCAGATGGTGTTCCGGCTGAGGTGTTGCGGCTCGTCTATCACCATTGTCCTGACTTGCTGCTCAGCACATTCAACGCTTGCCTACGGGACGGGGTTTTCCCGGTACGATGGAAGGTAGCGAGGCTCGTGCTGATCAGCAAGGGGAAGGGAAATCCCGAATCGCCGTCTGCATTCCGCCCGTTATGCATGCTAGACACGGCTGGGAAAGTGCTAGAGAAACTCATCAACGGAAGACTCACTGACGCGATTCGTGCTGCTGGGGACCTATCTCCTCGGCAGTACGGCTTTAGAGCAGGACGTTCTACCATTGACGCGATTGCCGAGGTGGTAAACGCGGTCCAAAAGGCAGAGGCATATAGTCGCACCAAGCGACGGATCGTCCTGTTGGTGACACTCGACGTAAGGAATGCCTTCAACTCCGCTAGATGGGTGGATATTCTGGATACGCTGGAAAACCTTTTCCAAGTTCCAGAATATCTAATGCGGCTTTTTAGGAACTACCTAAAGGACCGAAGCCTGCTCTACGACACGACACAGGCCTGCGAAGGATGGAAATTACATCGGGTGTTGCCCAGGGATCTATCCTTGGTCCGGACCTGTGGAACGTGTCTTATGACGGGCTACTGAGACTTGAGATGCCAGATGAGTCGCGCTTGGTCGGCTATGCGGATGATGTTGCGGCTCTGGTCGCTGGACGCACCGTTGGATGGATGACTGCTCGCGGGCTCAGTTTAGCACTTGAGAAAACCGAAGTGGTCATCTTGACAAAAAAGAGAATCCCTAGAGTAAGGATGATCAGTATTGGCGACTTACGAATCGAATCGAAGCCAGCGGTGAAGTACCTGGGGCTACTGATCGACTCGAAGATGAGTTTCTCTGAGCAAATCAGGGCAACGGCTGAGAAGGCTTCTTCGGGAATATCGGCCCTGAGTCGACTTATGGCCAACGTAGGGGGACCCAGCCCATCAAGAAGACGCCTCTTGATGAGTGCTGTAGGGTCAGTGCTACTGTACGGAGCAGAGGTATGGGACGACGCTCTCAGCAAGGAGGTATGCCGGAAACGCCTGGCACAGGTACAGAGAAGAGGAGTGCTGAGGGTTGCAGCTTCGTATCCGACAGTGTCTGATTCGGCGATGAAAGTCATTGCAGGCGTGATACCTGTCGCCCTCCTTGATAGAGAACGCCGCTCTATTTATCTGCGTCAAAACGAGGATGCAAGGAAGATGGTTGTCCGCGAGGAGAGACAGCATTCACTCAACGATTGGCAGCAGTCTTGGGTGAGTTGCACAAAGGGAAGGGAAGGTGGAGTAAAGAAAGTCCTCGGCAAAAGCGCAACTATAGCCCCGCTCGAGCCGATGGCAACGATCGAAATAAGAGACGGATCTAGCCGAGGTAGAAGAGGCAATCAAAAGGGAGTTCCCTAGCGTGGGAAGAATCAAAGCGAGACTGACACCAGAAAACAACAGGGGACAACGCATGGCCATATGCGGCTAAACCTACACCGCAGTTCAACCGCCCAAAATCTGCTTGAGCAGTTTGCGAGGGACATGAAAGCCGACTTCTTGCTGCCGAGTGAGCAACACCATAATAAAAGTCCTGCATTATGGTATTCTGATAAAACTGGTGCTGCCGCCATCTGGGTTCGGAACAGTGACTTTCAAGCGGAGAGTTATGGATGGGGGGATGGTTTTCTGTGGGTTCAGTGCTCAGGGACTACCTTCTTTAGTGTGTACCTAACGCCTAACGAATCGATATCATCTTTCCAAGCCGAGCTTAATGCTTTGGAGAGCGCTGCCCCGAACGCAGAGGGCAAAGTGCTCGTTGGGGTCGACTTCAACGCTAAAGCAATCGAATGGGGCTTGCCTCAGATGGATCCGCGGGGAAAACGAATCCTGAAGATGGTGGCCAGGACGGCCCTCGTCGTACTAAACTCCGGAAATACGCCGACTTTCCGCCGTATTGGCTGTGAGGGAACGATACCGGACGTGACATTCGCCTCAGAGTCCTTAGTACGGAGGATACACAACTGGAAAGTATTAGAGGACTACTCAGCCAGTGATCATCAGTGCATTCTGCTTGAGATCAGTGATGCTGTCTCCCGACGTCCGTGCTCTCGTCCTTCTACAGCTGGATGGAACATCGGAAGGATGGACGTCGAGGTTCGTCGAGGTGCTCACAGCAGGTGAGCCGTTGCAGGGAGCTTCGGAGGGGATGGAAGAACTGGCAGCTCAAGACGTGGTGAACTCTACTATGAGCATCATTACGACTGCTTGCTGCGTTTCTATGCCCCGACGAAGACTCGCCACGCCAAGCCCCCAGTGTACTGGTGGTCAACTGAAATCGCTGAAAAGCGAAGGGAGTGTCAAAAGCTTCGACGTGAGGCTATACGGGCGCGGAACGGTGACGAGGCATGCAAGTGGGTGGCAGCATATAAGTCGGCCAGGAAATGCCTTCGCAAACTGATCAACAGTAGCAAGGCTCGCTGCTGGCAAGACCTAGTGCACAATGTGAACAAGGATCCGTGGGGCCTTGGCTACAAGCTGTTCATGGGGAAACTTGGTGCCCTACGGAAGCCTTGTATACATTACGTGGAAAAGATGGACGCGATAGTGCGGCGACTCTTCCCCGCCCATCCCGTCCGTGTTGACGCTGTCCATGGTGAAACAGCAGTCGAGTGCCCACTCTTCACACAGCTGGGACTGGAGGAGGCAGCCCTCATTGAAAGCGAGGAAGGCTCCAGGTCCAGATGGTGTTCCGGCTGAGGTGTTGCGGCTCGTCTATCACCATTGTCCTGACTTGCTGCTCAGCACATTCAACGCTTGCCTACGGGACGGGGTTTTCCCGGTACGATGGAAGGTAGCGAGGCTCGTGCTGATCAGCAAGGGGAAGGGAAATCCCGAATCGCCGTCTGCATTCCGCCCGTTATGCATGCTAGACACGGCTGGGAAAGTGCTAGAGAAACTCATCAAGGGAAGACTCACTGACGCGATTCGTGCAGCTGAGGACCTATCTCCTCGGCAGTACGGCTTTAGAGCAGGACGTTCTACCATTGACGCGATTGCAGAGGTGGTAAACGCGGTCCAAAAGGCAGAGGCATATAGTCGCACCAAGCGACGGATCGTCCTGTTGGTGACACTCGACGTAAGGAATGCCTTCAACTCCGCTAGATGGGTGGATATTCTGGATACGCTGGAAAACTCTTTTCAAGTTCCAGAATATCTAATGCGGCTTTTTAGGAACTACCTAAAGGACCGAAGCCTGCTCTACGACACGACACAGGCCCGCGAAGGATGGAAATTACATCGGGTGTTGCCCAGGGATCTATCCTTGGTCCGGACCTGTGGAACGTGTCTTACGACGGGCTACTGAGACTTGAGATGCCAGATGAGTCGCGCTTGGTCGGCTATGCGGATGATGTTGCGGCTCTGGTCGCTGGACGCACCGTTGGATGGATGACTGCTCGCGGGCTCAGTTTAGCACTTGAGAAAACCGAAGTGGTCATCTTGACAAAAAAGAGAATCCCTAGAGTAAGGATGATCAGTATTGGCGACTTACGAATCGAATCGAAGCCAGCGGTGAAGTACCTGGGGCTACTGATCGACTCGAAGATGAGTTTCTCTGAGCAAATCAGGGCAACGGCTGAGAAGGCTTCTTCGGGAATATCAGCCCTGAGTCGACTTATGGCCAACGTAGGGGGACCCAGCCCATCAAGAAGACGCCTCTTGATGAGTGCTGTAGGGTCAGTGCTACTGTACGGAGCAGAGGTATGGGACGACGCTCTCAGCAAGGAGGTATACCGAAAACGTTTGGCACAGGTACAGTGAAGAGGAGCACTGAGAATTGCATCTTCGTATCCAACAGTCTCTGACTCGGCGGTAAGAGTTATTGCAGGCGTGATACCTGTCGCCCGTCTTCCTAGAGAGCGCCGCGCTATTCACCTGCGCCAAAACGAGGATGCGAGGGAGATGGTTGTCCTCGAGGAGAGACAGCGCTCGCTCAACGATTAGCAGCAGTCTTGGGTCAAATGCACGAAGGGAAGGTGGACTGCGCGCCTCATCCCGGATGTGAGACCGTGGCTAAATCGAAGGCATGGTGAGACTGACTTCTGTCTGACCCAGCTTTTGAGCGGGCATGGGTGTTTTCAGTCTTACCAGTCTTACCTGCACAAGATCGGTAAGTCACGGTCCCTCGATTGTCGGTTTTGCCCAGGAGAGGAGGACAATGCCTGTCACACATTTTTTGCGTGTACAAAATGGGTCAGGCTGCGAAGGGAACTCTACAAGGAGACGGGAGAGCTCACCCCGGATAGTATAGTTGCGGTGATGCTCGAATCGGTTGACAAATGGAACCAGGTGGCACATTATGCTCGGGCAGTCCTAAAATATAAAAGGGACTCACAGCAGCCGGGGGCGCTGGGGCTGGGGAATCGCTCTTCTGGCATTTCCTCTTCCCCTCTCCCTTCCCGCTAGGAAAGGGACTCCCCAGCTTGAAGGCGCCCCACGGCGTAACAAAACGTGACCTGGCCCGAAGTAATGTGTCAAACGGTTCCAGGCTGGGTTCTCAGGTTGACAGGGGAGGTGTTTAGTGGGTAGTCGAGTCGCCTTCTTGCGAGCATGGGAGTCCATACCCTCTGTGCATAAATCGCAGTCACCACCCTACCACAAAAAAAGAGCTGGCACGCGGGTTTGTGACCATTCAAAACTGAAACTTAATGTCGCCAACTGCGGTGACTTCCGTGGTTATTATAAGGTCCAAATATGGATTTATCCTAGGGTATGTTCGGAACTCCGACCCATATACATTGCACGTGTATTCAATCTGGTTCTCTGTTATCCACGATCTCAAGAATACGCCTTTTCGATTATTGTTGGCGTTCACCATGATATATGTTGTGCATTCAGGTCATCGACAAAATATAATAAATATGTAGCCTGCTCAATTCGAGTATTTCAAACAAGGAATTGAGCTCTTCTTTGAACTTGAGAACATTTCGACCAGTTGCATGGGCAGAGATAACGAAGAGGTTATCCCCACCTGGCAGTGACATCTGGATAAGGGACACTTCCGAAAATTCGAAGTTTTTGAATTTGACTTTTTCAGTATTTTGGAAACAATAGGATCTTCTCACCAATATCCCAGTGTCACCTCCCCCATCACCGTTTACCCTATCGTTTCTTACGAATGCAAAATCTTTGAATTCCATGGAGTACCATGAATTGAGGTGGGTTTCAGTGAGAAGTATGATGTCAGGCTGTTGCTTAACAATAAATTCAAGGAGATAGTCACGTCGATGTAGAG
>OZ017740.1:238734745-238762245 GCA_963969285.1 Odontomyia ornata | reverse complement strand
AATAAATCCTTTTCTGAAATATCAAAAATAATTGGAAGAAGTCGTTCGACAGTTTTCGATATCGTGAAACGGTTCAGAAAAAATAATCAGGTGGAAAACGAAATTAGGAGTGGTCGACCATGTAAACTAACAGAGACAGACGCACGAAAAATCTTAAGAATTGTTAAAAAGAATCCGACTACAACGTCCAGAAGTATTAGGGATCAATTAGCAGATGTAAATGGTACCAATGTTAGTGCCCGGACTATTCGTAGAGCTCTCAGCCGTGCTGGTTATCAAGCGAGAGTACCTCGAAAGAAACCACTAATTAGCAAAGTTAATAAGAAGAAAAGATTATGCTTTGCAAAAGAATTTAAAAGCAAGCCGCTCGACTTTTGGACTCGTATAATATTCTCTGATGAGAGTAAGTTTAATATCTACCACTCCGACGGCAGGTTGTTGGTGTGGAGAACTCAAAATAGTGAGCTTCATCCCAAAAACATTCAACCTACAGTAAAACACGGAGGTGGCTGTGTAATGGTCTGGGGTTGCATGGCTGCCAACGGTGTAGGAGAACTTGTTTTCATTGACGAACCTATGGACAAACTAGGTTACTTGTCGATTTTGAAAGAAAATTTGAAAAAAAGTGCACAAAAATTGGGTCTTGATGGTCATTATTTGTTCCAGTAAGATAATGACCCAAAGCATACAGCTCATGATGTTCGTATGTGGCTCCTTTTCAACACTCCTGGTCAATTGAAAACACCACCGCAATCCCCAGACCTAAATCCCATCGAACATCTTTGGGATCATCTGGATAAAAAAAAAAGGAACCATCACATTACTAATAAAAGTCAACTGAAGACGGTGTTATTAGAAGAATGGGACAACATTACTCCGGACGTTACCCGTAAGTTGGTACAGTCTATGCCCAATAGGTTAACAGAAGTTATAAAACAAAAAGGATACGCAACTAGATATTAAAAGCCTATGTTCTAATGGAATCATCAGAAAGAAAAGTATTACAATTGAACGTCCGATTACTTTTGTCCACTTGATGCAATGTGAATTTGAATTAGTTGTTAATTTTCTTGCGAAAATCTTTTTATTTCTGTTTTATTTTTTTGTGCAATTAATTGAGAATACAAGTAACTTTTATATAAGGGAAAAATTTTTATTTCATTTCAAAGCTTATGCTCGTAAAAGTATTTTATTGCTTGTTTCTTGTATTGTCCGATCACTTTTGGCCACCTCTGTATATATATATATATATATATATATATATATATATATATATATATATATATATATATATATATATATATATATGTATATATTTATATTTATATATATATATATATATATATATATATATATATATATATATATATATATGTATGTATATATAATGTAATGTAAGATATATACATAAACCTTGTTGCAACCACGGAAGTCACCGCAGTTGCAGACATTAAGTATTATCAGAGAGGTGCGAAGCCCGGGGTGGCATACTGAGGCCGGCTAGCGCTCAGTCGTGTCATGGGACTTCCGGGACACTCTTTGCTCGTGCTGAGCCACCCTACATACAATAACTAACACAAAGGGAAAAGGGTAGGATTGTGATGATGGGGAAGTAAAAATTATAAGGAAATTGGAAAAATTTTAATAAAATTAAATAAAGACCAGGTAAAAAGGTATAAATGCCCAAAGGAAGATGGAGATGTTACGGCGGCAATTTGAAGTAGCGAATGGGAGGAAGTTGGTACGCCGGAATTCGCAAGAGTTGTGGGCACGACCCAGACCCTGAGTGTCTCATTCAGCCGGGCAAACAAAGAAGGTCAGCAGGGGTAATTATGAATCGGATCGGATGTCCTTAGCGTGAAAGGTCCCAAGCAGCTTACCGGATTCATCCTCAAGTTCATAAGTAACTTGCCCAGTACGGCGGCGAGCCACTGCAGGAACAAATCGTGGAGCGAATTTAGCCGCAAAACAATCGGCTGCATTGCTCACGGCGAAATTTCGCACGAAAACCTTCTGACCCCGGAGTAGCTCACGGGGGCGAGCCCGAAGGTTGTAACTTTGAGCTCCCTTCTGATAGGCTTCTTTCAGCTTAGCTCGGACACGGTCTTGTACGGCTCGCAGACGATCACTGTTCGTACTTAGCTGTACTTCTCCATCCTCAAAAGCGTTCAAGCTTCTAAGGAGGGCGTACTCAGTGCCATGCTGGATAGGGTGGTACCCGAACATGAGGAAGTAGGGTGAAAATCCTGTGGATTCATGAATCACCTTGCGGAAGGCAAAACACGATTCCGGAAGATTCTCGTCCCACCTGCTATGATCGGACCCTATGTAGGCTCTGATGGCGTTCAATGTCGACTGGTTTGACCTGTCCGAGGCATTCGCTTGCGGTGAATGATATGGAGTGAAGCAGTGCTGCACCCCATAGTCGCTCATAAGCTTAGCGAATACCTTGGAGACAAACTGCGCACCATTGATCGAGTGAAGCCATTCGGGAACTCCGAAGGTCAAAAAGATTTCGCGCTCCAAGTATCGCACGACTGATTCCGCAGTGGCTTTAGCCATGGGCTTGAGCCATATGAACTTGCTGTAATGGTCCAGGACCACAAACAATTGAGTATTCCCGGATTTCGAACGAGGGTATGGACCCATGAAGTCCACAAACAGGCGCTGCATAGATCTCGTCGAGTTTCGTGATGCACCCATAGGAGGTCTCAAAGTGGAATTCGAAGGCTTGACCTGTTTGCATGTTGAACAGCTCTGGATGTGCTGAATAACATCTTGATGCAAACGAGGCCAATAATAATATCTTTGTAAGACTTCCGTTGTCTTACGAATTCCACAATGAGAGCCCCGGGGATCATCATGAGCTCGTACTATAAGAGCCTGTTGGTGATCCTCAGGAACCCATAATTTTGTTCAGGGAATATCTGAAGTCAGCATTACAGGAGAACCAGTACTGATGTACACTCGGCCATCATCAAGGTGCAAATTCTGAAACTTATCAGGTTGCTTCAGGATTTGCTCCTTGAGATGTTCGTACTCGGGCTCCTGAAACGCAGACTGAGGTATCAAACCATCAATATGTTTGTGCTCCGGGAGGCAAGCAATGAGCGAGGCCACCCGCTCGTCCTGCGAACAAGATCTCGATAACGCATCCGGTACAACGTTAAGAGCACCTTTCCGGTGTTCAATCTGGAAATTGAGCCCTTGTAATTTCAGACTCCAGCGAGCCAATCGACCAGAAAGGTCCGACTGCTGCATCAGCCATTTAAGACTGGCATGGTCGGTTATGATGGTGAAGGGCAACCCTTCGATATATGCCCTGAATCTCTTTACACTCTGCACCGCAGCTAAGCATTCCAACTCAGTAATGCTATAGTTACGTTGCGCAGCGTTGGGCTTCATCGACATATATGCAATTGGGTGCTCTCCACCTTCATTGTCCTTCTGGAACAAAACACTTCCAATACCCACTGTACTTGCGTCACACTGGATATAGAAGTGCTTCGTAAAGTCAGGGTTAGCCAGCGCTGGAGCAGAAATCAGCAATTGCTTCACTTTATTGAAGGCACTATTGGCGGAAGCAGACCACTTGAAGGCACGTTTGCCCTTTAGCAAATCCGTTAGAGGGGCCGTAACCGAGGCGAAGTTTGGAATGAAACGCCTGTACCATCCTGCCATGCCCATAAACCGTCTCACGTCTTTGGCCGTTCGGGGTTCAGGATAGGAGACTATCCCTGAAACCTTCTCCTGGTCGGTGCGCAGGATACCATCACTCACTACAAAGCCAAGATATTTGATCTCTTTCTTGACGAACTTACTTTTTTCAACATTGATGGTCAAGTTGGCGTCCCTGAGCAGTTTCGCAACAGTACTCAGGAGCTCCAAGTGCTCATCAAATGTTGAACTTGTAACAAGCAGGTCATCTAGATAAACGAATACCTTGTCCTGCAGCTCATGCGGTATTACTTTATGCATCAACCGACACATCGTTTAGGGAGCGTTACATAACCCGAACGGCATGACCTTGAAATGGTACAAGGGCCTGCCAGGGACAGTAAAGGCCGTTTTATCCTTACTTGCCTCATCCAATGGTATTTACCAAAAGGCATCCTTCAGGTCCAAGCTGGTAATGAACCTGGTACTCTGCAACCGTGCCAAAAGACCTTCAATCAGTGGCAACGGATAGTCGTCCTTAACGGTCACCTCGTTGAGGCGTCTAGCATCAAGACATAAACGCACCTTGCCGGGTTTTCTGACAAGGGTCACAGGAGAGCTCCACGAACTCTGACTTTCCTCTATTACCCCCAAAGACAACATACGATCGAGTTCGTCATACAACAGTTTCTGTATAACAGGCGAGACAGCATAATACCGCTGCTTAACGGGTCGAGCAGAACCAGTGTCGATGTGATGAGACACGAGACTGGTCCTACCCAAGCCTTTCTCATTATACGACGGAAACTGTTGTTTGACGAAGTCCAGTCGTTGCTGATTTTTTGGAGACAAAAGATGGAATTCAGGGCTCTGAGACTCCGAGGCTGCTTCGATACGTTGACCTGGATTGGTGCTATTTTGAAGAGATCCCAGAAGTCAATTCCAAGATACACTGCGTGCGTCAAGGAAAGAACAACCAGGTATCTCATCAATTTGGTGTTGTTGTTAAATCGCGCCAATGTGGTGACGTATCCCAGAACTGGATCCTTGTGCCCTGATGCAGTCTGAACATGAGCATGCATGGTAGGGATATGCAAACCCAAGTCCGACAGCAGGTCCAAGGCTCCGGCTCCGAGGATACTAACACTGGCTCCGCTATCAAGCAAGCCCGTCAATTTGCGACCCTTGATAAAAATATCCGCGTAGGGCCTATTGTCGCCAGGAGTGGCCACAATTGACTCTACGCAGGCACGCCTCAAGAGACGACTGGCGAAGAAATATCTCCAGGATCTCCGAAAGCGATCCTGAAAAGGTCGTGCTTCCATTACATTCGACGTAGTCCAGTAATCTGCTTGAGATATTAGCACTTCTAAATGGTACTGGGGACTCATGATGATGCATGTCCGTATTATTATGACCAAAATCTCTCGTTCCACTAGGATGGGGATTCATTGGCAGACAAGATTCCAAACCAGCCGGTAACCGATCAGGTGATCTCATCGAATTAAGCTCATAAGGTTGAACTGGAGGTCGACCATACTTGATTTCCAGCTCACGCCAAGTGTCCTCAATTCGACGACACCTCCAGACAAGCTCACGGGTGGTCGAGAACTCATATCCAGCTAAGTGATCCCGCAACCTGAAACTCATATTTTTGAAAACTAGGTATTTTTGAAAACTAGGTCCCTAATCGGAGTCCTGAGTTGAAGAGCCATAGCCTCAAGGGACTCATAAAATTCAATGAATGGTCCATTGGATTCCTGCCTGCGGGCGAACATATTTTCCCAAATATGAGCGTCATCAAGCCGAGATCCAAATCGCTCCATGAACTCCACTTTAAGCTGCGTCCACCTCAAGACTCTATGCAGGTCACGTATCTGCCAGTACCAGATCTCGGCATATCCCTGCAGCAGAACATGAAAGGCTCGGACGAGTTCACGCTCTATGAGACCATAATCTCTAGCCATAATGCTAGCACGAAACAAAAATTGGCGTGCATCCAAACCATTGGAGCCTCCATCGAACTTAAAACCCCATTTGGTAATTGGGATAACCCTTCGATGAGTGCTCAGTCGTGTCATGGGACTTCCGGGACACCCTTTGCTCGTGCTGAGCCACCCTACATACAATAACTAACACAAAGGGAAAAGGGTAGGATTGTGATGATGGGGAAGTAAAAATTATAAGGAAATTGGAAAAATTTTAATAAAATTAAATAAGAGCCAGGTAAAAAGGTATAAATGCCCAAAGGAAGATGGAGATGTTACGGCGGCAATTTGAAGTAGCGAATGGGAGGAAGTTGGTACGCCGGAATTCGCAACAGTTGTGGGCACGACCCAGACCCTGAGTGTCTCATTCAGCCGGGCAAACAAAGAAGGTCAGCAGGGGTAATTATGAATCGGATCGGATGTCCTTAGCGTGAAAGGTCCCAAGCAGCTTACCGGATTCATCCTCAAGTTCATAAGTAACTTGCCCAGTACGGCGGCGAACCACTGCAGGAACAAATCGTGGAGCGAATTTAGCCGCAAAACAATCGGCTGCATTGCTCACGGCGAAATTTCGCACGAAAACCTTCTGACCCCGGAGTAGCTCACGGGGGCGAGCCCGAAGGTTGTAACTTTGAGCTCCCTTCTGATAGGCTTCTTTCAGCTTAGCTCGGACACGGTCTTGTACGGCTCGCAGACGATCACTGTTCGTACTTAGCTGTACTTCTCCATCCTCAAAAGCGTTCAAGCTTCTAAGGAGGGCGTACTCAGTGCCATGCTGGATAGGGTGGTACCCGAACATGAGGAAGTAGGGTGAAAATCCTGTGGATTCATGAATCACCTTGCGGAAGGCAAAACACGATTCCGGAAGATTCTCGTCCCACCTGCTATGATCGGACCCTATGTAGGCTCTGATGGCGTTCAATGTCGACTGGTTTGACCTGTCCGAGGCATTCGCTTGCGGTGAATGATATGGAGTGAAGCAGTGCTGCACCCCATAGTCGCTCATAAGCTTAGCGAATACCTTGGAGACAAACTGCGCACCATTGATCGAGTGAAGCCATTCGGGAACTCCGAAGGTCAAAAAGATTTCGCGCTCCAAGTATCGCACGACTGATTCCGCAGTGGCTTTAGCCATGGGCTTGAGCCATATGAACTTGCTGTAATGGTCCAGGACCACAAACAATTGAGTATTCCCGGATTTCGAACGAGGGTATGGACCCATGAAGTCCACAAACAGGCGCTGCATAGATCTCGTCGAGTTTCGTGATGCACCCATAGGAGGTCTCAAAGTGGAATTCGAAGGCTTGACCTGTTTGCATGTTGAACAGCTCTGGATGTGCTGAATAACATCTTGATGCAAACGAGGCCAATAATAATATCTTTGTAAGACTTCCGTTGTCTTACGAATTCCACAATGAGAGCCCCGGGGATCATCATGAGCTCGTACTATATGAGCCTGTTGGTGATCCTCAGGAACCCATAATTTTGTTCAGGGAATATCTGAAGTCAGCATTACAGGAGAACCAGTACTGATGTACACTCGGCCATCATCAAGGTGCAAATTCTGAAACTTATCAGGTTGCTTCAGGATTTGCTCCTTGAGATGTTCGTACTCGGGCTCCTGAAACGCAGACTGAGGTATCAAACCATCAATATGTTTGTGCTCCGGGAGGCAAGCAATGAGCGAGGCCACCCGCTCGTCCTGCGAACAAGATCTCGATAACGCATCCGGTACAACGTTAAGAGCACCTTTCCGGTGTTCAATCTGGAAATTGAACCCTTGTAATTTCAGACTCCAGCGAGCCAATCGACCAGAAAGGTCCGACTGCTGCATCAGCCATTTAAGACTGGCATGGTCGGTTATGATGGTGAAGGGCAACCCTTCGATATATGCCCTGAATCTCTTTACACTCTGCACCGCAGCTAAGCATTCCAACTCAGTAATGCTATAGTTACGTTGCGCAGCGTTGGGCTTCATCGACATATATGCAATTGGGTGCTCTCCACCTTCATTGTCCTTCTGGAACAAAACACTTCCAATACCCACTGTACTTGCGTCACACTGGATATAGAAGTGCTTCGTAAAGTCAGGGTTAGCCAGCGCTGGAGCAGAAATCAACAATTGCTTCACTTTATTGAAGGCACTATGAGACACGAGACTGGTCCTACCCAAGCCTTTCTCATTATACGACGGAAACTGTTGTTTGACGAAGTCCAGTCGTTGCTGATTTTTTGGAGACAAAAGATGGAATTCAGGGCTCTGAGACTCCGAGGCTGCTTCGATAGCGTTGACCTGGATTGGTGCTATTTTGAAGAGATCCCAGAAGTCAATTCCAAGATACACTGCGTGCGTCAAGGAAAGAACAACCAGGTATCTCATCAATTTGGTGTTGTTGTTAAATCGCGCCAATGTGGTGACGTATCCCAGAACTGGATCCTTGTGCCCTGATGCAGTCTGAACATGAGCATGCATGGTAGGGATATGCAAACCCAAGTCCGACAGCAGGTCCAAGGCTCCGGCTCCGAGGATACTAACACTGGCTCCGCTATCAAGCAAGCCCGTCAATTTGCGACCCTTGATAAAAATATCCGCGTAGGGCCTATTGTCGCCAGGAGTGGCCACAATTGACTCTACGCAGGCACGCCTCAAGAGACGACTGGCGAAGAAATATCTCCAGGATCTCCGAAAGCGATCCTGAAAAGGTCGTGCTTCCATTACATTCGACGTAGTCCAGTAATCTGCTTGAGATATTAGCACTTTTAAATGGTACTGCGGACTCATGATGATGCATGTCGGTATTATTATGACCAAAATTTCTCGTTCCACTAGGATGGGGATTCATTGGCAGACAAGATTCCAAACCAGCCGGTAACCGATCAGGTGATCTCATCGAATTAAGCTCATAAGGTTGAACTGGAGGTCGACCATACTTGATTTCCAGCTCACGCCAAGTGTCCTCAATTCGACGACACCTCCAGACAAGCTCACGGGTGGTCGAGAACTCATATCCAGCTAAGTGATCCCGCAACCTGAAACTCATATTTTTGAAAACTAGGTCTCGCAGATCCGTGTCCCTAATCGGAGTCCTGAGTTGAAGAGCCATAGCCTCAAGGGACTCATAAAATTCAATGAATGGTCCATTGGATTCCTGCCTGCGGGCGAACATATTTTCCCAAATATGAGCGTCATCAAGCCGAGATCCAAATCGCTCCATGAACTCCACTTTAAGCTGCGTCCAACTCAAGACTCTATGCAGGTCACGTATCTGCCAGTACCAGATCTCGGCATATCCCTGCAGCAGAACATGAAAGGCTCGGACGAGTTCACGCTCTATGAGACCATAATCTCTAGCCATAATGCTAGCACGAAACAAAAATTGGCGTGCATCCAAACCATTGGAGCCTCCATCGAACTTAAAACCCCATTTGGTAATTGGGATAACCCTTCGATGAGTGCTCAGTCGTGTCATGGGACTTCCGGGACACCCTTTGCTCGTGCTGAGCCACCCTACATACAATAACTAACACAAAGGGAAAAGGGTAGGATTGTGATGATGGGGAAGTAAAAATTATAAGGAAATTGGAAAAATTTTAATAAAATTAAATAAGAGCCAGGTAAAAAGGTATAAATGCCCAAAGGAAGATGGAGATGTTACGGCGGCAATTTGAAGTAGCGAATGGGAGGAAGTTGGTACGCCGGAATTCGCAACAGTTGTGGGCACGACCCAGACCCTGAGTGTCTCATTCAGCCGGGCAAACAAAGAAGGTCAGCAGGGGTAATTATGAATCGGATCGGATGTCCTTAGCGTGAAAAGTCCCAAGCAGCTTACCGGATTCATCCTCAAGTTCATAAGTAACTTGCCCAGTACGGCGGCGAACCACTGCAGGAACAAATCGTGGAGCGAATTTAGCCGCAAAACAATCGGCTGCATTGCTCACGGCGAAATTTCGCACGAAAACCTTCTGACCCCGGAGTAGCTCACGGGGGCGAGCCCGAAGGTTGTAACTTTGAGCTCCCTTCTGATAGGCTTCTTTCAGCTTAGCTCGGACACGGTCTTGTACGGCTCGCAGACGATCACTGTTCGTACTTAGCTGTACTTCTCCATCCTCAAAAGCGTTCAAGCTTCTAAGGAGGGCGTACTCAGTGCCATGCTGGATAGGGTGGTACCCGAACATGAGGAAGTAGGGTGAAAATCCTGTGGATTCATGAATCACCTTGCGGAAGGCAAAACACGATTCCGGAAGATTCTCGTCCCACCTGCTATGATCGGACCCTATGTAGGCTCTGATGGCGTTCAATGTCGACTGGTTTGACCTGTCCGAGGCATTCGCTTGCGGTGAATGATATGGAGTGAAGCAGTGCTGCACCCCATAGTCGCTCATAAGCTTAGCGAATACCTTGGAGACAAACTGCGCACCATTGATCGAGTGAAGCCATTCGGGAACTCCGAAGGTCAAAAAGATTTCGCGCTCCAAGTATCGCACGACTGATTCCGCAGTGGCTTTAGCCATGGGCTTGAGCCATATGAACTTGCTGTAATGGTCCAGGACCACAAACAATTGAGTATTCCCGGATTTCGAACGAGGGTATGGACCCATGAAGTCCACAAACAGGCGCTGCATAGATCTCGTCGAGTTTCGTGATGCACCCATAGGAGGTCTCAAAGTGGAATTCGAAGGCTGGACCTGTTTGCATGTTGAACAGCTCTGGATGTGCTGAATAACATCTTGATGCAAACGAGGCCAATAATAATATCTTTGTAAGACTTCCGTTGTCTTACGAATTCCACAATGAGAGCCCCGGGGATCATCATGAGCTCGTACTATATGAGCCTGTTGGTGATCCTCAGGAACCCATAATTTTGTTCAGGGAATATCTGAAGTCAGCATTACAGGAGAACCAGTACTGATGTACACTCGGCCATCATCAAGGTGCAAATTCTGAAACTTATCAGGTTGCTTCAGGATTTGCTCCTTGAGATGTTCGTACTCGGGCTCCTGAAACGCAGACTGAGGTATCAAACCATCAATATGTTTGTGCTCCGGGAGGCAAGCAATGAGCGAGGCCACCCGCTCGTCCTGCGAACAAGATCTCGATAACGCATCCGGTACAACGTTAAGAGCATCTTTCCGGTGTTCAATCTGGAAATTGAACCCTTGTAATTTCAGACTCCAGCGAGCCAATCGACCAGAAAGGTCCGACTGCTGCATCAGCCATTTAAGACTGGCATGGTCGGTTATGATGGTGAAGGGCAACCCTTCGATATATGCCCTGAATCTCTTTACACTCTGCACCGCAGCTAAGCATTCCAACTCAGTAATGCTATAGTTACGTTGCGCAGCGTTGAGCTTCATCGACATATATGCAATTGGGTGCTCTCCACCTTCATTGTCCTTCTGGAACAAAACACTTCCAATACCCACTGTACTTGCGTCACACTGGATATAGAAGTGCTTCGTAAAGTCAGGGTTAGCCAGCGCTGGAGCAGAAATCAGCAATTGCTTCACTTTATTGAAGGCACTATTGGCGGAAGCAGACCACTTGAAGGCACGTTTGCCCTTTAGCAAATCCGTTAGAGGGGCCGTAACCGAGGCGAAGTTTGGAATGAAACGCCTGTACCATCCTGCCATGCCCATAAACCGTCTCACGTCTTTGGCCGTTCGGGGTTCAGGATAGGAGACTATCCCTGAAACCTTCGCCTGGTCGGTGCGCAGGATACCATCACTCACTACAAAGCCAAGATATTTGATCTCTTTCTTGACGAACTTACTTTTTTCAATATTGATGGTCAAGTTGGCGTCCCTGAGCAGTTTCGCAACAGTACTCAGGAGCTCCAAGTGCTCATCAAATGTTGAACTTGTAACAAGCAGGTCATCTAGATAAACGAATACCTTGTCCTGCAGCTCATGCGGTATTACTTTATGCATCAACCGACACATCGTTTAGGGAGCGTTACATAACCCGAACGGCATGACCTTGAAATGGTACAAGGGCCTGCCAGGGACAGTAAAGGCCGTTTTATCCTTACTTGCCTCATCCAATGGTATTTACCAAAAGGCATCCTTCAGGTCCAAGCTGGTAATGAACCTGGTACTCTGCAACCGTGCCAAAAGACCTTCAATCAGTGGCAACGGATAGTCGTCCTTAACGGTCACCTCGTTGAGGCGTCTAGTATCAAGACATAAACGCACCTTGCCGGGTTTTCTGACAAGGGTCACAGGAGAGCTCCACGAACTCTGACTTTCCTCTATTACCCCCAAAGACAACATACGATCGAGTTCGTCATACAACAGTTTCTGTATAACAGGCGAGACAGCATAATGCCGCTGCTTAACGGGTCGAGCAGAACCAGTGTCGATGTGATGAGACACGAGACTGGTCCTACCCAAGCCTTTCTCATTATACGACGGAAACTGTTGTTTGACGAAGTCCAGTCGTTGCTGATTTATTGGAGACAAAAGATGGAATTCAGGGCTCTGAGACTCCGAGGCTGCTTCGATAGCGTTGACCTGGATTGGTGCTATTTTGAAGAGATCCCAGAAGTCAATTCCAAGATACACTGCGTGCGTCAAGGAAAGAACAACCAGGTATCTCATCAATTTGGTGTTGTTGTTAAATCGCGCCAATGTGGTGACGTATCCCAGAACTGGATCCTTGTGCCCTGATGCAGTCTGAACATGAGCATGCATGGTAGGGATATGCAAACCCAAGTCCGACAGCAGGTCCAAGGCTCCGGCTCCGAGGATACTAACACTGGCTCCGCTATCAAGCAAGCCCGTCAATTTGCGACCCTTGATAAAAATATCCGCGTAGGGCCTATTGTCGCCAGGAGTGGCCACAATTGACTCTACGCAGGCACGCCTCAAGAGACGACTGGCGAAGAAATATCTCCAGGATCTCCGAAAGCGATCCTGAAAAGGTCGTGCTTCCATTACATTCGACGTAGTCCAGTAATCTGCTTGAGATATTAGCACTTCTAAATGGTACTGGGGACTCATGATGATGCATGTCGGTATTATTATGACCAAAATTTCTCGTTCCACTAGGATGGGGATTCATTGGCAGACAAGATTCCAAACCAGCCGGTAACCGATCAGGTGATCTCATCGAATTAAGCTCATAAGGTTGAACTGGAGGTCGACCATACTTGATTTCCAGCTCACGCCAAGTGTCCTCAATTCGACGACACCTCCAGACAAGCTCACGGGTGGTCGAGAACTCATATCCAGCTAAGTGATCCCGCAACCTGAAACTCATATTTTTGAAAACTAGGTCTCGCAGATCCGTGTCCCTAATCGGAGTCCTGAGTTGAAGAGCCATAGCCTCAAGGGACTCATAAAATTCAATGAATGGTCCATTGGATTCCTGCCTGCGGGCGAACATATTTTCCCAAATATGAGCGTCATCAAGCCGAGATCCAAATCGCTCCATGAACTCCACTTTAAGCTGCGTCCAACTCAAGACTCTATGCAGGTCACGTATCTGCCAGTACCAGATCTCGGCATATCCCTGCAGCAGAACATGAAAGGCTCGGACGAGTTCACGCTCTATGAGACCATAATCTCTAGCCATAATGCTAGCACGAAACAAAAATTGGCGTGCATCCAAACCATTGGAGCCTCCATCGAACTTAAAACCCCATTTGGTAATTGGGATAACCCTTCGATGAGTGCTCAGTCGTGTCATGGGACTTCCGGGACACCCTTTGCTCGTGCTGAGCCACCCTACATACAATAACTAACACAAAGGGAAAAGGGTAGGATTGTGATGATGGGGAAGTAAAAATTATAAGGAAATTGGAAAAATTTTAATAAAATTAAATAAGAGCCAGGTAAAAAGGTATAAATGCCCAAAGGAAGATGGAGATGTTATGGCGGCAATTTGAAGTAGCGAATGGGAGGAAGTTGGTACGCCGGAATTCGCAACAGTTGTGGGCACGACCCAGACCCTGAGTGTCTCATTCAGCCGGGCAAACAAAGAAGGTCAGCAGGGGTAATTATGAATCGGATCGGATGTCCTTAGCGTGAAAGGTCCCAAGCAGCTTACCGGATTCATCCTCAAGTTCATAAGTAACTTGCCCAGTACGGCGGCGAACCACTGCAGGAACAAATCGTGGAGCGAATTTAGCCGCAAAACAATCGGCTGCATTGCTCACGGCGAAATTTCGCACGAAAACCTTCTGACCCCGGAGTAGCTCACGGGGGCGAGCCCGAAGGTTGTAACTTTGAGCTCCCTTCTGATAGGCTTCTTTCAGCTTAGCTCGGACACGGTCTTGTACGGCTCGCAGACGATCACTGTTCGTACTTAGCTGTACTTCTCCATCCTCAAAAGCGTTCAAGCTTCTAAGGAGGGCGTACTCAGTGCCATGCTGGATAGGGTGGTACCCGAACATGAGGAAGTAGGGTGAAAATCCTGTGGATTCATGAATCACCTTGCGGAAGGCAAAACACGATTCCGGAAGATTCTCGTCCCACCTGCTATGATCGGACCCTATGTAGGCTCTGATGGCGTTCAATGTCGACTGGTTTGACCTGTCCGAGGCATTCGCTTGCGGTGAATGATATGGAGTGAAGCAGTGCTGCACCCCATAGTCGCTCATAAGCTTAGCGAATACCTTGGAGACAAACTGCGCACCATTGATCGAGTGAAGCCATTCGGGAACTCCGAAGGTCAAAAAGATTTCGCGCTCCAAGTATCGCACGACTGATTCCGCAGTGGCTTTAGCCATGGGCTTGAGCCATATGAACTTGCTGTAATGGTCCAGGACCACAAACAATTGAGTATTCCCGGATTTCGAACGAGGGTATGGACCCATGAAGTCCACAAACAGGCGCTGCATAGATCTCGTCGAGTTTCGTGATGCACCCATAGGAGGTCTCAAAGTGGAATTCGAAGGCTTGACCTGTTTGCATGTTGAACAGCTCTGGATGTGCTGAATAACATCTTGATGCAAACGAGGCCAATAATAATATCTTTGTAAGACTTCCGTTGTCTTACGAATTCCACAATGAGAGCCCCGGGGATCATCATGAGCTCGTACTATAAGAGCCTGTTGGTGATCCTCAGGAACCCATAATTTTGTTCAGCGAATATTTGAAGTCAGCATTACAGGAGAACCAGTACTGATGTACACTCGGCCATCATCAAGGTGCAAATTCTGAAACTTATCAGGTTGCTTCAGGATTTGCTCCTTGAGATGTTCGTACTCGGGCTCCTGAAACGCAGACTGAGGTATCAAACCATCAATATGTTTGTGCTCCGGGAGGCAAGCAATGAGCGAGGCCACCCGCTCGTCCTGCGAACAAGATCTCGATAACGCATCCGGTACAACGTTAAGAGCACCTTTCCGGTGTTCAATCTGGAAATTGAGCCCTTGTAATTTCAGACTCCAGCGAGCCAATCGACCAGAAAGGTCCGACTGCTGCATCAGCCATTTAAGACTGGCATGGTCGGTTATGATGGTGAAGGGCAACCCTTCGATATATGCCCTGAATCTCTTTACACTCTGCACCGCAGCTAAGCATTCCAACTCAGTAATGCTATAGTTACGTTGCGCAGCGTTGAGCTTCATCGACATATATGCAATTGGGTGCTCTCCACCTTCATCGTCCTTCTGGAACAAAACACTTCCAATACCCACTGTACTTGCGTCACACTGGATATAGAAGTGCTTCGTAAAGTCAGGGTTAGCCAGCGCTGGAGCAGAAATCAGCAATTGCTTCACTTTATTGAAGGCACTATTGGCGGAAGCAGACCACTTGAAGGCACGTTTGCCCTTTAGCAAATCCGTTAGAGGGGCCGTAACCGAGGCGAAGTTTGGAATGAAACGCCTGTACCATCCTGCCATGCCCATAAACCGTCTCACGTCTTTGGCCGTTCGGGGTTCAGGATAGGAGACTATCCCTGAAACCTTCTCCTGGTCGGTGCGCAGGATACCATCACTCACTACAAAGCCAAGATATTTGATCTCTTTCTTGACGAACTTACTTTTTTCAACATTGATGGTCAAGTTGGCGTCCCTGAGCAGTTTCGCAACAGTACTCAGGAGCTCCAAGTGCTCATCAAATGTTGAACTTGTAACAAGCAGGTCATCTAGATAAATGAATACCTTGTCCTGCAGCTCATGCGGTATTACTTTATGCATCAACCGACACATCGCTTAGGGAGCGTTACATAACCCGAACGGCATGACCTTGAAATGGTACAAGGGCCTGCCAGGGACAGTAAAGGCCGTTTTATCCTTACTTGCCTCATCCAATAGTATTTACCAAAAGGCATCCTTCAGGTCCAAGCTGGTAATGAACCTGGTACTCTGCAACCGTGCCAAAAGACCTTCAATCAGTGGCAACGGATAGTCGTCCTTAACGGTCACCTCGTTGAGGCGTCTAGTATCAAGACATAAACGCACCTTACCGGGTTTTCTGACAAGGGTCACAGGAGAGCTCCACGAACTCTGACTTTCCTCTATTACCCCCAAAGACAACATACGATCGAGTTCGTCATACAACAGTTTCTGTATAACAGGCGAGACAGCATAATGCCGCTGCTTAACGGGTCGAGCAGAACCAGTGTCGATGTGATGAGACACGAGACTGGTCCTACCCAAGCCTTTCTCATTATACGACGGAAACTGTTGTTTGACGAAGTCCAGTCGTTGCTGATTTTTTGGAGACAAAAGATGGAATTCAGGGCTCTGAGACTCCGAGGCTGCTTCGATAGCGTTGACCTAGATTGGTGCTATTTTGAAGAGATCCCAGAAGTCAATTCCAAGATACACTGCGTGCGTCAAGGAAAGAACAACCAGGTATCTCATCAATTTGGTGTTGTTGTTAAATCGCGCCAATGTGGTGACGTATCCCAGAACTGGATCCTTGTGCCCTGATGCAGTCTGAACATGAGCATGCATGGTAGGAATGTGCAAACCCAAGTCCGACAGCAGGTCCAAGGCTCCGGCTCCGAGGATACTAACACTGGCTCCGCTATCAAGCAAGCCCGTCAATTTGCGACCCTTGATAAAAATATCCGCGTAGGGCCTATTGTCGCCAGGAGTGGCCACAATTGACTCTACGCAGGCACGCCTCAAGAGACGACTGGCGAAGAAATATCTCCAGGATCTCCGAAAGCGATCCTGAAAAGGTCGTGCTTCCATTACATTCGACGTAGTCCAGTAATCTGCTTGAGATATTAGCACTTCTAAATGGTACTGGGGACTCATGATGATGCATGTCCGTATTATTATGACCAAAATCTCTCGTTCCACTAGGATGGGGATTCATTGGCAGACAAGATTCCAAACCAGCCGGTAACCGATCAGGTGATCTCATCGAATTAAGCTCATAAGGCTGAACTGGAGGTCGACCATACTTGATTTCCAGCTCACGCCAAGTGTCCTCAATTCGACGACACCTCCAGACAAGCTCACGGGTGGTCGAGAACTCATATCCAGCTAAGTGATCCCGCAACCTGAAACTCATATTTTTGAAAACTAGGTCTCGCAGATCCGTGTCCCTAATCGGAGTCCTGAGTTGAAGAGCCATAGCCTCAAGGGACTCATAAAATTCAATGAATGGTCCATTGGATTCCTGCCTGCGGGCGAACATATTTTCCCAAATATGAGCGTCATCAAGCCGAGATCCAAATCGCTCCATGAACTCCACTTCAAGCTGCGTCCAACTCAAGACTCTATGCAGGTCACGTATCTGCCAGTACCAGATCTCGGCATATCCCTGCAGCAGAACATGAAAGGCTCGGACGAGTTCACGCTCTGTGAGACCATAATCTCTAGCCATAATGCTAGCACGAAACAAAAATTGGCGTGCATCCAAACCATTGGAGCCTCCATCGAACTTAAAACCCCATTTGGTAATTGGGATAACCCTTCGATGAGTCTCAGCTGTCTGACCACCATCCTGGAACGAGAGCTGCGACTGAGGATTTGGCAAATCTTGAGAGGAGCGTAATGAACAGCGTTTGAAATTATCGTGTTCATATCGTTTGTGCGGAAATATGATGACTATCAAAAACAATAAAAATATACAGACCATCTTAATAATTTAAGTATATTAAAATCAATGAACAGACGGACAACACTGACAATTTGAATAAAAGAAATAATTTAATAAATTACAGACGGACAAACAAGCGATTCTTTAAAAATAAATTAAAATTTGAATGCCAGACAGACAAACAGACAAATAAATAAATATATAAAATTTTAGCACCTAACCTAAACTAAACTCAATTAACCAAACTCAACCTTACAATTATTCAAACCCAAAAAAAAATAATTAAACTAAACTCAATCTCAATCATCAAAACTAAAACTAATAAAAATTACTCAAAACTAACAAATACCGTAAACCCAATTATCTAAACTAATCTAAATCATAAACCCTAATTAAACTCAATAATCTATAACTAAGCTAAACCTACATTCCCCAATAAAATAACCAAAATACCTAAATGTAAAGATCAAAGATAAGCAAAGTAGTGAAAAAGCAAGTGCAAATTTTAAATAGTACGAATTAAAAATGATTTCGCAGACTGACAGACAGACTATGGCAATAATAACAATTAATGGTTGTGGTTATTATTGCGATTGATTAGCAGTGAAGAGGAACAGTATTGGAAACGATCGAAAATATTGATTTTTGTAATCGCAATTGAAATCGCACACATCCCAAAGCTACCACCTGATAGATGATAGAAGGGCCGAAAGCGTTGGCCTATTCCTAGAGTTGGATCTAAGTCTAACTATCCCGTGCAAGGAGATATAGCCAACGACTTGAAATTTGGTTGATCCCAACCAACATCCACACTGCTACAGGATGACCACTATCAAAGCCGGTGGAGACTATCAAACACAAAACAGCATAGTAGGCGCCTCTGCAACTACGGCGAACCAGGTGATCAAGATTCCATAACGAGCAATCAAAACCTCAAAATCAAACTTAAAACCGTCGATAGAGTCATGTAGAAATTATATCCAAAATCATAAAAAATGTCTAACAAAACAAAAAAAAATAATTTTCAAGAATGCTCAGACCACTATTCAAGTCAGGCACTCAGCCCAACAAATCTAAAATTGTAAAATTCAAACTATAATTAAAAACTAACCAAATCAATCAAAACCATAAAAACCAAAGTTTGGGCGCCATATGTTGCAAACACGGAAGTCACCGCAGTTGCAGACATTAAGTATTAGCAGAGGGGTGCGTAGCCCGGGGTGGCATACTGAGGCCGGCTAGCGCTCAGTCGTGTCGTGGGACTTCCGGGAAACCCTCGGCTCGTGCTGAGCCACCCTACATACAATAAGTAACACAAAGGGAAAAGGGTAGGATTGTGATGATGGCGAGGTAAAAATTATAAGGAAATTGGAATAATTTTAATAAAATTAAATAAAGACCAGGCAAATAGTTATAAATGCCCAAAGGAAGATGGAGATGTTACGGCGGCAATTTGAAGTAGCGACTGGGAGGAAGTTGGTACGCCGGAATATATATATATATATATATATATATATATATATATATATATATATATATATATATATATATATATATATATATAGATATATATATATATCTATATATATATATATATATATATATATATATATATATATAGATATATATATATATCTATATATATATATATATATATATATATATATATATATATATATATATATATATATATATCTTTCTTATATATATATATATTTTTATACATATATATATATATATATATATATATATATATATATATATATATATATATATATATCTTTATATATATATATATATATATATATATATATATATATATATATATATATATATATATATCTTTATATATATATATATATATATATATATATATATATATATATATATATATATATATATATATCTTTATATATATATATATATATATATATATATATATATATATATATATATATATATATATATCTATATATATATATATATATATATATATATATATATATCTATATATATATATATATATATATATATATATAAATATATATATATATATATATATATATATATATATATATATATTTTTATATATATATATATATATATATATATATATATATATATATATATATATATATATAAGTTGGTACGCCGGAATATATATTTTTATACATATATATATATATATATATATATATATATATATATATATATATATATATATATATATATATATATGTATATATATATATCTTTATATATATATATATATATATATATATATATATATCTTTATATATCTATATATATATATATATATATATATATATATATATATATATATATATATATATCTTTAGATATATATATATATATATATATATATATATATATATATATATATATATATATATATATATTTATATATATTTATATATATATATATGTATATATATATATATATATATATATATATATATATATATATATATATATATATATTTATATATATATTTATATATATATATACAGTGCAACCCGCTTATAAAGTGCACTTTTATAAAGTACTTTCGGTTATAAAGTACTTTTTTCCAATCCCCATGCACAAATCATGGAAGTTACTGTATTTTTGTACGGATATAACGTTCACTTTTATAACGTTCATATTGGTTATAACGTACCATCCTCCATGCCACTTGATTTCTTTATAACGTACAAAATATTTATTCTCATATACATACGTACATATGAAGCATAAACCCACAAACAAAAATAAGTTGTTTAGACAAGTTGTTGCGATACGTAACAAATTGGCAACAATAACGCGACGAGTTTTCGGTCCCTATAATTTTCGGGGAATCCCATGATAAATAATCGCCAGTTTTTAAAGTATTGTGCCCGTTAGGGTGTTTTTTTTGTGTTAGGGAGATGTCTGCATAATTTTTAGGGAATCCCATAAGAAAATAATTGCCAGTTTTTGAAGTGTTGTGATCGGTGTAAGGTCGCGATAAAGTTTGCCAAACAAAGAAATGGAGAAGAAAACTCGCAAAGTGCTAACGATTAATGAGAAGTTACATATTATTCGAGAAATTGAAAGTGGCAAAAAACAATCAGTAATATGTGCTTCGAAGCAATTGAAGAAAACGACAGTTTCGACAATTTGGCGAAATCGAAATAAAATTAAGGCTGCGTGTAGTAATCCTTCATCTTCAGGAAAACGAAAGAAAATTCGAAACCCCATGCAACGGGATGTTGATAGAAACCTAATAAGGTGGTTTACATATCAAAGGAGTCTCCGCAATCCGATTTCGGGGGAAATTTTGCGACAAAAAGCCCAACAATTTGCTCAGCTTAATAATGATAACGAATTCAGGTGCTCTTCCGGTTGGATTCAAAGATTCAAAAACCACCATAACATTGGATTTGGACGAATTCATGGCGAAGCAGCAGATGCAAACTCAGTAGCCGCTTTGGATTGGATTCGTGATGAATGGCCGCAGATAAGAGAGGGTTATAGAGATGAGGACATATTCAACGCAGACGAGACGGGACTTTTCTTCAAAGTGTTGCCTAAAAAGACTCTCAAATTTCGTGGTGAAAAGTGTATAGGTGGGAATCAGTCTAAAGAAAGGATTACTGTCCTCATATGCGCCAATTTATCTGGCACCGAAAAAAGAAAAATGCTCGTTATTGGAAAATTTAAAAATCCGAGATGCATGAAAAATGTAAAAACATTGCCTGTAAATTATACCTCAAATGGACGGGCTTGGATGACATCAGATATTTTTTCGAATGAGTTACGGTCCTAGGACGAGCAGCTGAGAAGGCAAAGAAGGAAGATTTTGCTAATTGTAGACAACTGCGCCGCTCACCCAAATCTCCAGAATCTGGAAAATATTAACTTGAATTTTTTTCCTCCCAACTGCACCTCTATTCTACAACCGATGGACCAAGGCGTGATCAAGTGCCTCAAATCCTATTACCGAAGGTAATTCAGTAAAGTGAATTCATGTAATTTGGGATACATTTCTAGGCTAGTTCTGATGAAATACATCGATGCAGCTGAGGATGCTCAAAATATGAAAATAAATTTGCTGTTTCCAGCATGCGGGACTTAAAACCGATTCATCAAACGACGAAGACGACCTTCCTTTGAGCGAATGGATTAAAAGGGTTCAAGCAAGAGAAGAGGATGAGCGTCCATTAAGCTCTTGGTTTTATGAAAATTGTAGACCTACTATAGAATTGCAAGATCTTGATTTGTTTGAGAACATTGATTCAGATGTTGTATCAACTGAAACCCCAACAGATACTGACATAGTAGAAGAAGTACAGTCAGTAGAATCAAGCCAACAAAGCGACACTGACGATGAAGCTACTGAGCAGAAAACCATCAATATTGAGGATGCAATAAATTCGATAAAAAATGTGACAAGATTTTTGGAAGCAAACGAGCTTACGGAAGATGGTATCTTAGAAGCATCTCTTTTGATTGATGGCTATCTGCAAAAGCAAAAACTAAAAATAAATATAAAACAATGCAAGATAACTGACTTTTTAAGACCATTACAATAACAGTTAGTAGACGAACGGGAGAATCCTATAAATTTTTCGAAATTTTATAATGCTTTTTGATTCAGCAGGCTAAAATTTTGTATTATGAATGCATGGACTTTTTTTCTTTAATAAACGACAATTTTTGTAAATGAACACAACTTTTTTTCATAAGTGGGCTATAACGTACTATCGGTTATACAGTTCTACTTGTTGTGGTCCCCTCGAGGTACGTTATAACCGGGTTACACTGTATATATATATATATATATATATATATACATATATATATATATATATATATATATATATATATATATATATATATATATATATATATATATCTTTATATATATATATATACATATATATATATATATATATATATATATATATATATATATTTATATATATATATATATATCTTTATATATATATATATATATATATATATATATATATATATATATATATATATATATATATATATATATCTACATATATATATATATATATATATATATATATATCCTTATATATATATATATATATATATATTTATATATATATATATCTTTATATATATATATATATATATATATATATATATCTATATATATATATATATATGTATATATATATATATATATATATATATATATATATATATATATATATATATATATATATATATATCTATATATATATATATATATATATATATATATATATATATATATATATGTATATGTATATATATATATATATATATATATATATATATATATATATATATATATATATATCTTTATATATATATATATATATATATATATATATATATATATATATATATATATATATATATACAGAGGTGGCCAAAAGTGATCGGACAATACAAGAAACAAGCAATAAAATACTTTTACGAGCATAAGCTTTGAAATGAAATAAAAATTTTTCCCTTATATAAAAGTTACTTGTATTCTCAATTAATTGCACAAAAAAATAAAACAGAAATAAAAAGATTTTCACAAGAAAATTAACAACTAATTCAAATTCACATTGCATCAAGTGGACAAAAGTAATCGGACATTTTGAAAAGTGTGAAATTAGTCATTGAAGTTTGGAACAATTCTTTTCTTTTCATTTCCGAGTTTAAAAGGGAATTCCCCTAATTACATGTTGATATGTGTTTTTCTGATATCAGTCATTTACTTGTCAGTTTTAAGTGAAGAAAGTTAAACATGGCTAAGAATCGCAAAGAAACCTGTATACATGAAAGAAAAGTTATAATAAAGTTGTATAAAGAGAATAAATCCTTTTCTGAAATATCAAAAATAATTGGAAGAAGTCGTTCGACAGTTTTCGATATCGTGAAACGGTTCAGAAAAAATAATCAGGTGGAAAACGAAATTAGGAGTGGTCGACCATGTAAACTAACAGAGACAGACGCACAAAAAATCTTAAGAATTGTTAAAAAGAATCCGACTACAACGTCCAGAAGTATTAGGGATCAATTAGCAGATGTAAATGGTACCAATGTTAGTGCCCGGACTATTCGTAGAGCTCTCAGCCGTGCTGGTTATCAAGCGAGAGTACCTCGAAAGAAACCACTAATTAGCAAAGTTAATAAGAAGAAAAGATTATGCTTTGCAAAAGAATTTAAAAGCAAGCCGCTCGACTTTTGGACTCGTATAATATTCTCTGATGAGAGTAAGTTTAATATCTACCACTCCGACGGCAGGTTGTTGGTGTGGAGAACTCAAAATAGTGAGCTTCATCCCAAAAACATTCAACCTACAGTAAAACACGGAGGTGGCTGTGTAATGGTCTGGGGTTGCATGGCTGCCAACGGTGTAGGAGAACTTGTTTTCATTGACGAACCTATGGACAAACTAGGTTACTTGTCGATTTTGAAAGAAAATTTGAAAAAAAGTGCACAAAAATTGGGTCTTGATGGTCATTATTTGTTCCAGCAAGATAATGACCCAAAGCATACAGCTCATGATGTTCGTATGTGGCTCCTTTTCAACACTCCTGGTCAATTAAAAACACCACCGCAATCCCCAGACCTAAATCCCATCGAACATCTTTGGGATCATCTGGATAAAAAAATAAGGAACCATCACATTACTAATAAAAGTCAACTGAAGACGGTGTTATTAGAAGAATGGGACAACATTACTCCGGACGTTACCCGTAAGTTGGTACAGTCTATGCCCAATAGGTTAACAGAAGTTATAAAACAAAAAGGATACGCTACTAGATATTAAAAGCATATGTTCTAATGGAATCATCAGAGAGAAAAGTATTACAATTGAACGTCCGATTACTTTTGTCCACTTGATGCAATGTGAATTTGAATTAGTTGTTAATTTTCTTGTGAAATTCTTTTTATTTCTGTTTTATTTTTTTGTGCAATTAATTGAGAATACAAGTGACTTTTATATAAGGGAAAAATTTTTATTTCATTTAAAAAGCTTATGCTCGTAAAAGTATTTTATTGCTTGTTTCTTGTATTGTCCGAACACTTTTGGCCACCTCTGTATATATATATATATATATATATATATATATATATATATATATATATATATATATATATATATATATATATATATATATATATATATATATATGTATATATATATATAGATATATATATATATATGTATATATATATATATATATATATATATATATATATATATATGTATATATATATATATATATATATATATATGTATATATATTTATATATATATATATATATATATATATATATATATATATATATATATATATATCTATATATTTATATATACATATATATATATATGTATATATATACATATATATATATTGTTACATGTACAAATAATTCTGCCAGCTACTGTCGCAATTGCTTTCACAACCATTAAGAACATCAACAAAATGAATTTACTCGAAACCACGAGAACCCACCAAGCATGATCAACATCTGAAAGTAAGTCATTGCTCCATTCATTACGCTGCTGTAATGTTCCCGCTAATTCACCAATGTACGAGAATTGAGTTGAATGATTAGAGACCCTATATAAAGGCGAGCTGAATGAATGGGGGGGGGGGGGGGGGGGATCATTCATTAGAACCGCGATAATAAACAAATGCGAAAAGTGTGGAGTGAGAATTGATCGAGTAATAGTAAAGTGATTTTCGTTGATTGTGAAGTGATTTTAGTGGACAGTTGAATCACAAATTTATAGACTAAGTGAAAAATAAAATAAGTGAAAGTGTTAAATTGATTATTATGCATTTTGAGTAAATAAACGCTATGAACTTAATTTAAAAGACGGTGCGTTTTCACTTTCCCAGAACATTAAAATTATTGGCTGCGAACCATAACACGCGACAGTGGTGTCGAGAAGTGAGAAAGAAAATTTTGAAAGCGAAAAACTTTTAAACACTTTTAAAGTGCACAATAGTGAAAATTAATGTGAAAACTGATGGAAAAACAGCCGTAACAATAAAAATGCCAGGAAACTTGCATCTAAAAATGAATGAACTGACCATAGCGGAGCTCAAGGAGGAGTTAGAAAAGCGAAATGTGGCCACACAAGGTACAAAGGCCATACTGATTGCACGCTTGCGTGACGCGATCGAGTCGGAAGGCGTGAATCTGGATTGGGGTGAGCTCTCAGATGCGGAAAAAGGCGCAGAAGGTGGAGAAGTAGACACACCAAAATCAAAGGAGCCAGAAAATGCGCTGATGCAAATGTTAATGCTGATGCAGCAAGAGCTGCGACAACAGTCATCTAATTTAACTGCGAAGCTGGACCAACAAGCAATCGAAATCAAAGCAGACATCAAGGCAGGCATCACACAGAAGCTGGAGAAACAGTCAACCGAAATAAAAGCGGAGCTCGGTCATCTGAACAAACAAATTAAAGGCGTCGAGGAAAAGGTTGACCAGGTCGAGGAAAAGGTTTACCAGGTCGAGGAAAAGGTGAGCCAGATCGAGGAAAACGTCAGCCAGGTCGAGGAAAAGGTCAGCCAGGTCGAGGAGAGAATCAACCATGATATGGAAAACATGAAATAGGAATTGGAAGCAGCAAAGGCAGTAGTAACTACCTAACCAGTCCCGCTTACAACCGCAGCGCAAAGCTCATCCAGAAATGTGAAAGCACCAATATTCGACGGGCAAACGGTGTGGACTATTTACAAAACCCAGTTTGAAGCAGCCGCTCGCATAAAGCACTGGAATGAGCAGGCACGAGCAACGGCATTGATTCTTGCTCTAAGAGGCCCAGCTGCCGAGCTTTTGCAGACGATCCCCGTTGAATTGCACTCAAACCCGAATGCTATACTGAATGCGCTCGACATGCGTTATGGAGACGATCATCTAAAGCAGATTTATCGGTCACAGCTACGGCATCGGATGCAGAAGTCTGGTGAAACCCTACAGCAGCTAGCCCTAGACATTGAGCGACTGGCACTTTTGGCTTACCCAGCGTACGACCCAGAACATCGAGATGATGCAGCGACAGAAGCATTCATCAGCGCACTAAAGGACCTGGAATTGCAACAAACCGTGCGTTTAGCTCAAAAGCAAACGGTTAAGGACGCATTGGCTTACAGTCTGAACTCTGAGGCAGCGAAAAATGTGACTCGTACCACTGCCCGGGTTTGTGAGGTAGTGACAGATGAGTGCAGGTGTGAGCGCGTGGAAATTGAGCGAGACCCGCATGTAAATGGTGCGCCTAGATGTTGGAATTACGGAGAGAAGGGGCACCTGCAAAGAGACTGCAAGAAGCGAAGAAAACCGAGCTATTGTCCAGGGTGTGCAGCTAGGAGGAGATCCAGACCGAGTCAGGAGCCCAGAATGGAAGCCCTTCAAACAGAGGGGTCGGGAAACATGTAAGAGCCAACTTCGTGGGGCAGAGGTTGGCTAGGAGGATCGACGCCCCAGCACTACCATCACCGTGTCAAGACTACATCGTGGAGAAGCGGACTTATGCCTTCCGGGTCAAGTTGACGGAGAACACTGCACCATAACAATCGACACTGGTGCAACCCGATCGATTATCCGACCAGACCTAGTGAGACAGCAACTACTTCACAAGGGCAGAATTTTCTCACTACGGACAGCTACGGGAGAAACTGCACTTGTTCATTGAGAGGTCAACCTCCAGATACAGTTGGGAGACCTTGTGTTCCGACGTAATTTTCTGGTCGCGAACATTATGGATGAATGCATTCTCGGAATGGATTTTCTGCGACCACATGGAATCACGTTGGATTTGGGCAAACGTGTAT
>OZ017740.1:238682245-238724745 GCA_963969285.1 Odontomyia ornata | reverse complement strand
CTTCAAGGTCTCAAAGGCTACCCGGCATTGTTCATTTCAGACATACGGACGATTTTTCTCGGTTAACTGATGGAGACACTTAGCTATTTTGGCAAAGTCTTTGACGAATCTTCGACAGTAGGTTGCCAAACCCAGAAAACTTCGTAGTTGGCGCCTGTTGTTTGGTGTTGGCCAGCTTTTCACGGCTTCAATGTTCTCAGGGTCTGTTTTGACTCCTTCTGCTGATACAACGTGTCCCAGGTATTTTACTTCAGCTGCGAAAAGGGTACACTTGTCGGGACTAAGTTTCAAATTCGCCAGTCGCAATCGGGAGAAAACCTCTTGTAAGTTTCGCACATGCTCTTCGAACGTTCTCCCGATAACAATGATGTCATCTAGGTACACCAAGCAGGTTTTCCAGGTTAGGCCATGTAGCACGTATTCCATCAAGCGTTCGAAAGTGGCTGGAGCATTGCAAAGCCCAAATGGCATCACCACAAATTGCCACAATCCGGTCCCAACTGAAAATGCGGTCTTCTCTCGGTCCCTCCAGTCGATTTCTACCTGCCAGTAGCCACTCTTGAGATCGAGTGTAGAAAACTATTTTGCGTCGGCTAAAGTGTCCATGATGTCATCGATGCGTGGGAGCGGGTAACTATCTTTCTTAGTGACGTCGTTAAGCTGCCTATAGTCGACACAGAAACGAGTGCTACCATCCTTTTTCTTTACAAGAACTACTGGCGCAGCCCATGGACTGACAGAAGGCTCGATAACACCTTGTTTTTCCATGTCCGAGATCAGCGCGCTCACTTATCCTTGTTTGGCTATAGGAAGGCGTCTCGGTGCTTGTCAAATCGGCTTGGCTCCCTGTGTATCTATGACGTGAGTTACCATACTCGTTCGGCCTTGGTCATCGGGGCTTGTTGAGAAGATGTCACTGCAATAGCTGCAATGGCAATTTGGTCTTCTTGAATATTGCAGACGTGTCCGCAGGGGGAACGCCGGTCGACAAGAGCACTCTTGGAGGCTAGCATTCTTTGGGGAGTTCCGCCCCCACGTACCCGAGGAAATTCCCGCGGGGAGAATGCCGGTCGACAAGAGCACTCTTGGAGGCTGGCATTCTTTGGGGAGCGCCGTCTCCACGGACCCGAGGATATGGGGGCGCCGTGAGGTTCCCTCCTGGGATGACAGGTAACGACTCTGATTGGATCTGGACTACGCTTTGGACAACGAACTGGAAATGATGCTTTGGGCTGGCGGATGTGATGGTTTGGACCTAGTTGCTTTGCACAGTAGCGCCGAGGTGAAACTCGTGTGTGAACGGCTCCAATTCAACTATCATACCGTCTCCGACCTGTTAAAACCTTGGCAGGCCTCGGAGTACGTTCGAAGTTCGCACCATTGGGTTGGTGGTGTAGGTTCGGTTGAGACGGACTCCCGATTAGCGCCTGTCTGGCTCTGAGCACTTGTCCCCATAAGGGCTTGTGCCAACCCTCGCATGGCCTCCCTGTTCTGCAAAGATAACCATGGGACCAAACAGGCGACTACACACACGAACGGAGATAGCGGCTCCGAGGGGGGACCCAACAAAACTGGAGCAAACAAAATCAAAAGACCACAAATATCCAGAAAAAGAAATGAAAAATAATAACAACGACGCAACCAGCGGTTGCAGCCACGATGTCAACAGTACATCGCGAGCGGTACTAACAACGACAAAAACGAAGACTTACACAACGACAGTGAAAACGGACGAAAAAGGGAGAATACAGACTGAGATTCTTGCGGCGTTCGGGCGCAGCAAAAAAATGATGCGAACGCCCGAGCGTCCTATTAAGGAGAAACGGGAAACTCTGCAGGACACTTTCAGGTGTTCGAGCGGTGGGAGATAACAAAAAGAGCACCGAAAATTCGATTGTCACTGCTGCGATCGTTACCGAAGCGACGGATGCAAGGGTCGCAAACCCCGACATTGCAACGAAAAATCCAGAAGGCAACGAGGAGATTACGACACTAAAAGCAAAGAGTGACCAGACACCGCGTGAATGCACCGCCAAAATTGAAAATGTGGCGGAAGTACTGCACTCGAAAACGGAACGCGATAACCTCTCCCAAGGATGGTTGCAAGGTACAATTGCGGCCCAGCGATATGAAGAAGAAAGACTACTCCGAAAAGCGGGAGATGTTCTGAAAAGAATACAAGCTGCATGCGACTCCCCTAAAATCAGCAAAGCAGCAAAAGAAGGGCTCCTTGAACTAGAGGAGCTCCTAGATCGGCAAGGGCACTATCGGAGGAGCTGGTTAAGGGCCGAAGACGAAGAGAAGGCTAAAGAGGCGCTTGGGGCGAAATCTAAAGGCGACACGCAGATAGCTCCACCATTCAACGTCAATAAAATAATGGCGTCTAGCCCAATCGAAGGAGATCAGGATAAAAGAAGGAAGGAAGAGGCACTTGAAGGGCGTGGAGCAGGGGTCCCCGACAGTGCTTACAAAAGGAGCGAAGAAAGCCGCAAAGAAACTCCTTCAAAAAAAGCCAGAAAGTAAAGTTCGTACGGACGCCCAATTACAAAGAGGACCTGATGCAAAGCAGGAGAGGCAGAAGCCCCGACGAAGACCCCGGCAGCAGGCACTGCTTGTAAAGCCCCAAGATGGCCAATCCTACGCGGAGGTACTGCGGCACCAATACTACCATTAAAGTAGTACAACCAACGCGGTCGGACCACATACTGGTCGAATTCGGAGCAGAGGCCGGCAATAAAGATGCATTCTGTGACGCAGTAAAGAAAGTCCTCGGCAAAACCGCAGCTATAGCCCCGCTGGAGCCGATGGCAACGATCGAAATACGAGACATAGACTGCGTGACGGATCTGGCCGAGGAAGAAGAGGCCATCAAAAAGGAGTTCCCTAGCGTGGGAAGGATCAAAGCGAGACTGACACCAGAAAACAACAGGGGACAACGCATGGCCATAGTTGACTTGACCGAAAAGGACGCCGAACAATTCCTGAACAAGGGCAAAGTACGAATTGGGTGGGTTGTCTGTAGGATACGGCGAAGAGCAACGCCTCTTCAATGTTTCAAATGCCTTGGTTATGGTCACACCACACAAGTATGCAAAGGACCCGATAGGAGTTCACTATGCTACAAATGTGGTGAAATGGGACATAAAAGAAGAAAGTGTACGAAGGAGACACACTGTATTCTTTGCAAGGACGCTGATCCAAAACTTGATTTTGGACACGTCTTGGGATCAGGAAAATGCCGGGTGTTCCAGGAAGCCCTAGCCAAGGCAAAATCAGAACTCCGATGACCCACATCCTGCAGCTAAACCTACACCGCAGTTCAGCCGCCCAAAATCTGCTTGAGCAGTTTGCGAGGGACATGAAAGCCGACTTCTTGCTGCTGAGGGAGCAACACCATAATAAAAGTCCTGCATTATGGTACTCTGATGAAACTGGTACTGCCGCTATCTGGGTTCGGAACAGTGACTTTCAGGCGGAGAGTTGTGGACGGGGGGATGGTTTCGTGTGGGTTCGGTGCTCAGGGATCACATTCTTTAGTGTGTACCTAACGCCTAACGAGTCGATATCATCTTTCCAAGCCAAGCTTAATGCTTTGGAGGGCAGAGGGCAAAGTGCTCGTTGGAGGCGACTTCAATGCTAAAGCAATCGAATGGAGCATGCCTCAGACGGATCCGCGGGGGAAACGAATCCTGGAAATGGCGGCCAGGACAGCCCTCATCGTACTAAACTCCGGAAACACGCCGACTTTCTGCCGTACAGGCTGTGAGGGAACCATACCGGACGTGACATTCGCCTCGGAGTCCTTAGTACGGAGGATACACCACTGGAAAGTATTAGAGGACTTCTCAGCCAGTGATCATCAGTGCATTCTGCTTGAGATAAGTGATGCTATCTCCCGACGTCCGTGCTCTCGGCCTTCTACAACTGGATGGAACATCGGAAGAATGGACGTCGAGAGGTTCGTCAAGTTTCTCACAGCAGGTGAGCCGCTGCAGGGAGCTTCGGAGAGGACGGAAGAACTGGAGGCTCAAGACGTGGTGAACTCTACTATTAGCATCATTACGACTGCTTGCTGCGCTTCTATGCCCCGTCGAAGACCCCGGCACGGCAAGCCCCCAGTGTACTGGTGGTCTACTGAAATCGCTGAAAAGCGGAGGGAGTGTCACAAGCTTCGGCGTGAGGCTCAACGGGCGCGGAACCGTGACGAGGCATGCAACCAGGTGGCAGCATATAAGTCGGCCAGGAAATGCCTTCGCAAACTGATCAACAGTAGCAAGGCTCGCTGCTGGCTAGACCTAGTGGACAATGTGAACAAGGATCCGTGGGGCCTTGGCTACAAGCTGGTCATGGGGAAACTTGGTACCCTACGGAAGCCTTGTATACATGACGCGGAAAAGATGGACGCGATAGTGGGGGGACATCCCGTCCGTGTTGACGCTGTCCGTGGTGAAACAGCGGTGGAGTGCCCACTCTTCACACAGCTGGAACTGGAGGAGGCAGTCCTCTCATTGAAAGCGAAGAAGGCTCCAGGTCCCGATGGTGTTCCAGCGGAGGTGTTGCGGCTCGTCTATCACCATTGTCCTGACTTGCTGCTCAGCACATTCAACGCTTGCCTACGGGACGGGGTTTTCCCGGTACGATGGAAGGTGGCGAGGCTCGTGCTGATCAGCAAGGGGAAGGGAAATCCCGAATCACCGTCTGGATACCGCCCGTTATGCATGCTAGACACGGCTGGGAAAGTGCTAGAGAAACTCATCAAGGGAAGACTCACCGACGCGATTCGTGCTGCTGGGGACCTATCTCCTCGGCAGTATGGCTTTAGAGCAGCACGTTCTACCATTGATGCGATTGCAGAGGTGGTGAACGCGGTCCAAAAGGCAGAGGCATATATTCGCACCAAGCGACGGATCGTCCTGTTGGTGACACTCGACGTCAGGAATGCCTTCAACTCCGCTAGATGGGTGGATATTCTGGACACGCTGGAAAACTCTTTTCAAGTTCCAGAATATCTAATGCGGCTTTGGAGGAACTACCTAAAGGACCGAAGCCTGCTCTACGACAAGACACAGGGCCAACGAAGGATGGAAATTACATCGGGTGTTGCCCAGGGATCTATCCTTGGTCCGGACCTGTGGAACGTGTCTTACGACGGGCTACTGAGACTTGAGATGCCAGATGAGTCGCGCTTGGTCGGCTATGCGGATGATGTTGCGGCTCTGGTCGCCGGACGCACCGTTGAACAAGCGCAACTGAGGCTAGGTATGCTAATGCGCCGAGTGAGGGACTGGATGACTGCTCGCGGGCTGAGTTTAGCACTGGAGAAAACCGAAGTGGTCATCTTGACAAAAAAGAGAATCCCTAGAGTAAGGATGATCAGTATTGGAGACAAACAAATCAAATCGAAGCCAGCGGTGAAGTACCTGGGGCTACTGATCGACTCGAAGATGAGTTTCTCTGAGCAAATCAGGGCAACGACTGAGAAGGCTGCTTCGGGAATATCGGCCCTGAGTCGACTTATGGCCAAAGGAGGGGGACCCAGCCCATCAAGAAGACGCCTCTTGATGAGTGCTGTAGAGTCAGTGCTACTGTACGGAGCAGAGGTATGGGGCGACGCTCTCAGCAAGGAGGTATGACGAAAACGTTTGGCACAGGTACAGAGAAGAGGAGCACTGAGAATTGCATCTCCGTATCCAACAGTCTCCGACTCGGCGGTGAGAGTGATTGCAGGCGTGATACCTGTCGCCCTCCTTGCTAGAGAGCGCCGCGCTATTTACCTGCGCCGAAACGAGGATGCGAGGGAGATAGTTGTCCTCGAGGAGAGACAGCGCTCGCTCAACGATTGCCAGCAGTCTTGGGTGAATTGCACGAAGGGAAGGTGGACTGCGCGCTTCATTCCGGATGTGAGACCGTGGCTAAATCAAAGGCATGGTGAGACTGACTTCAATCTGACCCAGCTTTAGAGCGGGCACGGGTGTTTTCAGTCTTACCTGCACAAGATCGGTAAGTCACGGTCCCTCGATTGTCGGTTTTGCCCAGGAGAGGAGGACAATGCCTGTCACACATTTCTTGCGTGTACAAAATGGGTCAGGCTGCGAAGGAAACTCTACAGGGAGACGGGAGAGCTCACCCCGGATAATAAAGTTGCGGTGATTCTCGAATCGGTTGACAAATGGAACCAGGTGGCACATTACGCTCGGGCAGTCCTAAAAGATAAAAGGGACTCGCAGAAAATCCATTCCGAGAATGCAGTCATCCTTAATGTTCGCGACCAGAAAATTATGTCGGAACACAAGGTCTCCCAACTGTATCTAGAGGTTGACCTCTCCATGAACAGGTGCAGTTTCTCCCGTAGCTGTCCGTAGTGAGAAAATTCTGCCCTTGTGAAGTTGTTGCTGTCTCACTAGGTCTGGTCGGATAATCGATCGGGTTGCACCAGTGTCGATTGTTATGGTGCAGTGTTCTCCGTCAACTTGACCCGGAAGGCATAAGTCCGCTTCTCCACGATGTAGTCTTGACACGGTGATGGTGGTGCTGGGGGCGTCGAGCCTCCTAGACAACCTCTGCCCCACGAAGTTGGCTCTTACATGTTTCCCGACCCCTCAGTTTAAATGGCTTCCATGCTGGGCTCCTGACTCGGTCTAGATCTTCTCCTAGCTGCACACCCTGGACAATAGCTCGGTTATCTTCGCTTCTTGCAATCTCCTTGCAGGTGCCCCTTCTCTCCGCAATTCCAACATCTAGGCGCGCCATTTACATACGGGTCTCGCTCAATTTCCATGCGCTCACACCTGCACTCATCTGCCACTACCTCTCGAACCCGGGCAGTGGTACGAGTTACATTTTTCGCTGCCTCAAAGTTCAGCCTATAAGCCAATGCATTCTTAACTGTTTACTTTTGGGCTTAACGCATGGCTTGTTGGAGTTCTTGGTCCTTTAATGCACTGATGAATGCTTCTGTCGCTGCGTCGTCTCGATATTCTGGGTCATAAGCTGGGTAAGCCAAAAGTGCCAGTCGCTCAATGTCTAGGGCAAGCTGTTGTAAAGTTTCGCCAGACTTCTGCATCCGATGGCGTAGCTGTGACCGATAAATCTGCTTCAGATGATCGTCTCCATAACGCATGTCGAGCGCATTCATAATAGCAGCCGGGTTTGAGTGCAACTCGACGGGGATATTCTGCAAAAGCTCGGCAGCTGGGCCTCTTCGAGCAAGAATTAATGCAGTTGCTCGTTCCTGCTCATTCCAGTGATTTGCGCTGGAGGCGGATTCAAACTGGCTTTTGTAAATGCTCCGGACCGTTTGCCCGTCGAATATTGATGCTTGCACATTTCTGGATGAGCTTTGCACTGCGGTTGTAAGCGGGGCTGGTGAGGTGGTTACTACTGCCTTTGCTGCTTCCAATTCCTTTTTCATGTTTTCCTTCTCATGGTTGATTCTCTCCTCGACCTGGCTGATCTCATGGTTGATTCTCTCCTCGACCTGGTATACCTTTTCCTCGACGCATTTAATTTGGTTGTTGAGACTACTGAGCTCCGCGTTTATTTCGCTTGACTGTTTCTCCAGTTTCTGTGTGATGTCTGCTTTGATTTCGATCGCTTGTTGGTCCAGCTTCGCTGATTGTTCATTTAGCTTCGTAGTTAAACTAGAAGACTGTTGTCGCTGCACTTGCTGCATCAGGATTAACACTTGCATTAGCGCATTTGATGATAGAAACATCCTTTGATGTTTCTACTTCTCCACCTTCTTCGCCATTTTCCGCATCTGAGGGGTCACCCGAATCCAGATTCACGCCTTCCGACTCGATCGCATCAGGCAAGCGTGCAATCAGTATGGCCTTTGTACCTTGTGTAGCCAGATTTCGCTGTTCCAACTCCTCCTTGAGCTCTGATATGGTCAATTGATCAATTTTTAGATGTAAGTTTTCTGGCATTTTGATCGTTTGGGCTATTTTTCCACCAGTTTCTACGTTAATTTTCACTATTGTGCACTTTAAAAATGTTTAAACGTTTTCCCTTCTAAAATATTCTTTCTTACTTCTTGAAACCACTGTCGCGTGTTATGGTTCGCGGCCAATAATGTTAATGTTCCGGGAAAGTGAAAACGCAATGTCTGTTAAAATTAAGTTTAGAGAGTTTATTTACTAAAAATGCACAATCATAAATTTAACTATTTCACAAAAGTTAATTAAAATCTGACTTCCACTTGTAAATTAATTTCTATTACAACTGTCCACTTAACAATCAATCAATCACTATCGCCTTTATTTCGCGCTCCATATCTATCGCAGTTTACTATCGCGGTTTCACTATCACTTTTAATTCGCACTCGCCTTTATCGCAGCTTTTATTATCGCAATTGTAAAGGAATCATCCCCCCATTCATTCAGCTCCCCTTTATTCAATCCATTTCTCGTACATTGGCGAATGTTCTGACGAGAGGTACCTGGTATAGTCGAGCAGTTTATTGAATAGAGCAATGATGCACTTTCAGATGTTGATCATGCTTGGTGGGGTTCTCGTGGTTTTGAGTAAATTCATTTTGTTGATCATGAGGTTCTTCACGGTTGTGAAAACAATTTCGACAGTAGCTCGCAGAATTATTTGTACATGCAAGAATATATATATATATATATATATATATATATATATATATATATATATATATATATATATATATATATATATATATATATATATATATATATATCTATATATATATATATATATATATATATATATATATATATATCTATATATATATATATCTATATATATATATATATACACATACATATATGCATATATATATATATATATATATATATATATATATACATATACATATACATATACATGTATATATAGATATATATATATATATATATATATATATACATATACATATACATATACATGTATATATAGATATATATATATATACTCGTATATATATATATATATATATATATATATATATATATATATTTATATATACGAGTGTATATATATACATATATATATATGTATATATATATCTATACACATATATAGAAATATATATATATATATATATATATATATATATATATATATATATATATATATATATACATATATATATATATATATATATATATATATATATATATATATATACATATATGCATATATATAGATATGTATGTAAATGCATACTTGCACATATAGATATATAATATATATATATATATATATATATATATATATATATATATATATATATATATATATATATATATATATATACACAATATATATATATATATATATATATATATATATATATATATATATGTATATATATATTATAGATATATATATATATATATATATATATATATATATATATATATATATATATATATATATATATATATGTATATATTATAGATATATATATGTATATATATATATATATATATATATATATATATATATATATATATATATATATATATATATATACGAGTATATATATATATATATATATATATATATATATATATATATATATATATATTATAGATATACATATACAATATATATATATATATATATATATATATATATATATATATATATATATATATACGAGTAGATATATATATATATATATATATATATATATATATATATATATATATATATATGTATACGAGTAGATATATATGTATATATATATATATATATATATATATATATATATATATATATATATATATATAGATATATATATATACGAGTATATATATATACATATACAAATTTATATGATTTGGTTATATTATGTTAGTAGCACATTGTTGTATTATTAGCCAGCAGTCGCACTTCATTTGGAATCGAAATAATAATTAGAACCACTCCAAAATGGTTTGCGACTTAATCACTTATTTGGTACATTACAAAAAGCTAAGCTCTGTGGCAGTTTTTTTGTTGTTCACTGCCTTCTTTGTTGTCATTATTTGAAGCGCCTACATTATAAGCTTCTTGTTATAATTGCGCTCCTCCCCCCACCACTTTTGTGTGTAAAAGGTCAGGAGTGTATCCTGCTTGTACGCAGCGCGGCGCTAGTGCCGTCCAGTTGCTGTTGCCACACCTCAAGTCCGATTTATGTGCCGATATATTGTTCTTCAGTCGTGCCGATACAAGTATATGCCATGCTGCAGTCACCATGATGTCCGTTTTGCAGTCCTATTGGATTTGGTCTTTCCTGGATATGTGTAATACACCAAGCGTGTTGTTCAGTTTGTATCCAATCCTGAAGTTCCCTCACCCTTTGATAATCTGGTTGAACTTCTCGAATAGGCCTTGGATATATTCCATCCCCAGGGAGATCGGTTGATTTTCCATGCTGTCTTCCCGGACTTATGCTTTACCGTTCGTGTAGTAATTTCCTATGAGCCCATTGATCACAAGCTGTTGCTCATCAATGCATCGACTATATTTTATTTATTTGTCGCTTATGTTGGAGAGTCGCTCTATTGTGTTGGATGCCATGTTAATGATTTGACACTTTGGGTGGGCCGACCTGAAATGTAAAATTTTTCGTGACGCTGTTTCTTCCGGTACGTCCACTATGAGCTTTCCATTTTCCCTGGTTACTAGTACATTCAGATATAGTAACTTTGTTTGTAGACTATGTTGTTATAATACTGAAAAAATAAAATTCCCTTTTTAAGCGCTATTTATTATTAAATATACTATCCAGATACCGGTATTTCAAAGACAAGTTATTCTCTTCATCATTGGCGATATTCTGAGAAGAGGGTAACTTGTGATCTTGATGAAGAGGATAACTTGTCTTCGAAATACCGGTATCTGAATAGTACATTTAATAATAAATAGCGCTTAAAAAGGAAGTTTTATTTTTTCAGTATCATTACAGGTGCTATTATTTCCGAAATGCAAATCGACTATGTTTTTGTAGCTGAAAACAATTATGCAGAAGTGGATAGCTTCCATGAATATCTTTTTGTTGATGTTGGTGCTTCTATTTATTTCACTCCATTGTTTTTGGGTAAGCTGACCTAATCCAAAAACAATGGAAATAGAAATGTTAGTGAAAGGGAGCTTACATCAAACGATACCATGGTCTCCCCCTCACTAATTTCTATCCGTTTTATCTTCTCCTTAAATTCTATTGTGTTCTTGACATTGAACGCGGAGCTAATTTTCAGATTTTGCTTCGACAGGTTATACGCTGGACTACCAAAGTATGTTATTTTGTCCTCTGCTATGTTTTTCATTTTTAGTTCAGAATCTGAATCGTACATCTGCCGTAGTTATTCTGATTTCTTTATGTCGTTTCAACAATTTTTCCCTTGATCGTTTCATTTCGTTGATAAATTTTCTATGTTGATTGGGCTTTCTTCTTTTTGAGCTGTATATTAGATTTCAGAAACCGACTCTCGCCAATTTTTGTTGTTCTGCGTCCTCTATTTTCTAGATTGTAGCTTCTTCGTCTGCAATAATGTTAAGGATTGGTAATTGTGCATTTAAGTATGATCCCAGCAAAATATCGCTCACCAGTTTGCACACGCTTGCACGATAACTTCATATGGTTTGGTTCATTTTTCTACCCCACGCAACAAAGCTTTCAAACTTATCCCATGTAATTAAAAATTCGTTGACCTCACTCTCAAAGCACAGCAAACTTTGTTATTTATTTCCATTTCTCTGTTATTCTATGTATACGGAACTTTTTCACTTCATTCGATAAAATTTGCTGCAAGCGGCAGCACGTGTAAAATGTATTCTCAAAGTTGTTAGAAGTGAATCCTGCAACTTTGAGAATTAAGTATGATATTAATTTCGGCAAGGTACATATTAGGTAAGTATAAGGCATTAAATCGGTTGCAAGTCTATTAAATTGATTGGCAACAAGAAATTTCAAACCCTAAAGAGAAATCTATGAACACGCACGTCCCACCATCCAAATGAAAGGGTGCGGGGCAAAACGCATGAAAATTTTCCAGTAGGGGAAACTCACGCGCATTCTCAATGACGAGAAGTAAATAGATGAATTTTTTCCCATAGCTCTATTAGGTTTCATATTAATTTCCTAATGAATGCAAGTAGTGCATTTATGAGCGCATTCATTACCTTATGATTTGCTGGGATGTCGAAGACTAGCAGTCTGCAACGATGTTGAGGGCTGGCAGTTGTGCATTCAAGTATGGGAGAGCAAATTTTTTTCCCAGTGCTATTGTAATTTGTGTTTTCTGGGGGAACTCGACGTTTGTTTGGTTGTAGAATCAAGCGTGGTCATATTTGATTTTTAAGCTAGCACAGGGTCCTCCGTTCCTATTCATTCAATTTTTTTCTCGTGTGTCCTCGCTTGCTTTATGTTGACCAGGTCGCACTCCTTTTCTGTTTGTGAGACGCCATCCACGGCTGCTGTTTCCGCCATTTCTAAGCTTGCTGCTTTTTAGGGTTTTGTTAAATGATTTTACAAAACCCTACTAAAATCGCGTCCTGTCTGCCCGTCCGCCCATCCGTGTGTCACACGACTTTTCCTCGCAAACTACATAAGCTAGAAACATAAGATTTTGTAGGTAGCTGCAGAGGTTAGACTTTAAGGGTACAAGGGCAACAAATACCTCAGAAGTCGAAATTCGATCCATTTTCTTAATAATAGTACATTTTATAAATTTTTCATTTTACGTATAAAATCAAAATGGGACCCTTAAATTTCCCAAAAGATACAATTTAAGTTTTTTGAGAACAACTGTATGTATTCTGAAAATTTCACAATAATTGAACTATAAACAGCTATGTTACAGCCGATTGAATGCTTAACAATCACAACAACATCAACACGTGACACTAAGGAGATACACGGTTGCAACGGCCCTGGGCACTATAAATGTGTAGGAATTTTGATAAAAATTTTAGAAATAGTTTGTAATATTGATGTCTTATTATGACTAATCAAGCGATGAGGTCAAAACATTTGAAACCAAACGGCCGCGTATAACCATAATAATTTTTCGAACTCAATTTATGGAATCTGTATATAAGTCAAGTTTTGATATGCAGAATATATTGTTTTACAAAACCCTTCTGGCAGGAACACTCTCCTGCTACTTTAACTTGTTTTCCTTTTTTTGTGGCTGAGAACTGAATGTCATTTACGCACAGAGTGTGGGACTCTCATGTTCGCAAGCGACTGGACTACACGCTAGACATCTCCCCTGTCAACCCGAGCACCCAGCCTGTAAACGTTTGACACGTTATGTTACGCCGTGAGGCGTGAGGTGCAGATAAGACTGAAAACACGCATGCCCGCTCAAAAGCAGTCAGTCTCATTCTGCCCTCGATTTAGTCACGGTCTCATATCCGGGATGAGGCGTGCAGTCCACCTTCCCCCCTTCGTGCAATTCACCCAAGATTGCTGCCAATCGTTAAGTGAGCGTTGTCTCTCCTCGCGGACACCCGTCTCTTTCAAGTCGTCGTTTCGACGAAGGTAAATAGCGCGCCACTCTATAATAAGGAGGGCAACAGGTATCATGCCTGCAATAACTCAATCCTCCTCCTCTTCTCTGTACTAGTGCCAAGCGTGTTCTGCATACATCCTTACTGAGAGCGTTGCCCCATATTTCTGCACCGTACAGTAGCACTGAGCCTACAGCACTCAAGAGGCGTCTTCTTGATGGTCTGGGTTCCCGACATTGTTCTCGGTAACTTACCAAATAAACAATTTCGCTATACGATCTTGTAAAATAATCAAGTACCTTATTTAAAAAAAAATTTAAATTTAAAAAAATGGAATATTATTAAGAAATTTAGTAGTTAAAGTAAGTTAAACCATTTTAATTCATACGTTAATATTAAAATTTTTATTAGTTCTTATAACTAGCAACTGTTTAAAATCTTATTTTAAATTTAATTTTTTTGTAAAATATAATGATTAATCGTAGAAAAGGTGAAGACTTCCTGATATATAGTTTATAAAAATGAATGAAATGAATTGCTAGACTAACCAAGTCTTTCCTTTCCAGCAAAACCGTTCTTTTCTAGCAGGGAAATGTCGGCGAACGGTGAGGATGCCGCTAAGAGGGTAGGGTTCGTGTAATCCACGAATGGCTGGTTTGGCGTTGCGGTCGGTACGCGGTGCCATAGCTTGTGGTTGCGTGTCTTTTATTAGCGTATATTTTTTCGGTTTTGTCTTCGAGTAGTATATTTCGGGTGATATTCGGGAGCGCGTATTTTTGGCGGTTGTTTTAATCCATTTCCTCCGGGATCGGAAGATGCATTTTAGAATAGTCGATGGAAGTTGTTTGACGCGTTATTAGATCGGGCATGTGAACCGGTGGCTGAATTTTTGTATTTCGGACTTTGTCTGCTCGCGTGAGACCCGCGACCGAAACTACTCTCCGAACTAGCTAGCTAGCCAGCAGCCACCTCGGAGTAGACTAAGAGTATCCGGACTAGCTGACCTGATGGGTACAGTCCGTTGTCACGTTCCAAGACTTCACGTCTAGAACCGATGAGAGGTCGGTTCAGATTTCCTTCGGGAAATCTCGACGTTCGAGACGTGTGCGATTAAAAATCATTACAGGTTGCTTCGATGCATGTACTATATAAAGCCTCTCACACTATAGGCACACACACGTAATGCGACAACCATGCTTAGAGTTGAGAAAATCATTCCAATTTATTCTACCTATGCAAACTCAAATGATTTTAACTACAAGTTATATGAAGGTTAATTTTCTCCTGTAAGTACTTGTAACCAGACAATAGTGCGTAGTTGCAAAAACATATTGCGTTTGCATAAGCGGAATAAATTGGAATGATTCTTTCACCTCTAAGCGTTGTGGTCTCCATCACCCGTATGTGTATATAGTGTGATGGCCTGAAGAGATGTTATACAGTAGACACTTCGAAACCATTTTCTTCTAACATTTTTTTCTTCTTTAATAATTGTCAGGATTATAAATCCAGCTCAATTAAGTAGCTACGTACAAAAATTTTCAAAAGTAATTAAATGCTTCATATAATTCGCCACATACTAATGTTGGTATGCAAGTATGTATGTGTTTCATTGAATTCTGGGATCCTAGATTCGCTGATGGAGACACTTTCGGTATCGCATATGGTGACTAAATTTCAATATGAAATCCCGACAAAAGTATGAATGATACTTAAGAATATTGTTAAAATTGCAATTTTAAATTATTAAGTTAAATAAATAAGATTAAAAAAACAATTTTCCTAGTCTAAATCTTAGTCCTATTCTGTTGTTTTGCTTATAATTATTGTTTTAGTTTTCTATTGTACTATTTAGGATAGTGCTGCTAGAGTAAAATTCAACCAGATTCCGTCATATCCTTATTACATCTAGTACTTACAGGATTTAGCGCCAAGGAACTATCCCAATAGCCATCCACATCCCAATCTGAACAGTGGTTCCCCGTTTACGCTTGACTAATTGCATCACTGCAAATACTATCACTCTAATCCACGTATCCTTTGCAGATCATCGATTCATGGTCCTCATAGTCATGAGTCATAAATGTGCATAAGAATGATATAGCGTCAATGACTGCGGCAACAATCGTGGCAATGTGAATAAAATACCAGTTCCTAATACACTACAACAAGCCCTCCAACCCGCATTCAAAAGTTAAACTTCCAGGAACTTAGTGGGAATCATTGAAGGAATGAGACGTGTGTGTCGAAGCAATGGTATCCGATTTTTTGTCTTTCGATGTCCAACAACTTTGCATTTACTTCGTTTCTTAGTAAGGTTTAAATCCGACTGGAATTTTAAATTTTTCATTGAACTGTTCGCAGCCGTAACAACTAGAGAAATATTGTATTTTCTGTATAATGCGACTTTGAGATATACTCGGAATTCACGAGAAAATGGTGTTGAATCGTGGCGTTGAACACATTACACAACTACCACGTCTTTAGCGATCGAATTTAACTTTTGATGGCAATACCCAATCGAGGTTCCTGCACGGTACATGCGAGGCCAACGAAATCTCCAAGTGGTATGTTATGTTAAGGCGATTAAAATGCACTCGCGGCGCTCTATTTAGGGGGATTTCTTTTTGGTTTTGCACAACACCTGAAGCATTAATGTTGCTTTGTCTCAAACTATATTTTAAAACAATTACATATTTTGTTTTTTTATATTTTAAGGTCTCAAAATGATTGATTTGTTTTTACTGAAAAGTTTTTGGGTTCGGTGTGAAGTATCGACCGACAACCTCGCGTTCCACAGGCACTGCCCAACTGGATGCCAACTCCTTCCGATTAGTTTGACAGAACCATTTTTCGCGTCACCGCAACCGCTGATGGTATTCAATGGGAAATTTATATAGACCAGATGAAATTCCAGCTGCGGTACTAAAGATGGTCTATTACTTTTGCCCTAACTCGCTGCTCAGTGAAGTGGTATTCCCACATAGCTGGAAAGTAGCAAGGCTTGTGTTAATCAGCAACAGGAAGAGTAGTCCCGAGTATGGTTGCTAGATACGGCCGGAAAAGTTCTCGAAAAACTCATCAAGGGAAAACTCGGTGACACGATTCATGCCGTAGGGACCTACCTTGTACGGCAGGAGGAACAAGGCAGTTGCACCCTGCGGGTTTTCCAGCTAGTTAATTTTGATGTTAGGAATGCCTTCAACTGTGTTAGATGGGCGGATATACCGAAAGTGCTGCATAATCATTTCCAAGTACTGGAATACATTATACAGATCTTGAGGTACTATCTAAAGACCGCAGCCTGCTCTTCGACAAAGAGAAAGGTTTTATTGTAGCCCAAGCACGAAACTGAAATTAATTAAGCCTTTCTGTAATTTTGAGCTACACTGTCTGTATCAGGTTCACCCGGCTTGAATGTTCGAATGTGAATTCGTTAAATGGTGCGTTCTTTTAGTGATTTAATTATGCCAAAGCGTAAAATATCCGAAGTGTGGAAATTTTTTAAGAGGGACAAAAATAAGAAGTTAGCTAAGTGCGTGAAATGTGGAAAAGAGTATAAAACGAGTGGTAACACCAGTAATCTCATAGATTACCTTAAACGTTCACATCTTGGATATTCAAATGAATTGGTCGAAGAGGACGCCGTGCCCGAGCATCTCGATTGCTGCGAAACAGCCTCGTCTTCTGAAAATTCAAATTCTCTTCCTTCTTCCACGATATCTTCTCAGTCAGGTATGTATTTTGCTGTCAGCTTTTTAATTTTTCGAGTGACTTAGTTTATTGGATTGGCGAATACACTTTTTTGTTTTCTTTTTTCCTAAAATTAATTGTTTTTTTATAGGAAGAGTTCACATACAATAACGCTTTTCATTGAAATTAAAGTCTTTGATAAAAACTCTATGTTCCTAGTCCCCAACCTATTCATATGTTCTTTTTCAGGGAGCTTGACCTCGTTTGTTAAAAGACAGTATTCCTATACAACGGATAGCTCTCGGAATAAAGAGCTCTTGTTCGAATGATTGGTCCAGATTTCCAGCCATTCTGCGTTGTAAACGATTCTGGATTTAGAGCCCTCGTCAAACTTCTCGATCCAAGGTACGACATACCAAGTGGAACAACCTTAAGAGATAGATACTTATTCAACCATTACGAAGAGAGCAAATACAAATTAGCTTGTATTTAGGAAAAAACTGAATTTGTTAATTTGACATGCGACTTGTGGTCGTCTAGGACGAAAGATAGCTTCCTTACAGTAACTTATCATTTTGACGATGAAAATTACGTCATCCGTGCAGCTGTTCTATCTACAGAATTTTGTAGCGGCCCTACTGCCGAAAATATTGCAAAAGTAATTTACGAAATAATGACTGCTTCGCGTATAGAAAATAAGGTATCATGTATAGTTACTGATAATGCCTCTTCAATGATTAAAGTTTACACTATATTAAAAATTAGACATCATCCATGTTTCGGCCACACTTTGAACCTGGTGGTGCAAGACAGAATCAAAATTCCTGAGATAAAACCAGTGTTAACCAAGTGCAAGGAATTGGAAACCTTTTTCAAAAGCAGTAACAAGGCATCTTTAAAATTAAAGGAAGAATTTCATTGAAGAAATGAGCAGCCTTTCAAATTAAGTCAGGAAGTTCCTACATGGTGAAACAGTTCGCTGTATATGATTAAACGAATAATCACGGTTAATGAAACTTTAAGTGTAGTGTTGTCCAAATTGCTTACAGCCCCTGTTGGCCTGACTCTCGAGGAAACTACAATAATAAATGACATGATTTTAATCTTGAATTCATTTGATGAGGCAACACATAAAATATCAGGAAACTATCTAACAGTGTCGCTAATAATTCCAATAGTTTTCGGAATTTATAATAAGATTACGTCCCTTAAACCATTAATATTGGAAGGGAATGCGCTTCTTAAAGAAATTCGATCAGAAATGGAAAAAATCCCCGTTGGCAGCACCAGCCGGAAAGGTAAATTTCTCGTATGTAGCGTAAGGTTTCGAAATAGAATTTGGCTTGCCTACTACTAGACTTCTTACAATTTTCGTAGTACCACATGGGTATTTATTAACATAAAAAGAATCTGCCGACGCTCGTATTTTGAGACCCTTTATAGTGGCGCAAATATTTTGCTAGTTAGATTGAGTTGCACACGTATGGATCACATATTGAAAATCAACGGATAATAAATTGTTATAAACATATAAAGACAGGTTTTGTCCTTCTCACATTTGCTGTTTACACATTTCACAGTGGTTACCACACAAAGGTGATAACTTATTGGCCTAAATAGCTCAAATAGTTAATTTCAAACGATTTCCATAAAAATTTAATCAGCACTTACGTTGCCATTAAAATATACATTTTCAATTCTTTTCTGAACCATCAGGGACCATCATTTTGAATTTTTATTGAAAACGGCTGCTAAAAATATTAAGCTGTAAATTTCGACTTTTTATTTGTCATCCGATATGCATAATTAACTTAAATTAACTTGCCTTAATATCTTATAATTTCAAGTTTTATCGGATTTGTTGAGAAAATTGGCTGCTAGAGGGCTACAGAAATAAAAAAATGTTTATGTCACCCCCCTGTATCGGGGCACCCCCCTTAAATACCTTAAAATATTTTCTAGCATTGCAAATTTCCAGAGGCACCACTTTTGACCTACGTAGAAAATTTCATCCAAATCGGAGCTATACTTTGGTCAGAACAGAAATCACGATTTTTCATCTAACATAGCCGCCATTTTATTTTCGCCAGGCCGATATAGCTGGTTCACGAACTTACCCGAGACATTTACTCAATACACCTTTCCTGAAAATTTGGTGAAAATCGGAGCAAAATTGCAACCTCTCGCGTGGTCACAAATTTCGTTATATATATACGAGTATATATATATATATATATATATATATATATATATATATATATATATATATATACACCAAAATTAATGAATCTTTACCTCTCCTACATGCATAAAGCACCGGAAACAACCTGTATTGAAGGTAAAACGAGGACTAGTCTCAACATCATTATTCAAAGAGAAGGCCTTCCGGTCGATCTTGACGCCCTTCGGAACTTATATTTTTCCTATCATGAAGAGTTGGGTGTGACCATAGATCAGGCGAAAAAATATCTTGAGACCTATGCTTCCTTTGTTAGTTCCAGTTATATCTCTTCACTACAAAGGACAAGAGCAAACCAACCCAAATTTGTTCGTCCTCTTTCATAAGTCTTTTCAACATAGTCTTAAACTGTTTTACCACAACTGTAGTGGTATCCGTAATAAACTGCCCCAACTGTCTCTTAACGCAAAATCTTGCCATTTTAATATACTTACCCTGACCGAAACATGGTTAAATGACTCTCACAAAAATGAGGAGATTCTGGACAATAATTGGTCCATTTACAGAGACGACAGAGATTTCCTTAGTACTGGACAAAGACGCGGAGGTGGTGTATTGATTGCTGTACATAACTCTCTTCTTAGTGAGCCCGTCAAGACGCTATCAAATTCATTATACCAGCATAAAATAGTGCAAATAAAGCTGCAGAAATTTTCTGTATATATTGGCGTCTTCTATGTCCCTCCAAAATCATGCTTACCTCCAGAATCTGTCGAAATTATCTATAATGCTGTATGTGATATCATAGCTGGAATTATTGCCGGAATTAATGAAGAAGACAGAGTCATTATAACTGGTGACTTTAATCGGCCAAACATTAAATTCGTAACCGATGAACTTGGTAATCTTCTTCCCGTCAATCTTCTAGACAGTAATGACTTTAACTTAGTGAGCACCCTATATGGCAATGATTTGCAGCAAACCGCTCCTATCCCCAACCAAAACGGAAATTGGTTAGACCTCATTTTCACAAATGCACATGACGAAGTAGTGGTCAATCCAACTGATGAGAGCGAGCACCTGTTTTCCAACAAAATTCATCACTCCGCCTTTTTTGTTGAACTTTCCACTCCTGATACAGTACACCCTATTTCTTACAATAATGAGATTGTATATGACTTTCGTAATGGCGATTATAATAATATTAACAGCCTTCTATCAACTTTCAACTGGACTGGTACTTTGTCAACATTAGACTTGGATCAAGCCTTATCCACCTTTTATCAAATCATTGTTGACGCTGTTGATTCCTTCGTACCTAAAATTAAGAAAAAAGACAAGGTTTCTGAACCCTGGCTGGGAAGTGACCTCAGGCGTTTACGAAACCAACGAAACAAGCTATATAAAATATTAAAAAATGGTAACAACGTTGGCGAAGAGTTTAAGAGAAAATATGACGAGCTCGCTAATGAGTTTAAAATTAAATCTCAAGAAGCATATAAATCCTACATAAATGTTGTAGGTGAAGAAATCACTCGGAATCCTAGAAAATTTTTCGAAGTCGTCAACGTAAAACGTAAGATACATGGTTACCCTTCAGCAATGAAATACAATGATTCTATCTGTTCTTCTCCAGAGCAAATCTGTGAGTTTTTTGTTAATTTTTTCCAAGGAATCTACTGCGATCCTGGAAACTCTCAAAACCTTCCGTCCTCTGAAATAGCACCAAGAGCACAGATCGATAGTATTTCGATATCTGAAGAGGAAATTCGTCAAGCCATCGAAGCTCTTGATTTGAACAAAGGACCTGGCCCCGATCTCATTCCCCCTCGTTTTTTGGCCCTCTGTAAAGATAATTTGTCCCTCCCTCTTTTCCTCATTTTTAATAAATCGCTTTCGAGCGGTGTTTTCCCCTCACATTGGAAACCATCTTATATAATACCAATCCATAAAAAAGGCGAAAAGCGGTCTGTTGAAAATTATAGGGGAATCGCTACGTTATCTTCCATACCGAAGCTTTTTGAAAAGATTGTATGCGATAAAATTTCACCTCTTATTGAACCTTATCTCAACGACGAGCAACATGGTTTCCGGAAAAGCAGATCTACTAACACCAACCTTGTCGTGTTGACGTCAGAAATTCTATGTGCGATGAAAAAAGGTAACCAAATTGACGCCATATACACCGATTTCAGCAAGGCGTTTGACCGCGTGAATCATGAAATATTGATAACAAAACTGCATAGTTTTGGAATCACTGGCCCACCGCTTAACTGGATTCATTCATATTTGAAAAACCGCATCCAATATGTCAAGTTCCAAGGTCGCTTATCGAAGAAAATTAATGTCCTCTCTGGGGTTCCTCAGGGTAGTCATCTGGGTCCTTTACTTTTCAATATCTTCATATCTGACCTTTCAGTGGCACTATCCGATATACCTCACCTTTTTTATGCCGATGATCTGAAGGTATATCACATTATAAAATCGCATATTGACGCTTCCTTTCTTCAATCCAAATTAAATATTTTGCTCCAATGGTGCAACGATAATCAACTTGCACTCAATTTGGATAAATGCCATGTCATAAGTTTTTCAAGAAAAAAAAATCATCCTTAACGATTATCAAATCAAAAGCACGAGTTTGAGCATAGTTGATCTCGGCGTAATCTTAGACACACAGCTTCGGTTCAATCTTCAACATGCCCTCTCTAAAGCTAATAGGATGCTAGGTTTCATCAAAAGGAGAGCCAAAGAATTCGAGAATATTTGAGCAACAAAATCGCTATATACTTCACTTGTTCGTCCCATTCTCGAATACGTTTTTTTGATCTGGGACCCAATTTACAACATTCATAAAACTAGATTCGAGTCCGTACAAAAACAATATTTACTCTTTGCCCTAAGGTCCCTCTATGATCCCAGAGATTTCCATAGCCTTCCATCCTACGATAACCGACTTCAAATATTGAATATGGCATCACTAGCTTCTAGGCGAACTGCGTTGTCCTCATGCCTAATTTTCGATGTGCTTAGGGGTAATATTAACGTGAAATTCATTTCCGAGAAGGTACGGATGAATAACCCTTCTAGAGTTACCAGAAATTCTCCTATGTTCACCACAAGAACACATCGGACCATATATGCGGATAACGCGCCAATAAATAGATGCTGTAAAGCATTTAACAAATTCAGCAATCATTATTCCCCAACCATTTCCAAGTCCCTTTTCAAGTCCATAATTACACAATCCTGCTCTTCCCGGATACAGTAGATCATTAAGTAACCTAATGTATAAATTGTAATATCTTTGTGTTTTGTTAAATGATGCCTTGTTTGGCAATAAATAAATAAATAAATAAAATCAAATGCATGCATTCAAACTGGCGGCCCGCAAAGGCCAGAAGGCAAGCGCAATTCGCTAGTTTAGTAACAACTGAAATAATGAATATTTTTCATGGAAACGTTTTAAATTACTTAGCTTGGAAGTAAGTATTTATCTCGCAGGCCATTTTTGAGATTGTTAAAATATTTTTACAGTACCCTAAAAAATTATGAAATCGTGACTTGTCTGTCCATCCGTCCGTTTGTTCGTGCGTCACAGTAAGTTTCCTTGCAAAGCACATGAGCTAGAATGAGGAAATTTTCTACGTAGGTTAAAAGTGGTGCCTCTGGAAATTTGCAATGCTAGAAAATATTTTAAGGTATTTAAGGGGGGTGCCCCGATACAGGGGGGTGACATAAACATTTTTTTATTTCTGTAGCCCTCTAGCAGCCAATTTTCTCAACAAATCCGATAAAACTTGAAATTATAAGATATTAAGGCAAGTTAATTTAAGTTAATTATGCATATCGGATGACAAATAAAAAGTCGAAATTTACAGCTTAATATTTTTAGCAGCCGTTTTCAATAAAAATTCAAAATGATGGTCCCTGATGGTTCAGAAAAGAATTGAAAATGTATATTTTAATGGCAACGTAAGTGCTGATTAAATTTTTATGGAAATCGTTTGAAATTAACTATTTGAGCTATTTAGGCCAATAAGTTATCACCTTTGTGTGGTAACCACTGTGAAATGTGTAAACAGCAAATGTGAGAAGGACAAAACCTGTCTTTATATGTTTATAACAATTTATTATCCGTCGATTTTCAATATGTGATCCATACGTGTGCAACTCAATCTACCTAGCAAAATATTTGCGCCACTATAAAGGGTCTCAAAATACGAGCGTCGGCAGATTCTTTTTATGTTAATAAATACCCATGTGGTACTACGAAAATTGTAAGAAGTCTAGTAGTAGGCAAGCCAAATTCTATTTCGAAACCTTACGCTACATACGAGAAATTTACCTTTCCGGCTGGTGCTGCCAACGGGGATTTTTTCCATTTCTGATCGAATTTCTTTAAGAAGCGCATTCCCTTCCAATATTAATGGTTTAAGGGACGTAATCTTATTATAAATTCCGAAAACTATTGGAATTATTAGCGACACTATTACATAGTTTCCTGATATTTTATGTGTTGCCTCATCAAATGAATTCAAGATTAAAATCATGTCATTTATTATTGTAGTTTCCTCGAGAGTCAGGCCAACAGGAGCTTTAAGCAATTTTGACAACACTACACTTAAAGTTTCATTAACCGTGATTATTCGTTTAATCATATACAACGAACTGTTCGACCGTGTAGGAACTTCCTGAATTAATTTGAAAGGCTGCTCATTTCTTCAATGCAATTCTTCCTTTAATTTTAAAGATGCCTTGTTAATTTAATAATTTTAACGCGTTCTTCGACTATTAAACGATCCATATTTCTAAATGGCAAACCTTCAACTAAAAAAAACACGCTTTGGATGACATTTAATTGTGACAGATGTCAAATGGCAGCGTTATACTTTCCTACCACGAAATGGATAACCCTATATATATATATCTATATATATATATATATATATATATATATATATATATATATATACATATATATATATATGTATATACATATATATATATATATATATATATATATATATATATATATATATATATATATATATATATATATATATATATATATATATATGAATATATATATACAGAGATGGCCAAAAGTGATCGGACAATACAAGAAACAAGCAATAAAATACTTTTACGAGCATAAGCTTTGAAATGAAATAAAAATTTTTCCTTTATATAAAAGTCACTTGTATTCTCAATTTATTGCACAAAAAAATAAAACAGAAATAAAAAGAATTTCACAAGAAAATTAACAACTAATTCAAATTCACATTGCATCAAGTGGACAAAAGTAATCGGACGTTCAATTGTAATACTTTTCTTTCTGATGATTCCATTAGAACATAGGCTTTTAATATCTAGTTGCGTATCCTTTTTGTTTTATAACTTCTGTTAACCTATTGGGCATAGACTGTACCAACTTACGGGTAACGTCCGGAGTAATGTTGTCCCATTCTTCTAATAACACCGTCTTCAGTTGACTTTTATTAGTAATGTGATGGTTCCTTATTTTTTTATCCAGATGATCCCAAAGATGTTCGATGGGATTTAGGTCTGGGGATTGCGGTGGTGTTTTTAATTGACCAGGAGTGTTGAAAAGGAGCCACATACGAACATCATGAGCTGTATGCTTTGGGTCATTATCTTGCTGGAACAAATAATGACCATCAAGACCCAATTTTTGTGCACTTTTTTTCAAATTTTCTTTCAAAATCGACAAGTAACCTAGTTTGTCCATAGGTTCGTCAATGAAAACAAGTTCTCCTACACCGTTGGCAGCCATGCAACCCCAGACCATTACACAGCCACCTCCGTGTTTTACTGTATGTTGAATGTTTTTGGGATGAAGCTCACTATTTTGAGTTCTCCACACCAACAACCTGCCGTCGGGGTGGTAGATATTAAACTTACTCTCATCAGAGAATATTATACGAGTCCAAAAGTCGAGCGGCTTGCTTTTAAATTCTTTTGCAAAGCATAATCTTTTCTTCTTATTAACTTTGCTAATTAGTGGTTTCTTTCGAGGTACTCTCGCTTGATAACCAGCACGGCTGAGAGCTCTACGAATAGTCCGGGCACTAACATTGGTACCATTTACATCTGCTAATTGATCCCTAATACTTCTGGACGTTGTAGTCGGATTCTTTTTAACAATTCTTAAGATTTTTCGTGCGTCTGTCTCTGTTAGTTTACATGGTCGACCACTCCTAATTTCGTTTTCCACCTGATTATTTTTTCTGAACCGTTTCACGATATCGAAAACTGTCGAACGACTTCTTCCAATTATTTTTGATATTTCAGAAAAGGATTTATTCTCTTTATACAACTTTATTATAACTTTTCTTTCATGTATACAGGTTTCTTTGCGATTCTTAGCCATGTTTAACTTTCTTCACTTAAAACTGACAAGTAAATGACTGATATCAGAAAAACACATATCAACATATAATTAGGGGAATTCCCTTTTAAACTCGGATATGAAAAGAAAAGAATTGCTCCAAACTTCAATGACTAATTTCACACTTTTCAAAATGTCCGATTACTTTTGTCCACTTGATGCAATGTGAATTTGAATTAGTTGTTAATTTTCTTGTGAAAATCTTTTTATTTCTGTTTTATTTTTTTGTGCAATTAATTGAGAATACAAGTAACTTTTATATAAGGGAAAAATTTTTATTTCATTTCAAAGCTTATGCTCGTAAAAGTATTTTATTGCTTGTTTCTTGTATTGTCCGATCACTTTTGGCCACCTCTGTATATACAGATACATATATAAATATTTATATTTATATATATATATATATATATATATATATATATATATATATATATATATGTATGTATATATATATATATATATATATATATATATATATACATATATATATATATATATATATATATATATATATATATATATGTGTGTATACATATACAGTGGTGGTTATCAACCCAAAACAACGCTCTGTCATTATGACAGCCGCAATATCATCGCAGATGAAACGAAGATTAAGGAATGATGAGCATGATATTTCAAAAACCTCCTTAATCCCTCGCACAGCTCACGAACATCTCAGCCTATAGATGTCTACGGAGAGTGCCAATTGGCTCCACCAACTCATGATGAAGTTTGTTCCGCCATCAAAGTCCACAAGAATAATAAAGCGCCGGGAGATTCCAGTGGAGCTCATCAAATATGGTGGCAGTTGTGTTCACTAAGTCATCCAGTACATTTGGCAATCAGAACATATGCCGAAAGAGTGGAGCCAATCAATTATATTTCCTATCCACAAAAAAGGTGACAAGCTACAGTGCGAAAATTATAGAGGCATATCACTACTTTGTACGGCGTACAAAATATTTTCTAAAATCTTAGAAAATAAAATCGGATCATAAGCCCACAGTATTATTGGGGAGTATCAAGGTGATTTTAGAGCAGGTAGATCAACAACAGACCAATTGCTCACAGTCAAGCAGGTACTTGAAAAGTTCTGGAAGTTCAACATAGACGTACACCAAATTTTCATTGACTTTAAGCAAACATACAACCGTATTGATCGCAACGTACTGTACCAAATAATGCTTTGCTTTGGCATCCCAGCCAAATTAGTCCGTCTAACCAAAATGACAATGTCGTCGACGACCTCCCAAGTCCGCATCAATAACCAACTCACCGATACCTTTGACACAAATATCGGACTAAAGCAGGGAGATGGGCTGGCCCCATTGTTATTCAATTTGGCTGTGGAGTACGTCATAAGGAAGCTACCTGTCGTTACGCGAGATACATTACCATGCGGACGACATAAACATTTTGTCACGGTCATTAACAACTGCCAAAGAACTTTTCCTGGAACTTGACAGCGAAGCAAAACTAGTAGGGCTACAAATCAATGAAAATAAAACAAAGCTCATGACGCAGTCGAGGAAAACTACCTCAAGCACACAAAATATCACACTTGGCGAATACAGTATCGAAAATGTTGGCGAATTTGTGTATTTAGATGCCAAAATAACGAAAACGGGTAATGAAAGAGACGAAATAAGCTGAAGAATACAGCTCGCAAATAAAATATTTTATTCAGTATAGACGATCTTGAAGACCAGCTGCATACACAGGAAAACAAAGTTCCAGGTATACAAATCTGTGATAAGACCTATGTTATGGTATGGGTGTGAAACATGGACCCTAACCCAAGCCTCCGCAAATATATTGAACGCCTTTGAGCGAAGGGTCCTGAGGCGAATAATCGGAGCAAAGCTAGACGGGGACCAATGGCAAATTCGATACAACCATGAGCTGTATGAAATTTTTGACGAGCCGGAGGTCACAACGATTATAAGACTGCGGAAGCTGCAATAGGCTGGCCACATGAATCGTATGGACGAACAACGGATACCCAAAAAGGTATTCGTTGAGAGAACTAAAGGCCGGTGACCAGTAGAGATGCCAAGAAATCGCTGGTCTGACTCGGTCGACGAACACAGTTCATCGCTACTCGGTCAATGGACCGAGAAAGGTATTTGCAGGAAGCGAGGGCCCGAAAGGGGCTGTAGTGCTAAAAAGAAGAATATGTATATAAATATATATATATATATATATATATATATATATATATATATATATATATATATATATATATATATATATATATACATATATATATATATATATATATATATATATATATACATATATGTATATATATATATATATATATATATATATATATATATATATATATATATATATATATATATATATATATGTACATATAAATATATATACACCCATGTATATACACATGTATACACAATTCATATATATATATATATACATATATATATATATATATATATATATATATATATATATGTATATATATATATATATACTCGTATTTATATCTTTTTATATATATATATATATATATATATATATATATATATATATATAAATATATATATGTATACATATATATATACATATATATATATATATATATATATATATATATACATATATATATATATATATATTATATATATAAATAAATATATATATATATATATATATATATATATATATATATACATATATATATATATATATATATATATATTATATATATAAATATATATATATATATATATATATATATATATATATATATATATATATATATATATATATATATATATATATATATATATCAGGGTGTATATACATACATATATATATATATACACACATATATATATATATATATATATATATATATATATATATACTCGTATACATATATATACATATATATATATATATATATATATATATATATATATATATATATATATATATATATATATATATATATATACATATATATATATATACAGTCTTCCACAAAAGTCAAGGTACAGTGATAAATATCATGAAAATTGTTTGATATTTTTATTTAAAAAACCTATAGCGATAAAATTTTTTTGGTATTACTTCAACTATAATCATAACACTTTAAATTCATGTAAAACAAAACGAAAATTCTGTCGTATTAACATATTATTACATATGATGTGTTGGAAAGTCAATGAATGAAGTCCACAAAAGTCATGGTACACAGAAAGAAAAATGATACAAATTGTAATTATAGTCTTGCAAAGTTATTTGAATTATACTTTTCTTAATATTTTGTCGGATATCCTTTCATCTGAATTACTGACTTCAGTCTTTTAGGCATAGAATATACCAATTTTTTAGTAAATTCGCTGCTGATTCTGGCCCACTCCTCCAATATAACATCCTTAAGCTACGCCTTGCTTGATATCACTCTTTTTCGGATTTTTGTCTCAAGCTCATTCCAAAGATGCTCCATAGGGTTCAAATCAGGGCTTTGAGGCGGTGTAGCAAGCATGCGAGTATTGTACAATAGCCACATTCGAACTTTATGCGCAGTGTGCTTAGGGTCATTGTCCTATTGAAACAAGAAATCTTCTCGCATACCTAATTTGGCTGCACTTTGTTTCATGTTGTTTCGTAGAATCTCTAAATAAGAGTTCTGATCCATAGTATTTTCGATGAATGTCAGATTTCCAACTCCAGCAGCAGCCATGCAACCCCAAACCATAACACCACCGCCTCCATGTTTTACTGTTTTAATAGTGTTCTTGGGATTAAATGCTTCTCCTACTTTTCGCCAGACCCTCTTATGCCCATTTACACCAAATATACAAAATTTAGACTCATCCAAAAATAAAACATTATCCCAAAACGTTATTGGTTATGCTTTTGCAAATGTTATTCTTTTTTGTTTGTTTATGGAACTTACAAGAGGTTTTCTTCTAGGCGTACGAGATGAAAATCCAGCTTCTACGACAGCTCTACGCACAGTTTCTGCGCTAACCTCCTTCTTATCATTAATTCCAAGAACATCGCAGATTTTTCTACACCTTAGAAATGGATCTTGTTTTACCATTTTCTCTTGTCCTTTGCACTTAGTTTAGATGGACGACCTGTTCGGGGCACATTTTCCGCTCTATTTTCCTTCTTAAATCGGTTTATCACTTTTTGAATGGTTGACCGACTTCGCAACACTAGTTCAGCTATTTAAGAATATGATTTGCTCTGATTTGAATGCAGATTAATAATTATTTCACGCTCCTTAATACTCAACTCCTTTCGACTCATTTTTTAAAAATTTTATTAAATAAAAGATACACCACGAATACGGACGCGATATTAAAGACAGCGGCCTACGGTTGTTAACTCACTCTGATAATATGAACTTGGGGGATTCCCCTTTTTACAAATAACAGGGCATTTTCTGCAACTGTACCAAGACTTTTGTGGAGTAGAAAAGAGACATTGCCAACAAAAAATTATTGGCTTCAATGATCATTATTGCCGAATCCCTTTAAATTTATGAAAACTTAAATTCAACAGAACTCGTATTATTACCATTTCATAACTTTTCGTTTTCAAATAAAAATATTGATTCAGTAATACAATTTTCAGTTACCGATTCTCTGTACCTTGACTTTTGTGGAAGACTGTATATACTCGTATATATATATATATATATATATATATATATATATATATATATATATATATATATATATATATATATATTTGTCAGCATATTCAGAAAGCAGATCAAGGGAAAAATGGATACAATGCATGGAGTGCAAAATGTGGGCGCATGAAGAGTGCACAGCAGGTAGTCTACGTTATGTTTGCCACAATTGTGATTCCGAATGATATCGTGACTAGATAAATAATATTGTTTAAAATTTTGATTTTTAAAGAAATAATATGTCTTAATTTTTCTCTTAACCTATTTTATAGCTGAAGTGCTAAATTTTTTTTAAAACTGCTGAATTTTATTTTCTTAAGCAAAAAGTATTGAAGTTTTGTTTTGTGATTTATTTATCTATGCTTAAAAATGAAGATGTTTATAGAAATAAGTGTGAAGTTGTGAAGTTTCACTCAAATATATACATGTATATATATATATATATATATATATATATATATATATATATATATATATATATATATATATGTATATATATATATATATATATATATATATATATATATATATCTATATAGATATATATATATATATATATATATATATATATATATATGTAGGAATATATATATATATATATATATATATATATATATATATATATAAATATATATCTATATATATATATCTATATATATATATATATATATATATATATATCTATATATATATATATATATATATATATATATATATATCTATATATATATATCTATATATATATATCTATATATATATATATATATCTATATATATATCTATATATATATATATATATCTATATATATATATATATCTATATATATATATATATATATATATATATATATATCTATATATATATATATATATATATATATATATATATATATCTATATATATATATATATATATATATATATATATATATATATATATATATATATATATCTATATATATATATATATCTATATATGTATATATATATATATATATATATATATATATATATATATATATATATATATATATATCTATATATATATATATCTATATATGTATATATATATATATATATATATATATATATATATATATATATATATATATGTATATATATATATATATATATGTATATATATATCTATATATATTGTTACATGTACAAATAATTCTGCGAGCTACTGTCGCAATTGTTTTCACAACAATGAAGAACACGAATTCACTCAAAACCCCGAGAACCCAACAAGCATGATCAACATCTGCAAGTGACGTCACTCCATTCATTAATTTTCTCGGTAGAACATTCGCCAATAAACGAGAAATGGGTGAATAGGTAGAGACCCTATATAAAGGCGAGCTGAATGAATGGGGAATCATTCATTCGACCGCGATAAGAACTGCGAAAGTGTGTGGAAGTGTGTTTCGTAATAGTGAAGTGATTTAGAAGACAATTGCGATAAGAAATTTATGGACAAGTGTTAGATTTTATTTTAATAGTGAAAATTAAAATTAGTGAAAGTGTTAAACTGATTATTGTGCATTTTCTTGAATTAAATAAACACTTTTAACTTAAATTAAAAGACATTGCGTTTTCACTTTCCCGGAACATTAAAATTATTGGCCGCGAACCAAAAACACGCGACAATGGTGTCAAGAAGTGCGAAAGAAAAATTTTGAAAGTGAAAATTTGAACATTTTTATAGTGCACAATAGTAAAATTTAAAGAAACATTAAAAATGCCACGAAGCTTAAACTTAAAAATTAATGAATTGACCATATCGGAGCTCAAGGGGGAGTTGGAACAGCGGAATCTGGCCACACAAGGTACAAAGGCCATACTGATTGCACGCTTGCGTGACGCGATCGAGTCGGAAGGCGTGAATCTGGATTCGGGTGAGCTCTCCGATGTGGAAAAAGGCGCAGAAGGTGGAGAAGTGGACACACCAAAATCAAAGGAGCCAGAAAATGCGCTGATGCAAATGTTGATGCTAATGTCATCCAGTCTGACTGCGAAGCTAGATGAACAATCAGCGAAGCTAAATGAACAGTCATCAAGTCTGACCGCGAAGCTAGATGAACAGTCATCCAATTTAACTGCGAAGTTAAATGAACAATCAGCGAAGCTAGACCAACAAGCGTTCGAAATCAAGGCAGACATCGCACAGAAGCTGGAAAAACAGTCAACCGAAATAAAAGTGGAGCTCAGTAGTCTCAACAGCCAAATTAAATGCGTCGAGGAGAAGGTATACCAGGTCGAGGAGAGAATCAACCTTGAGATTAGCCAGGTCAACCATGAGATGGAAAAAGTGAAAAAAGAATTGGAAGCAGCGAAGGCACTAGTAACCACCTCACCAGCCCCGCTTATAACCGCAGCGCAAAGCACATCCAGAAATGTCCAAGCACCAATATTCGATGGGCAAACGGTCTGGAGTATTTACAAGACCCAGTTTGAAGCTGCCGCAAGGGCGAATCGCTGGAATGACCAGGAACGAGCAACTGCATTGATTCTTGCTCTAAGAGGCCCAGCTGCCGAGCTTTTGCAGACCATCCCCGATGAATTGCACTCAAACCCGAATGCTATAATGAATGCGCTCGACATGCGTTATGGAGACGATCATCTAAAGCAGATTTATCGGTCACAGCTAAGGCATCGGGTGCAGAAGTCTGGTGAGACCCTACAGCAGTTAGCCCAAGACATTGAGCGACTAGCACTTTTGGCTTACCCAGCCTACGACCCAGAACATCGAGATGATGCAGCGACAGAGGCATTCATCAGCGCACTAAAGGACCCGGAATTGCAACAAGCCGTGCGTTTAGCTCAAAAGCAAACGGTTAAGGACGCATTGGTTTATAGTCTGAACTATGAGGCAGCGAAAAATGCGACTCGTACCACTGCCCGGGTCCGTGAAGTGGCGGCAGACGAGTGCAGGTGTAAGCGCGTGGAAAATGAGCGAGAGCCGCAGGGTAATGGTGCGCCTAGATGCTGGGATTGTGGAGAAAAAGGGCACCTGCAAAGAGACTGTAAGAAGCGAAGAAAATGGAGCTATTGTCCAGGATGGTGGAGATTCAGACCGTGTCAGGAGCCTAGAATGGAGGACCATCAAACTGCAAGAGCCAAATTTGTGGGGCAGAGGTTGACTAGGAGGATCGAAGTCCCCAGCACCACCATCACCGTGTCAAGACTACATCGTGGAGAAGCGGACTTATGCCTTCCGGGTCAAATTGACGGAGAACACTGCACCATAACAATCGACACTGGTGCTACCCGATCGATTATCCGACCAGACCTAGTTAGACAGCAACAACTTCACAAGGGCAGAATTTTCTCACTACGGACAGCTACGGGAGAAACTGCACCTGTTCATGGAGAGGTCAACCTCCAGATACAGTTGGGAGACCTTGTGTTCCGACATAATTTTCTGGTCGCGAACATTATGGATGACTGCATTCTCGGAATGGATTTTCTCCGACCACATGGAATCACGTTAGACTTGGGCAAACGTGTGTTGAAATGGCAGAATGTCGAAGTACTGATGGAGGATCCTAGCGTCCAAATCCCCAAGATGAATGTAGTGGTATGTACTGACACTGATGTACCGAATTCCTCCGAAAGCATTGTATGGGCCAAGCTTGATGGTGATTCTGGAGACCACCGATCTTATCTGATAGAGCCAACGAAGACATCCGCATTGCGCAGCTTGATTGTAGGACGAAGCCTTGTAAGATCTTTAAGGAACGGATATGTGCCGGTTAGAGTCCTTAACACCGCAGACTCAACCACGAGCATCAAAGCGGGAGAAGTCATCGGCAGCTGCCAGCCTGTTTCCACCATCACCTCTTTGGAAGCTTCTCACAACCATCATTGGAAAAGGAGGCAAGACACAGACAAAGCCCGGGAATCCACGTCTGCAATATTGAAGCAAGTCAAATTACCGGTGCAGCTATTCAAACGAGCCTCTGATCTAGTCACCAAGTACAGTGACATCTTCTCAGCAAGCCCGGATGACCAAGGCCGAACGAGTCTGGTAACTCACGTCATAGATACACAGGGAGCCAAGCCGATTCGACAAGCACCCAGACGCCTCCCTATAGCCAAACAAGGAGAAGTGAGCGCGCTGATCTCGGACACGGAAAAACAAGGCGTTATTGAACCTTCTGTCAGTCCATGGGCCGCGCCTGTAGTTCTAGTAAAGAAAAAGGATGGTAGCACTCGTTTTTGTGTCGACTATAGGCAGCTCAACGACGTCACTAAGAAAGATAGTTACCCGCTCCCACGCATCGATGACATCATGGACACTTTAGCCGACGCAAAATGGTTTTCTACACTCGATCTCAAGAGTGGCTACTGGCAGGTAGAAATTGACAAGAAGGACCGTGAGAAGACCGCATTTTCAGTTGGGACCGGATTGTGGCAATTTGTGGTGATGCCGTTTGGGCTTTGCAATGCTCCAGCCACTTTCGAACGCTTGATGGAATACGTGCTACGTGGTCTAACCTGGAAAACCTGCTTAGTGTACCTAGATGACATCATCGTCATCGGGAGAACGTTCGAAGAGCATGTGCGGAACTTAGAAGAGGTTTTCTCCAGACTGCGACTGGCAAATTTGAAACTTAGTCCCGACAAGTGTACTCTTTTCGCAGCTGAAGTAAAATACCTGGGACATGTCGTATCAGCAGAAGGGGTCAAAACAGACCCTGAGAAGATTGAAGCCGTGAAAAGCTGGCCATCACCAAACAACAAGCGCCAACTACGAAGTTTCCTGGGTCTGGCAACCTACTATCGAAGATTCGTCAAAGACTTTGCCAAAATAGCTCAGTGTCTCCATCAGCTAACCGAGAAAAATCGTCCGTATGTCTGGAACGAACAATGCCAGACAGCCTTTGAGACCCTGAAGGAAAAGCTGTGTGAATCACCCGTGCTGGCGTATCCGAAACTCGGAAAAATGTTTGTAGTTGACACTGATGCAAGCAACGGCGGTATTGGAGCTGTACTCTCCCAGCAGATCAATGGCGAAGAAAGAGTCCTCTCGTATTACAGTCGAGTTCTTTCAAAAAGTGAGAGGAACTACTGTGTGACCAGGAAGGAGCTATTGGCTATAATAGAGGCCACCAAGCAGTTCCACAAGTACCTATATGGCCAGAAATTTGTTCTTCGAACGGACCATGCATCGCTGAGATGGCTACTTAACTTCAAAAACCCCGAGGGACAAGTTGCGAGATGGATCGAAAGATTGCAGTCGTACGACTACGAAATCGTTCATCGAAAGGGCGGAGTTCATGGAAATGCTGACGCCCTATCTCGTCGCCCATGTCCAGCTAACTGCAAGCATTGCTGACGGATTGAGGAAAAGGAGCCGCCCGTTGATCTGCGACTGATAACGGCTGAATTCGATGAAGGTTGGTCATCGGAGGAGATTCGAAATGCCCAGCTAGCCGATGAAGACATCGGACCATTGCTCGTATGGAAGGAGACGACTGGGCGACCTGAGTGGAAGGACGTTTCAACGCATGGCGCAACCCTGAAAAGCTATTGGGCACAATGGAACTCCCTTCAGGTGGAGGGTGGTGTACTCAAGCGGAAATGGGAAACGGCGGATGGCAGCTCCTATAGGATGCAAACTATACTACCCAAAAGCCGAATCCACGATGTGGTTAAGGAAATGCATGAAGGATCCTCGGGAGGCCACCTTGGTGTTAACAAGACCTTAGCGAAATTGCGGGAACGGTTCTACTGGCTCCACGCTCGAGAAGACGTAGAGGACTGGTGTCGCAGATGCACAATTTGCGCTTCCGTCAACTGCCCAAAGCGACGACTGAGAGGACAAATGCAAACCTATAACGTAGGGGTACCGTTTGAAAGGATTGCTGTTGACATCGCTGGACCCTTTCCTGAATCTGAATGGGGAAATCGATACACGCTGGTTGTAGCCGATTATTTCAGCAAGTGGCCCGAGGTCTACCCCATTCCCAACCAGGAAGCAACTACTGTAGCTGAACAGCTAGTGTTAAATTGGGTCAGTAGATACGGCGTACCTGGCGAACTACATTCGGATCAAGGCCGAAACTTTGAGTCACTAGTTTTTGGCGAAATGTGCGAGCTGCTCGGAATACGGAAAACGAGGACAACACCGCTGCATCCCCAATCCGATGGAATGGTCGAACGTTTCAACGGCACGCTCAATAAACACCTTGCCAAAATGGTTGACGAGAACCAAAGGGACTGGGACCGACATATCCCACTATTTTTGATGGCGTATAGAGCCGCTGAACATGCGTCGACGGGCCAAGCCCCAGCCAAAGTCATTTTTGGAAAGTCTATTCGTTTGCCAGCCGATATAAAGTTCGGAACACCCCCTGAGAAACCCCAAACGGTCTCGGAGTACGCAAGTGATCTAAGACAACGGTTGAACCAGATACATCGGACAGTGCGAAAACACCTCGAATCGGCTACTGACCGCATGAAGACCAGGTATGATCTAAAGGCTAATTCTACTGGCTTCCAGCAAGATGACTTGGTGTGGCTTTATAACCCGCAACGGCGAAAGGGTAGGTCTCCAAAGTTGCAACATAATTGGGAGGGACCATACCGAGTTACAAAGCGAATCAACGACGTCGTATACCGAATACAGGAACATCGTAAGCCGAGAGCTAAAATGAAAATCGTGCATCTGGACCGTCTTGCCCCATATTACACCCAGGGAGAATTGACTACAACTGGCGACACATCTTTTCGGGGCGAAAAGAACTGAGGTGGGGGCAGTGTTACATGTACAAATAATTCTGCGAGCTACTGTCGCAATTGTTTTCACAACAATGAAGAACACGAATTCACTCAAAACCCCGAGAACCCAACAAGCATGATCAACATCTGCAAGTGACGTCACTCCATTCATTAATTTTCTCGGTAGAACATTCGCCAATAAACGAGAAATGGGTGAATAGGTAGAGACCCTATATAAAGGCGAGCTGAATGAATGGGGAATCATTCATTCGACCGCGATAAGAACTGCGAAAGTGTGTGGAAGTGTGTTTCGTAATAGTGAAGTGATTTAGAAGACAATTGCGATAAGAAATTTATGGACAAGTGTTAGATTTTATTTTAATAGTGAAAATTAAAATTAGTGAAAGTGTTAAACTGATTATTGTGCATTTTCTTGAATTAAATAAACACTTTTAACTTAAATTAAAAGACATTGCGTTTTCACTTTCCCGGAACATTAAAATTATTGGCCGCGAACCAAAAACACGCGACAATATATATATATATATATGTATATATATATATATATATATATATGTATATATATACTATATATATATATATATATATATATATATATATATATATATATATATATATCTATATATATATATATATATATATGTATATATATATATATGTATATATATATATATATATATATATATATATATATGTATATATATATATATATATATATATATATTATATATATATATATATATATATATATATATATTATATATATATATATATATATATATATATATATATATATATTATATATATATATATATATATATATATATATATATATATATATATATATATATATATATATATATATATATATATATATATATATATATATATATATATATATATATATATATATATATATATATATATATATATATATATATATATATATATATATATATATATATATATATATATATATATATATATATATATATATATATATATATATATATATATATATATATATATATATATATATATATATATATATATATATATATATATATATATATATATATATATATATATATATATCTATATATATATATATATATATATCTATATATATATATATATATATATATATATATATATATATATATATATATATATATATATATATATATATATATATATATATATATATATATAATATATATATATATATATATATATATATATATATATATATATATATATATATATATATATATATATATATATATATATATATATATATATATATATATATATATATATATAGATATATATATATATATATATATATATAAATATATATATATATATATATAATATATATATATATATATATATATATATATTATATATATATATATATATATATATATATATAGATATATATATATATATATATATATATATATATATATATATATATATATATATATATATATATATATATATATATAGATATATATATATATATATATATATATATATATATATATATATATATAATATATATATATATATAGTTATATATATATATATATATTATATATATATATATATATAATATATATATATATAGATATATATATATATATATATATATAGATATATATATATATATATATATATATATATATATATATATATATATAGATATATATATATATATATATAGATTATATATATATATATATAGATATATATATATATATATATATATATATATATATATATATATATATATATATATATATATATATATATATATACTCTCCAGTTAAATGCAATAAAAATGTAAACGTGGAAGAAGCGTCATGCCCAAAAGAACTAATGCCTGTCGTAGCATTATCTAAATCACTTTTTGGATTCATGGAGGAGAAGATAAGCATAAAAAACAAAACCAGAACAGGAACGGTGGACAATATTATAGCATTTAGGCAATATCTAGATCAAACAAATGCGACTGATTTTGTTTGCTTCGCACCCTATTTTTCAAAGAAATAATATTTTTTAGAGGATTTTAAAATTTTTTAAAAACTATCGATAGTTATGCAGCAAACTATCGAATACTATCGGCGGTGTGTACTATCGATAGTTCTCCATCACTGTTTCTATCCTCAGCGATGATTTGTGAAATATATCCTTTTACGAGCTATTGAGGCTCGATTTGCCTGATGAGTCACGCTTCATCGGCTATGCGGCTGATGTTGCTGCGCTAGTTGCCAGACGCATATTCGACTATGCGCAACTCAGTCTACGTATGTATGCTACGCTGAGTTGCGTGACTGGGTCTTCTCACGAGTTCAACCTAGCACTAGAGAAAACTAAAGTGGTCATCCTGACAAAAAAGAAAATCTCCAGAATAAGCCATGTCAATATTTAGAAAATCTTGATCGAATCGAAACCTCCAGTGAAATACCTGGGCGTATTGATAAACTGGAAGATGCGTTTTTCTGAGCTAATCGGGACAGCAGCTGATAAGGCTGCAACACGAGAAACGGCACTTTCTCACTGATGTCTAACATTGAGGGACTCATATCATCAGTGTACCAAAGGCGCTTCCCGCAGGTACAGAAAAAAAAGGACACTGCAAATCGCACACGCATACTGGACAGTCTCCTTTTCGGTGATGATGTTGATCACAGGGATAAGACCCATGGCTATCCTTGTTAGAGAACAGAAAAGTATACACCTTCGCCAAACCGAAGGTGATAGGGAGGAGGGACAATACTCTTACAGCGATCGACGACAGTTTTGTTGAGTTTATGATCATTGACTATCTCTAGCTTGGTAAAATATCTACGCCACCACAATATAAAAATCATAAATATAAAAGTATGTCAGGCTAGATAGAACTGTACGTATGTCAGAGGGGTTTTGTATTCCACCTTTGATAAAGAGGTACCAAAAAATTATTAAATAATTATTTTCAAACAAAAATCATAGCTAATTCATTTTTTCGTAAATTTCCCCTTCCCCTGCACTCCACATAGCCATTAAAACTGTTTGAAGACCTGTTTTGAAAAGCTCTTATCAAAAGATTTTATTAGACACCCCACGCGTCTACTTCCGGTTAAAAAATTTAAGGGTATCCTTCTGATAAAGGAAGGACTCCTCTAAAATACTTTCAAAAAATTTTGGCACCCAAACTTTCAAGAAGTTATCAAGTTTATTTACATAACAAATTTGGTTACAATATACTATGCTATAGTTTCAGAGAAACACTGCTGTGACACATAGATAAATAGACGGATAAAATCGACAATACGAGGCACATGCAGTATACCGATTATTCCAAAGATTTAATTAAACTAAAAGTAATAGCTTGTAGCGACCTTTAGTATAAACATTAACAGGATGGAACGCAAAAAATATAATAAGTCCAGACAGTTCATCTAAAGCTTCAGATACTGAAAAGTTTATTTTCAATTAATTCGAAAAAATTAAGCACATTGCAATATTTCTATTTACCACTCGAATTCAAGTTGCTACTAAACGTGGTGGATACTTACAAAGTATCTAATAATACGCTAAAGTGTGAAAATTATAATAAAGCAATCTTCCAACTTCTCTGATATTAGCAATTTATTTACCTTTCTTCCTTACTTTGTTGGTGGTAGGTCTGCCACTGGTGTTGAAGCGCATCAAAATATAAAACCAAATCCCGCACTGTATCAGAATATGCTTCATCTTCATCACAGCTACACTCTTCCAGCAAAAGTTTGTTTAAATGTTGAGTTAAATCAATACTAGATTGGCAAGTACCTACTACTTTACCAACTTTTGAGCTATCAGTTTTATCTTTGCTATAGATTATGAGTTGAAGTTCGTGTAAATTATGTCGGCAATCTTCAACTGCATGAGCTATCTCAAGTAAGTATGCATGCTTGGCGGTGACATACTTTAACGTTGGTTCGGAAAGCGTATTAACTTGCACCAACGAGGTTGCGCTTAATGTATTGACTTGATTACTTTCCTCAAGTAGCGTATTTTTTTTCGCAATTTGCGACGCGATATCGTTCCATAGCTTTAGAGATTGCTGAATTAACTGGTCAATCATTTCAGAGCTTTCTCCGAGAGCTATTGCGTTCATACCAAGTTTCTCAGCCTTCTCAATGAGTCTTTTTATTTTATCTAATTCCGTCCATAAGTGAACTAAGCTTCTGGCATTGGTTTCTGAATCATTCTCTACATATTTCAAAATTTCAAAATTGGCATCAACTTGACTAAGGCAAATCAAAGTCTTCCCCTGGATATTTACAAATTCAAATTTGTACCTCATCGTCTTGTCTATTGTTTCCAGAATAATATATGCGTTAGATGTTAAGTTACGATAGCTAAAAATTACGTTTTTAGCCGGCATTATCAAACGCTCAACACTTTTCTGATCTAAATGCGTGTAAGAAAATAATTCATGTAAAAGCTTAATTAATGCATCAATTTCAATTTCCTTGCTTTCTATCTGCTTTATAATATTAAGTATTTCATTTATTTCACGAGTTAAATCTTTTTCTTCAGATTGGTTACATTGCTTTGCAGCAAAATTGGAAATCCAAATTTCGTGTTGAGTGATCCACTCTTTTTTTTCAACAGTTAAAGCATTGATTTGTTGAAGCAGATTCCAAACCATCATAATATTTTCTCTTCTTACAGCAGAACTACTGCATAGGTGCTTCCAACGATTCTCCAGATTTTCAGTGGTTCTTCTTATTGCCATTAAATTGACATTCGATTTACTGTAGGTCTCGTCACTAAGAAGCATTTCACTAATATTCAAGAGTTCTGTGATTTCTTTACTTTGTTTTTCAATGGATCTTTGAAGTTTATAAAAATTTTTCATTTGTTTTTCAATTGCTTGGGTATCTAATGACTCAAAAGCCAGAGGTTCAGAAAACTGAAGTTCTGTTTTATATAACCATTCAATGTTGGCTGAAATTCTTTCCTCTAGCTTGAAAAGTGTTTTACGCAGTTCGGAAATTTTGTTTGTTTTTTGTGACAAAAAATGGTTGAGTTTTTCCCAACGTTCAGCTAAATCATCTAGTTGCACTTGAAATGCTTCACAGCTCTTCTCATCAGAAGTTTTTCTATAATATACCAGCAACTCATTGCCTTTAAACAAAATCCAGTTTAATTCTTCTTCGCGCAATAATATTTCAAGAGGCTTATTTTGGTGTGTACTTTGTAAAATAATTCCCGCTGAATTAGTCATTATTTCATCTATCCACCTTAACATATTGTTGTACCGATTATTGAAGTTAGTCTGAAACG
>OZ017740.1:238648690-238679545 GCA_963969285.1 Odontomyia ornata | reverse complement strand
CCTTTTTGGGTATCCGTTGTTCGTCCATACGATTCATGTGGCCAGCCTATTGCAGCTTCCGCAGTCTTATAATCGTTGTGACCTCCGGCTCGTCAAAAATTTCATACAGCTCATGGTTGTATCGAATTTGCCATTGGTCCCCGTCTAGCTTTGCTCCGATTATTCGCCTCAGGAGCCTTCGCTCAAAGGCGTTCAATATATTTGCGGAGGCTTGGGTTAGGGTCCATGTTTCACACCCATACCATAACATAGGTCTTATCACAGATTTGTATACCTGGAACTTTGTTTTCCTGTGTATGCAGCTGGTCTTCAAGATCGTCTATACTGAATAAAATATTTTATTTGCGAGCTGTATTCTTCAGCTTATTTCGTCTCTTTCATTACCCGTTTTCGTTATTTTGGCACCTAAATACACAAATTCGCCAACATTTTCGATACTGTATTCGCCAAGTGTGATATTTTGTGTGCTTGAGGTAGTTTTCCTCGACTGCGTCATGAGCTTTGTTTTATTTTCATTGATTTGTAGCCCTACTAGTTTTGCTTCGCTGTCAAGTTCCAGGAAAAGTTCTTTGGCAGTTGTTAATGACCGTGACAAAATGTTTATGTCGTCCGCGTGGTAATGTATCTCGCGTAACGACAGGTAGCTTCCTTATGACGTACTCCACAGCCAAATTGAATAGCAATGGGGCCAGCCCATCTCCCTGCTTTAGTCCGATATTTGTGTCAAAGGTATCGGTGAGTTGGTTATTGATGCGGACTTGGGAGGTCGTCGACGACATTGTCATTTTGGTTAGACGGACTAATTTGGCTGGGATGCCAAAGCAAAGCATTATTTGGTACAGTACGTTGCGATCAATACGGTTGTATGTTTGCTTAAAGTCAATGAAAATTTGGTGTACGTCTATGTTGAACTCCCAGAACTTTTCAAGTACCTGCTTGACTGTGAGCAATTGGTCTGTTGTTGATCTACCTGCTCTAAAATCACCTTGATACTCCCCAATAATACTGTGGGCTTATGATCCGATTTTATTTTCTAAGATTTTAGAAAATATTTTGTACGCCGTACAAAGTAGTGATATGCCTCTATAATTTTCGCACTGTAGCTTGTCACCTTTTTTGTGGATAGGAAATATAATTGATTGGCTCCACTCTTTCGGCATATGTTCTGATTGCCAAATGTACTGGATGACTTAGTGAACACAACTGCCACCATATTTGATGAGCTCCACTGGAATCTCCCGGCGCTTTATTATTCTTGTGGACTTTGATGGCGGAACAAACTTCATCATGAGTTGGTGGAGCCAATTGGCACTCTCCGTAGACATCTATAGGCTGAGATGTTCGTGAGCTGTGCGGGGGATTAAGGAGGTTTTTGAAATATCATGCTCATCTTTCCTTAATCTTCGTTTCACCTGTGATGATATTGCGGATGTCATAATGACAGAGCGTTGTTTTGGGTTGATAACCACCACTATATATGTATACATATATATATATATATATATATATATATATATATATATATATATATATATATATATATATATATATATATATATATATATATATATATATATATATATATATATATATATATATATATATATATATATACATATATATATATATATATATATATATATATATACATAAATGTATATATATATATATATATATATATATATATATATATATATATATATATATATGTACATATAAATATATATACACCCATGTATATACACATGTATACACAATTCATATATATATATATATATATATATATATATATATACTCGTATTTATATCTTTTTATATATATATATATATATATATATATATATATATAAATATATATATGTATACATATATATATACATATATATATATATATATATATATATATATATATATATATAGATATATATATATATATATATATATATATATATATATATATATATATATATATATATATACATATATATATTATATATATAAATAAATATATATATATATATATATATATATATATATATATATATATATATACATATATATATATATATATTATATATATAAATATATATATATATATATATATATATATATATATATATATATATATATCAGGGTGTATATACATACATATATATATATATATATATATATACACACACATATATATATATATATATATATATATATATATATATATATATATATATATATATATATATATATACTCGTATACATATATATACATATATATATATATATATATATATATATATATATACATATATATATATACAGTCTTCCACAAAAGTCAAGGTACAGTGATAAATATCATGAAAATTGTTTGATATTTTTATTTAAAAAACCTATAGCGATAAAATTTTTTTGGTATTACTTCAACTATAATCATAACACTTTAAATTCATGTAAAACAAAACGAAAATTCTGTCGTATTAACATATTATTACATATGATGTGTTGGAAAGTCAATGAATGAAGTCCACAAAAGTCATGGTACATCTAAAGAAAAATGATACAAATTGTAATTATAGTCTTGCAAAGTTATTTGAATTATACTTTTCTTAATATTTTGTCGGATATCCTTTCATCTGAATTACTGACTTCAGTCTTTTAGGCATAGAATATACCAATTTTTTAGTAAATTCGCTGCTGATTCTGGCCCACTCCTCCAATATAACATCCTTAAGCTACGCCTTGCTTGATATCACTCTTTTTCGGATTTTTGTCTCAAGCTCATTCCAAAGATGCTCTATGGGGTTCAAATCAGGGCTTTGAGGCGGTGTAGCAAGCATGCGAGTATTGTACAATAGCCACATTCGAACTTTATGCGCAGTGTGCTTAGGGTCATTGTCCTGTTGAAACAAGAAATCTTCTCGCATACCTAATTTGGCTGCACTTTGTTTCATGTTGTTTCGTAGAATCTCTAAATAAGAGTTCTGATCCATAGTATTTTCGATGAATGTCAGATTTCCAACTCCAGCAGCAGCCATGCAACCCCAAACCATAACACCACCGCCTCCATGTTTTACTGTTTTAATAGTGTTCTTGGGATTAAATGCTTCTCCTACTTTTCGCCAGACCCTCTTATGCCCATTTACACCAAATATACAAAATTTAGACTCATCCAAAAATAAAACATTATCCCAAAACGTTATTGGTTATGCTTTTGCAAATGTTACTCTTTTTTGTTTGTTTATGGAACTTACAAGAGGTTTTCTTCTAGGCGTACGAGATGAAAATCCAGCTTCTACGACAGCTCTACGCACAGTTTCTGCGCTAACCTCCTTCTTATCATTAATTCCAAGAACATCGCAGATTTTTCTACACCTTAGAAATGGATCTTGTTTTACCATTTTCTCTTGTCCTTTGCACTTAGTTTAGATGGACGACCTGTTCGGGGCACATTTTCCGCTCTATTTTCCTTCTTAAATCGGTTTATCACTTTTTGAATGGTTGACCGACTTCGCAACACTAGTTCAGCTATTTAAGAATATGATTTGCTCTGATTTGAATGCAGATTAATAATTATTTCACGCTCCTTAATACTCAACTCCTTTCGACTCATTTTTTAAAAATTTTATTAAATAAAAGATACACCACGAATACGGACGCGATATTAAAGACAGCGGCCTACGGTTGTTAACTCACTCTGATAATATGAACTTGGGGGATTCCCCTTTTTACAAATAACAGGGCATTTTCTGCAACTGTACCAAGACTTTTGTGGAGTAGAAAAGAGACATTGCCAACAAAAAATTATTGGCTTCAATGATCATTATTGCCGAATCCCTTTAAATTTATGAAAACTTAAATTCAACAGAACTCGTATTATTACCATTTCATAACTTTTGGTTTTCAAATAAAAATATTGATTCAGTAATACAATTTTCAGTTACCGATTCTCTGTACCTTGACTTTTGTGGAAGACTGTATATACTCGTATATATATATATATATATATATATATATATATATATATATATATATATATATATATATATATATATATGTATATATATATATATATATATATATATGTATATACACATATATATATATATATATATATATATATATATATATATATATATATATATATAGATATATATATATATATATATATATATATATATATATATATATATATATCTATATATATATATATATATATATATATACATATATATATATATATATATATATATATATATATATTATATATATATGGATATATATATACATATATATATATATATATATATATATATATATATATATATATATATATATATATATATATATATATGTATATATATATATATATATATATATATATATATATATATATATGTATATATATATATATATATATATATATATATATATATATAAGGGTATATATATATATATATATATATACATACATATATATATATAGATATATATATTATATATATATATATATATATATGTATATATATATATATATATATATATATATATATATATATATATATATATATATTTATATATGTATATGTATATATATACATATATATACATATATATATATATATATATATATATATATATATATATATATACATATACATATATACATATATATATACATATATATATATATATATATATATATATATATATATATATATATATATATATATATATATATATATATATATATATATATATATATATGTATATATATAAACATATACAAGGAGCTTTCCAAAATAAACGAGACTGAGCTAAAATAGAAACGATAGGAGCTTTTTTCTGATAGATTCGAGTTTATTTATTCAATATAGTCTCCTCCGGTTTCGATACACTGTTTTGCGCGATCCAGAAGCTTTTCGAAAGAGTGTTTCAGGTCATTGACCGGAATATCCTTCAGGATGTCGGTACAAGCCTTTTGGATGCCCTCTACGGACGCAAAGCGTTTTCATTTCATGGCCAAATGCAATTTTCCGAATAGGTAGAAGTCACAGGTAGCCATATCGGGCGAATATGGTGTGTGATTGATGGTTAAAATGCGATTTCTAGTCAAAAAATCAGTCACAAGAGTGAATTTTTATGACAAAAGTCTCGTTAATTTGGAACAAAACGTGCACAGACATTTCGTAAGCCCAAACGATCGGTTAAAATGTAATAAATCGATGTTTTGGAGATATTCAACTCCGATTCCATGAATTTCAACGATGATTTCGGCTCATTTTTGATAAATTCAGGCACGATTTCGATGGAGTTTTCGGTGATCACTGATTTTAGTTGGCCCGTATGTTCATCGTCATTTATGATCTCATGACCATCTCTGAAACGTGTAAACCACTCATGAACTCTAGCACGAGATAGACAATCATCGCCATAAACGTTTTTCATCAATTCAAATGTTTCGGTAAATGTTTTATCGATTTTAAAACAAAATTTGATAGCTCTTTGTTCGAAACTCATTTTTGTACCGATGACACAAATATACTGTCACTTTAGACGCAATAACTTCACTTCCACTGAATCGAATGTCACCCAACTTTCACTGGAAGTCAGGGAGGGATGTAATCTCATTCACATATGGCGCCACCAAAAAAATTTTTATGACAAAAGTCTCGTTTATTTTGGAACGCACCTTGTGATTATTTCAAGTCTCTCAAGTTTTTCTGAAAAATTATTAGAGAAGAAAAATGTTAGAAGAAGGACGTTTCGACGTGTGCACTAATTCTCCTCAGGCCATCACTCTTAGATACACACCGGTGATGGCGACCACCATGCTCAGAGGTGAGGGAGTTAATTTTTAATTTTTCTACTTATGCAAACTCAATATGTTTTTGTATCTGCAAGTTATATCCAAGGTAAATTTCTCTTGTAAGTACTTGTATTAGCTAAACTTTTTTTAATTGGATCATTTCACCCTTTTCACATCAACTTAATGTAAATCTATACGACAAATTCGCTCTACATTTGAAGCTTATCTAACGTCGCGCGGATATCGATCACTCTTTCGGAAATTAGAAAAATTAAAAATTAACTCCCTCACCTCTGAGCATGGTGGTCGCCATCACCGGTGTGTATCTAAGAGTGATGGCCTGAGGAGAATTAGTACACACGTCGAAACCACCTTCTTCTAACATTTTTCTTCTCTAATAATTTTTCAGAAAAATTATTATTCAAAATATGCAACTCATTTATATGTAGCTGCAAACAATTCCATAAAAAGTAATTTAAAAAGCTATCGGAGCCATCCGAAAGAGTGATCGATATCCGCGCGACGTTAGATAAGCTTCAAACAAATGTAGAGCAAATTTGTCGTATAGATTTACATTAAGTTGATGTGAAAAGGGTGAAATGATCCAATTAAAAAAAAAAAAAAAAAGTTTAGCTAACATTCCATTGTTTAATTCCCACTAACAAATTTTATTCAATACCTTTTCCCTAACAAAACCTAATTCTTCCTTCATACTAACTAATTCTATTCCCACTAACAAATTTTATTTTTTTATACTAACAAAAATTAATTCACGTTCCCCTACTAACAAAATTCAATCTCATGCCCAAATGCATCGTTGAAGTTGCTTATGAGATGAATGGGAAATCGACAATCCATGGCCATCTCGATCGAGGGTCTGCTGGAACCCTGAGTTCAAGTTCCCCCGGGCGCACGGAAGCACTCTTTTTGGGGTATCGGCAAAACCAATAGCTTCCGTGATGTACATGTGACACTTTGAATTCAACCAAGCGCTTCTTGGATTGTGCAAATTGCCATATGTAAAACAATGGATACTATTGAGATGTGTGGGTAGCGGAATCGAAGTGTAATGAACTTCGATTACGTTACCCAGACGCGGCAGCGGTAATTGGAGAATAATTTGGATTGCGGGATCGAATTGGATGAAGGTGAAATGTGAAATTAAGTGGTTGGAATTGGGGAGTCAGATTTTGATTTGGAAAAGATAAGGGTGTTTTCTGTGCGCAGTAAAATTGATTTTTGGGGGGTTTTAAAATTGGGAAAAAGGGAGTTAGTATTTGGCGAGTAAAGATATAGGAGTTTTGCTGTGCGGGATAAAAGTGATTTTTGGGTGTTTTAAGATTGGAAAAAAAGAGTTTTGGGTTGAGAATGTGATGGTGAATTAAATAGATTTTTTTTGAAGTTTTAATGATGAAGCAGGAGAGTAAAAGAATTGAGAAAGTGAGGTGAATATTGGATTTTGGAAGAGGAGGGAGTTGATTTTGTGCGGTATGAAAAAGAAAAAAAAGGATTTTATTGATTTGAAGTGCGGGGAGACGAAAATTGAAAGTTTTGATTTGAAATTCAGCGAAAAAAAAAACAAAAATAAACTAAATTTTGTTGGTTTGTGGAGAGGACCAGGTGCCTTAAAGTGAAGTTTTCTGCGAATACGGATCAGAAAGTTGAAAGTGGCCGTTGTGTTTTTAGTTTTTGTTATTTTAACCTTAAAATCTGATTTTCAGTGGCCCCACGCTTCTTTTTTTGTACATCACCGGGCGCTCGGAGTCTTTCAAAGAAAGAAGTAAGTATCAATCGTATTTTGTTTCAATATTTTACAAATAATTTTTATATTAAATTGAATTGATTTGTTGTGTTGTATTTTGGTATATATTCTTTTGTTTAACTTTCAAAAGGGCCTTTTACTCGTTTTTGGCATTTTTTTTTATCCTGCAAAGTTTTTGCTTGTAAATAGAATTCTTGGATTAAATAAAACGGCCATGTCAGTTTAAACCCATCATCTTTCATTTCTCAAAATGACCTCCTCCTTCCCCATCCTTTTCCCTTTGTGCTAGTTATTTTATGTAAGGTGGCTCAGCAGGAGCAGAGGGTGTCCCGGAAGACCCACGATACGACTGAGCGCTAGCTGGCGTCAGTAGGCCACCCCGAGCTACACACCTCTCTGCTAATTCTTAATGTCTGCAACTGCGGTGACTTCCGTGGTTGCTACATATGGCGCCCAAACCTTAGGCTTTCTCAAATGTTTAATTGATTTTGATTGCTTGCTTTTATTATAGTTCAAATTTTACAATTTTTGATTTGTTGGGCTTGAGTACCTAGAGTGCCTGACTTGCATTTCAGGGAATATTTTTTTTTGGTTGTTTTGTTTTGTTAAGAATTTTGATAAACTGTTAAAAAGATATAGTTTCGGTTTTTATTGATTAGTTAATGATAGAATTTTGATCACTGGGTTCGCCGCAGTTGCAGTGGCGCCTACCGTGCTGTTTTGTGTTTGATAGTCTCCACCGGCTATGATAGTGGTCATGCTGTAGCAGTGTGGATGTTGGTTGGGATCAACCGCATTTCAAGTCGTTGGTTATATCTCCCTGCACGGGATAGTTGGACTTAGATCCAACTCTTGGAATTAGCCAACGCTTTCGGCCCTTCTATCATCTATCTGGTGGTAGCTTTGGGATGAGTGCGGCTCTTGTCCGAGCCATTATGAAGTCCGTAGCGTTTCATAATGGTCTCGTAGTCAGCCCTTTGTGGTGATCATCAGAACAGAGTCCGCCTACGAATCCCATTGTTATAGCAGGCACTGTTGTGGTTTGTCTGCTTCGTGTTTGTCTAAATTTTAATCACTATCCCCTTCAATTACCTTTTCTTTTCCCTTTCCATTAATGGGGAGGATCATTTTGAGAAATGAAATTTTTTTTTATGAATTGTATCTCGATTTCAATTCCGATTACAAAAATCAATATTTTCGATCGTTTCCAACACTATTCCTCTTCACTGCTAATCAATCGCAATAATAACCACAACCATTAATTTTTATTATTGCTCAGTTTGTCAGTTTGTGGAATCATTTTTATTTCGTATTATCTATAATTTGTGTTAATTTTTTTTTTGATTTTTAATTTAGGTAGCTTGAACTTTGGTTTATTGAATTGATCATTTACGGTAGTAGATTTTGGTTCGTTTTTTTTATAATATTATAGGAACCGAATAACCATGCGTCGGCGAACGGCTAGTTGGGATCCAACCTATACCCAACTTGATAGAGAGTTGGAACGGCTTAGCCTATCATCCAGCCTGCGAGAAGCACAAGACGCACTTCCTCAAGCTGATGCGCCAAGCGCGGCAACTACTCCGCAGATACGGGCACCCGGTAGTTCCCTTGCTTCTTCTACACGGCAGGCGGTGCAAGAAACGTCACCTCACGTTACCTTCCGCGAATCCCGACGTAATGAATTTGCCACGCCGGATCGACTTCCCATCACCAAATGGGGTATCACATTTGATGGTGGAGTAAATGGCGTGTCCGCCCAGCAATTTATATTTCGCGTGGGCAGCCTGGCCAGCGATTACAACTTGTTAGACCGAGATTTGATGAGGGATCTACATGTGCTTCTGAAAGGAGCGGCACAATAGTGGTACTGGCAGGTTCGTGACATCTTTCGGGAGAATCTGACCTGGCCAAGATTCAAATGCGAGGTGATGGAGCGGTTTTCACCACATCACAGTGATGACGATATTCGCCGTACAATGCACGGTCGCCTTCAGCGTCCCGGGGAAAAATTCATCGAATTCTATGAAAACCTGGAGGCACTGTCATTACAACTCCAAGTGCCTATTCTTGATTTCGATCTACAATGCATCGTATCGAAGAATATGAGCCCACGGCTTCAGGATCACCTGGCAGGCCTGACCATTCCGTCCACCAGGGAGTTGGTCAGAAGATGCTGTCGCGCCGAGGATACGTGGAGGGGCGTAGAGTCCCGGCGCAGGCTGTTCAAAAGACGTGCGGTGGGAGGAGTGCATTCCGTACGACTTCCGGAAAACAAAATTTCGGTAGCGAGGAACCCTTAAATTGGCGAAATGTTCGGAATTCGAAAGCGTGCAATCTACCAACTCAGCTTTCGCAACCCAATCAATGCCTTCCCCTTGAGACTCCTCAGATTCAAGCGGTAGCATCCCGACCGAAAATTGGTTCGTCTTCGGACTATCAACAACGAAGTCAATTTAGGATGTGCTGGAATTGTAAGGATTTAGGCCATAATTTTTTTGATTGTACTTCCCCCATCAGACACGATTTTTGTTTTGGTTGTGGGAAGGAAGGAGTTACCAAGCCTCACTACAATGCTTGCAATTCCAAAACAACACCGTTGCGTAAGGAAATATCGTTTCCTCGGGCAAATCCCACCCAGCCATATGAGCGTGTAGATGTCGCCACGAATGTGGATCCGGAGCTCAGACGTCTCCAGTGACTGACACCTACGCCTTTTAATACCCGAATTGTTTTCCCCCCTACAAACTCTTCTCCCCGTTCCCAATGCCCTGGCACATTTTGTCAGCCAATTTCAACGCACCGCCCGACTGCCCCAAGTAGCTTCCCTGATTTCTCCGCAAGTAATGGAAAAGCGGGCGAGGATCGTGAGTCACTCGCTAGTTTTAGAGCACGACCTTTTCGGGATCGCTTTCAGAGATCCTGGAGATATTTCTTCTCTTGAAGCGTGCCTGCGTGGTCAATTGTGGCCACTCCTGGCGACAATAGGCCCTACGCGGATATTTTTGTCATGGGTCGCAAATTGACGGGCTTGCTTGATAGCGGAGCCAGTGTCAGTATCCTTGGAGCTGGAGCCTTGGACCTGCTGTCAGACTTGGGCTTGCATATGCATTCCATGCAAGCTCATGTTCAGACTGCATCAGGGCAAAAGGATCCAGTTCTGGGATACGTCACCACATTGGTGCAATTTAATAAAACCACCAAATTTATGAGATTCCTGGTTGTTCCTTACTTGACGCACGCAGTGTATCTTGGAATTGACTTCTGGGATCTCTTCAAAATAGCACCAATCCAGGTCAACGCTATCGAAGCAGCCTCGGAGTCTCAGAGCCCTGAATTCCATCTTTTGTCTCCAAAAAATCAGCAACGACTGGACTTCGTCAAACAACAGTTTCCGTCGTATAATGAGAAAGGCTTGGGTAGGACCAGTCTCGTGTCTCATCACATCGACACTGGTTCTGCTCGACCCGTTAAGCAGCGGCATTATGCTGTCTCGCCTGTTATACAGAAACTGTTGTATGACGAACTCGATCGTATGATGTCTTTGGGGGTAATAGAGGAAAGTCAGAGTTCGTGGAGCTCTCCTGTGACCCTTGTCAGAAAACCCGGCAAGGTGCGTTTGTGTCTTGACGCTAGACGCCTCAAAGAGGTGACTGTTAAGGACGCCTATCCATTGCCACTGATTGCACAGTACCAGGTTCATCACCAGCTTGGACCTGAAGGATGCCTTTTGGCAAATACCATTGGATGAGGCAAGTAAGGATAAAACGGCCTTTACTGTCCCTGGCAGGCCCTTGTACCATTTCAAGGTCATGCCGTTCAGTCTATGTAATGCTCCTCAAACGATGTGTCGGTTGATGCATAAAGTAATACCGCATGAGCTGCAGGACAAGGTATTCGTTTATCTAGATGACCTGCTTGTTACAAGTTCAACATTTGATGAGCACTTGGAGCTCCTGAGTACTGTTGCGAAACTGCTCAGGGACGCCAACTTGACCATCAATGTTGAAAAAAGTAAGTTCGTCAAGAAGGAGATCAAATATCTTGGCTTTGTAGTGAGTGATGGTATCCTGCGCACCGACCCGGAGAAGGTTTCAGGTATAGTCTCCTATCCTGAACCCCGAACGGCCAAAGACGTGAGACGGTTTATGGGCATGACAGGATGGTACAGGCATTTCATTCCAAACTTCGCCTCGGTTACGGCCCCTCTAACGGATTTGCTAAAGGGCAAACGCGCCTTCAAGTGGTCTGCTTCCGCCAATAGTGCCTTCAATAAAGTGAAGCAATTGCTGATTTCTGCTCCAGTGCTGGCTAACCCTGACTTTACGAAGCACTTCTATATCCAGTGTGACGCAAGTACAGTGGGTATTGGAAGTGTTTTGTTCCAGAAGGACGATGAAGGTGGAGAGCACCCAATTGCATATATGTCGATGAAGCTCAACGCTGCGCAACGTAACTATAGCATTACTGAGTTGGAATGCTTAGCTGCGGTGCAGAGTGTAAAGAGATTCAGGGCATATATCGAAGGGTTGCCCTTCACCATCATAACCGACCATGCCAGTCTTAAATGGCTGATGCAGCAGTCGGACCTTTCTGGTCGATTGGCTCGCTGGAGTCTGAAATTACAAGGGTTCAATTTCCAGATTGAACACCGGAAAGGTGCTCTTAACGTTGTACCGGATGCGTTATCGAGATCTTGTTCGCAGGACGAGCGGGTGGCCTCGCTCATTGCTTGCCTCCCGGAGCACAAACATATTGATGGTTTGATACCTCAGTCTGCGTTTCAGGAGCCCGAGTACGAACATCTCAAGGAGCAAATCCTGAAGCAACCTGATAAGTTTCAGAATTTGCACCTTGATGATGGCCGAGTGTACATCAGTACTGGTTCTCCTGTAATGCTGACTTCAGATATTCCCTGAACAAAATTATGGGTTCCTGAGGATCACCAACAGGCTCTTATAGTACGAGCTCATGATGATCCCCGGGGCTCTCATTGTGGAATTCGTAAGACAACGGAAGTCTTACAAAGATATTATTATTGGCCTCGTTTGCATCAAGATGTTATTCAGCACATCCAGAGCTGTTCAACATGCAAACAGGTCAAGCCTTCGAATTCCACTTTGAGACCTCCTATGGGTGCATCACGAAACTCGACGAGATCTATGCAGCGCCTGTTTGTGGACTTCATGGGTCCATACTGTAGTAATCTAAGAACGATGGCTCTAAAAGCCAGCGCTGCTACAGGCACACAGCCCAAACTCAATTTAACAGGGCGTCTACTTACGACCTTCACCCGGTAAGCACGCGAAGAACGGTGGCATTGGAAGAGTGCTCGCGCATGTTAGTTTGTAAATATTTTTCCCTGAATGTTCTTGCAACAAATGCCGGTGTAGTAAAAAATTACAGAATATACTGAGGAACGCCTTGTCAAAATTGTTTTAGTGAATTAGCCTCTCGTTTTGTATTTTCTTTTGCCATGATTGTACGCGCTATTTCGAATTTAAAATCAATTTTTTTGCCCGATGATTGTCCGAAATGTAAGTCTCAGGCATCAATGACAGTTTGATGAATAACGAACAGGAAAAAGTTCTCATTAAAACTCGGACTAAACTTAAATCATCAACTCATCGACATTTTTATGTACAAGCTTCGTTAAGTCAATGATACACCTAAAGTTTGAAAGCATTATTCAACATATACAACCATAATTACCGCTGATAAATTCCACCAGCAAACATTACCAGGAACATTATCAGCTCACAAGAATTATATTATGTTAACAACGAATAAAGCATGAAACTAAAAGTATCGACGGAAGTTTGAGCTTATTTCATTAGTTATGGGAAATTCTCCGTACAACAACAAAAGCAACAGCAGAACGGATTCCAACTTGCAATGATTGGTGAAACTTTGTTTGTTGAGCCTACAATCTATGGAAGTTATGCAAACAAACATATGAGCGAGCGAGCAGTAACGAAATTACGGCGACGTGGAAAACACCACAGTACCAAATACAGCACCTGAAGGCATACCTTACAAGTGTTGTTTACCCAAGAAACACTTTCTGGGTTTTCTGGCCCAGTAGCTGTCACAGGCAATGCAGATGGTGGTATCGGTGGTGTCATAGCATCATCATAGAAAAATCATTGTGCGCGTATGAACATGTGTGAGCAAAAACACCTCGTGGATTTGTAAAAATAAAATCAGAAAGAAATACAATCTCGTCCTCTTCACTTTTCACTCAATGTCATGATTTTTCCAACATTTTGCATCGAAAGCAGTTCTCTTCAATAAATGTACTCGTATATGTATGTACGTAGCACAGCCCCAATTAGTGCTCGCTATCTGTGTGTCGATTTTACGCCGCAAATTGGCACCATTCGGAGCTCGCAGGTCAGTTGATTCTTTATTTATTGTTCTTGTTCAATTGTATGTAAGCTTAAGATAAGCTTCGCGTCGACGGGAATGACGACGGGAGAGTCGTTTGACGAATTCGAGGCTGTTTGCACGAAGTGCGGCATTGGCTGCGAACGGGGTGCAAGAGGCGAAGACAAACTACGCTAGCGGGGAGGGGAGCCAAGATAATAAAACAGAGATGTTCGGGAGTGGAATCGCATTGAAAACAGTTATCACATTGTATTTTGTAAATAATGTAATCGCACTTGATAGTGTACGTGCGAAATTGTTTGAGTTATTCAATGATAATGCAATGGGGTCGTTATCGCAAAGAAAAAGTCTAGCGGGGAGTTGCTTCGAAAACGCAAGCACGTACGGATCGACGCGAGGATTGTCAAGCGGGACTGAGATTGTGAGGGGTCTGTGAGTAACCTTCAGGGGGATCACATCGCGACGCCCAATAAAAACTGACTCACTCGTCGAGTTGTGAAACATGTGCGAAATTTCACGTCTGATAAAGATTCTTAACTTGTCGCGAGAAAAGAATGCGAATTGCTCAACGCGTGCGAGTGTGTTTACTATGAACGGCGGCGCTTGTGATGTGCGAAATTGTCAACGTTGCTATCGGTAGCTAACAGTTTTGTGGATGCTGTCTCCCATCGAAATCTGTGGGCAGACTTTTTGGGGAGTGTTGGTGTTGTGTGCGGTTGTGTGATAGAAAAACCCGTTAGAATTACTGGTTGCCAAGAGAGTCTTTCGCCATCAATCCTCGCCCGGTTTCAACGGGAATTTGAATGACGGCTTGAATCAAGGGGGGGCGAGATCCATCACCGCTAATGGCGGTCGAAATCGATTGAGAGATTGACGAGATGTTACCGCGAATTTGGAATGTTTTCTGTTCACTGTTTCGTGTTTTTCATCAAGAAATTTCACACTGTAATTAACGCGCCTACAATCAGCCTATTTGTCGGCGAAAAAGTGCTCGTTCACGTGGAGAATTGTAAGATAAAAATCGTGGAAATTGTGCAAGTCTGCGAGTCTTTTGCGCGAGTTTCTTCCTTTGTGGCTGTCTTATCGAATGGAAAAGTGATTTATTGGCGTTGACATAGTGAAGATTGAGCGGGGACACCTTTATGTCCCGGAAGTGTTCGAAGCAGGACGACGGCGGAGCTTGCGGACATGGATTAATGCTGTCCGCTCTGCCATGAAATCATCCTGAACAAGTGATTCGGTGCACTCTCGTAGACATTTCGAATTGTGCATTTTGGGAGTTTTTGTGAATGGTGTTCCCTTGTTTTCGGCCAATTATAGTCATTCGTATTTTGGTTATTAGAGAAGATTTTATGCCCAATCCGCGAACCGATCGCTGCGGTATGTTTGCCAAGCCAAGTCAGGAAAGAAACTCACATTGATAGATTTTCTACTTGGGTTGGACTATATTACGTTGCATAGTAACAGGAGAAGTGATGTTGGCTATACTCATATCACAAGGAAACTAATTTGGAATGGATTTATGGAACTTCTCATGATTGTGCTTCCTCTTATTAATTGCAAGAAGTTGCAAAGGAATGCAAAGAGGAATGTGTGTCGCATCTTCAATGGCAACAAAACGAAAGTGCTTCGAACTGCAATACGTAGTGGCGCACAATTCTAAGGAGACTTATACATAATAGTAGAATGTTAATTGGAATAAACATTTTTGGCTTTAACCTGTGCAATCTGTTGAAAATTTTACAAAAATTTTTCCCTTCTAGTGGAATTTTAGAGGGACATCGGCATCGTCGTCGAGCGCTCGGAGGACCATGCGGGTGAGTGCCCTTAATTTTGTTATTTATATCTATTTTTTTTACATTTTTTTCGTATACGTTTTATATTGGCGTTTAAATTCTTGTTTTTTCTTCTAAATTAATCCACTCAGAAGTCAATTTAAAATTAATCCACTCAGAAGTCAATTTAAAATTAATCCACTCAGAAGTCAATTTAAAATTAATCCACTCAGAAGTCAATTTAAAATTAATCCACTCAGAAGTCAATTTAAAATTTATCCACTCAGAAGTCAATTTAAAAATTTTTCTTGCGTTAGATTTTCTTTTTTTTTTGAAATACATCAATAATTGTAAAAATTGAAGAATTTATGGGTTCATATTTGAAATAAAAAACCAAATGAAGTATTAACGTACCCGAGGGTCTTTCCTTTCCTCCATTTCTGACCGGGTATAGGACCCGGTACGGTGGCAGGCTTCCGCCTCAAAATATGAGCCAGCCACCGGGTACTTAAAAATTTTTCTGTTTCAGGAGACTCAATGGGTTGAGTGGCCCAAGCCAAGTGCCTTTTTATGGCATAAAGTTATGCAATTCCATTGTATAATTCTATGACATAAATTGGTCACCGGGGTACTCCCCTTCTGATGGGAAAGTTCATACAATTCAAGTTGTATGAGTTTTCCACTCAGAAGAGGAATACCTGGCCACTTCAACGATTTAACATTGGATTTATTCCGGTTGGGTGGGCATGAAGGGGCTCCACCACCACCCGGTTGCCCCTCTTTCATTTGTGGGCCCGGAATGTCTTTGGGTAAAGACGAGGTCAACCCCAAATTAGTCTTTCTTGTCAGGTTGCACTTGTTCTCGCAACAAGTCGTAATTCCTTCGTGGAGGTTATTTACTGATTTGCGACTTCGGTCGTCCTCTCGAACTCTGCAAGCAATTCGTGAATGCGAAATGTTTTGTAGTGAGTCCTCGTGCCGGGGAAACGAACCCGCCCCACGACACCGCAATGCTAGCCTGCCAGCGCATTCACGCGTCTCCGGACGAGGGCATTCTCGGCAGGAACCAACATCTTCCTCTGCCGAGGCAGCAGAACATCGCTGCAGTCCTTCACGGACATCTTGAACATCATATATTCACTACAAATGGCGCCCAACGTGGGGCCCGAAAAGCCCGGCTGTATCACCAGTCGTGAGCACGAGACAGTCCATCGTCTCTAGGTGTCCCCACAAGGTGTTAGAAATTTTGACGGGTAGATAACTCCCGAGGGTTTTTGCACTAATCGTGCCCCAGCAGCCGAGTAACTTCCGAACGTGTGTTGTCTTCGGACATCAATATCGTTTGGTCCTTCTTTTGATTTATACCTTGGTGGTTTACCACCATTGTATAACTAGTAAGGCCAAATTATATTAGAGTCCCTTTTTGTGTTCGGAGGTTATTATCCCAACATCTATTTTGCGGAGGATTCTGATCCGCTCCCCAAACCAGCGGTGCCTAAGTGTCTTAAATTACATGAATTTTGATTTCATGTGATTGGCTGATTAGCTAATCCATGACTATCCATGACAAGACACGCGCTGCTTGTGGATTAGAATCCCACCCTGGGCTGACAAGCTGTAACTTGAGAAGTTTGCTAATGAGGGATCACTTCTGAACCCTGATTTTCATGGTGCCACAAGAGAGTGTCCCTGAAACGTTTTAGAAGGATTGTGCCATGGTGTCCATACTTGGGAGGAAGGACGGAAAGGAAAGACCGATTATTTTTTTTTGATAACTTAAAACTTTTTTGAAACTTTATCATACATTTTTTTTTTGTGAGGTTCGACTATAGTTCGCCACTGACGGCCACTTGCAAATTACAAATTTTGCATCATTTTTTTTCACATTTTCAATATTTATATATATATATTCATTTAGGTTTTTAGTTAGCAATTTAAATTTCTTTTAGCATGCCCACCAAAAGAACTCCCGAAAGGAGAAAGTTGCGGTCGGATGCCGGACCAGCTCTAGTGTGTTCCATCTGTCACGAGGACATGGACGAAACTACAAGCCAGAGGTTGCAGTGCGGACACAGGCTACATCAGCTGTGTTTGGCACAACTGCGGCAAACTTCATCCACGTGCCCGCTCTGTCGACAGCCTTTGGAAATCGCACAGCCAGCAACAGAACGACCTCAGTCCTCCAGTACAAGTGGAGCTGTCCCCAAAAGCGGACCCCTTCCATCCACTACAAGGAGTGCACGAGATGATGACTACAGGGCTGAAGCAGTTCCGCCTGCAGAAGAAGCGAGTCCACCGGTGGCTGTGGAAGCCACAGTTCTACGAGATCTAATGGCGCTCGTACAGGACATGTCCACCCGGCTCGCCTCTCTAGAGAGCCAGAGAGAGAACCCCGCACCATCCCGGCCAAGAACTCCTCCTGTGTGGGATTCGGACCCAAATCCGTGGGACTTCCCAGTAGACTCGCGGCGTGATCCCGAACGGATCCGGTCAGGTACAGCCATGAATCCGTTGGCTCCAGTTTACCGGCCCCGATTGAGCCAAGCACCGCCACCAAATCAGGCTCCCGTGATTCCGCCGGACCAACGCTTTCATCCACACGACATGTATCGGCTGAAGCCGACACAGATCCCCAGCATCATCCAGGGATGGAATCTACATTTCAGTGGGGAACCCAATACGATAACGGTGGAGGTTTTCATAAGTCGGGTGGAGTCACTGATTGAGCAGATGCTAGCAGGAGACCGCACAGCGCTCGCAGGATACCTGCCAATGCTGCTTAGGGGAGCAGCCCTGGAGACATATTGGAGGATACATTCAGCTCCACCACCCATACGCTGGTCACGGCTGAAGGAGGTACTCCGCATGGAATACCCTACGGTCGACATGGACGAATTAGTCCTGGATAAGATGAATGCTAGATGGCAGCGTCCGGACGAGTCCTTCCATAAATATCGAGCCGATATCCTTCGGTTGAATGACCAGCTGTCAGAGCCATTGTCTTCTACCCAAATTCTTCGCCTGCTAAAGCGCAATCTAAGACCGGAGATTCGTCGGCATATCGTGAACTCCGATCCACAGAGTATGGAGGCCCTGCTGAGAAATGTGCGTCGTATAGAAGGGTTTGAGGAAGACCTACGGGACCGGCCATACTTACTAACCAGGACGGGTCCTCGACGAGGAATCGCGGAATTGGCCCCAGATTATACCACCCTAGATCTGGAGGATGATTTGGACCCAGACCAGCTTGCTGTAGCGGCGGTGGGAAGTCTTACGACCTGCTGGAATTGTCACCAAACCGGACACCGGTTCATTTCATGCCGCGCAGAACGTAAGGTTTTCTGCTACGGTTGCGGCAAGCCGGACACTTACTTCCCGGACTGTTCTGAATGTGCCGCACGAAAAAACGGCCAAAAGAGTACCCGACCACCTCAGCGGTACTCGAAACCCCAGCAGTAGCTCCTCAGTCAGCGGCTCACCCCAACCAACCTGACGTTAACCCACCAGCCATAACCATTACGACTGCGGTTGTTCACTCTCTTCCGGAGACCTCACCAACGACAATATTAAAACGACCATCGCAGTCACTGCCAGAAGAACCGCGGCAGCCTCAAGTACGCACTCTAAAACCTTATCATGTTAGACTGCAGGAATATCGGGTGGCTCGAGAGCGAATATTTGCTTCCGAAGTCGTCACTTCCCGTTCGTGCACGACAAAATGGTCAACCCGTCGTTGGCGGAATTTCCGCAAGAGAGTGCGCACCTGCCGTCAAACCGTAAACTCTTGTAACATTTCGGAGGTTGCTGAGAATGAGATCAGACCTTATCATCCAATTAAAGTGTTGGGCGAGACCGTGTTTGCATTGATCGACACGGGTGCCAGTATCAGTTGTCTTGCCTCGAGCTTTGGCTCGAAAGTGCTCCAAGAATACCCGAACTTGATTAAATCCTGGCGCACTGAAATCAGTACAGCTGATGGCACCAAACACCCTATACGAGGTAAACTAACAACACCCGTGACGTTCAGGGGTCAGACGAAGGATATTACCTTCTACATTATTCCGTCTTTGACTCAGAATGTATACCTTGGTGTCGATTTCGTCCTTCGCTTTGGACTGGCCTCCGATTTATTCACCGATTTGTCTTTAAAAACCAGAAATGTCAACGAAATCACTTCTACTCCCGATAGGCATGACCTGACGTCTAACCAACGGCAACGCCTGGAAGCATCCATTGCTGCTTTCCCATCTTACGCTACCCAAGGCCTTGGCCGCACCACCCTAGTCTCACACGCCATCGACGTTGGCGATAGTAAACCGATTAAACAGAGACACTACGCCATCTCGCCAGCCATGGAGAAATTGGTGTATGCGGAATTAGATAGGATGCTCGAGTTGGGGGTCATAGAAGAGTCCCAAAGTGCCTGGTCCTCACCGGTAACCTTGGTTGTAAAGCCAGGTAAAGTCCGCCTCTGTCTTGATGCCCGTAAGGTAAACGCGGTTACCATCAAGGACGCGTACCCTCTTCCACTCATCGATGGAATACTAGGGAGACTGCCGAAAGCCAATTATATCACCAGTCTCGACCTAAAAGACGCCTTCTGGCAAATTCCACTCGATGAGGGCTCGAGGGACAAGACCGCCTTCACAGTGCCTGGACGACCATTATATCAGTTCGTCACAATGCCCTTTGGCCTGTGTAATGCGCCGCAAACGATGACCCGGTTGATGGACAAGGTCATCCCACCTCACCTGAAACACCAAGTGTTCGTGTACCTCGATGATCTTTTACTCATCACGGAAACGTTCGATCAACACCTTCTACTTCTACAAGAAGTAGCCCTGCACATCAGTAAGGCGGGACTCACCATCAACGTACAGAAAAGTAAGTTTGTCATGAAAGAAGTCCGATACTTAGGCCATGTCATAGGACATGGCACTATCAAAACGGATCCAGACAAAACTCGTGCGATTGATGAGTTCCCCTTACCAAAAACTGTGAAGCAGCTACGACGTTTCCTTGGTGTGTGCGGTTGGTACCGAAGGTTTGTTCGGAATTATGCAACAGTCTCAGCGCCCCTGTCAGACATGTTGCGGAAAGGGAAGTTCGTTTGGACCGAACTCAGCCGAAAGGCATTTGAAGAGCTTAAACAAGCCCTCACATCAGCTCCTGTCTTGCACAGCCCCGACTTCACGAAGCCCTTCTCCATTCATTGTGACGCAAGTCAACATGGAGTAGGAGCCGTGCTGGTGCAATTGACCGATGAAGGAGAGGAAGCTCCCATCGCCTTCATGTCCAATAAGCTGAATTCGGCCCAAAGAAACTATACTGTTTCCGAGCAAGAATGTTTGGCAGCGGTAATGGCTGTGAAGAAATTCCGAGCTTATATCGAGGGCCACCAATTCGAGATCATCACGGACCACGCGTCACTACAATGGTTGATGAACCAGGCAGATTTAAGTGGACGCCTAGCCAGATGGGCTCTTAAACTGCAAGGGTTCAAGTTCTCCATCAAACATCGGAAAGGAACCCAGAACATCGTACCCGACACTCTCTCACGGATGTTTTCCCCAGAGGGAGCCGAAATAACAATAAATGACGAGGACCCCATCGAAATAGATTTGGACAGCCCACATTTCGAATCAGATAGCTACAAAGAGTTGAGGCAAACCATAGCGACCCAACAGACACAGCTGCCTGACTTGAAGGTAATAGACGGCTATGTGTATAGACGAAACGAATACGCCACTGGTGATCCATGGCAGGAAGAAGAGTCTTGGAAACTCTGGGTACCGGAGGAAATGACACAACAGCTGATCCTCCGCGCACATGATCATCCGTTAAGTGCCCACGGAGGTTACGGTCGAACACTACGGCGACTAAAAAAATACTTCTTTTGGCCTAAAATGGCATCCCAGGTCAAAGACTACGTGAGCGCCTGTGAGACCTGTAAAGGCACCAAAGCGCCCAACCAGCCTCTTCGACCTCCTATGGGTCAACTCAACGTCCCAGAACGCGTGTTCCAGCGTCTATACATCGATCTACTCGGTCCATATCCTCGGTCTTCCATGGGACACATCGGAGCTATAGTCGTTCTAGATCAGCTCTCAAAATTCCCAATGGTGGAACCTATCCGTAAATTCACAACTCCATCGATCGTGAAATTCTTAGAGAACCGGGTATTCCATGTGTTCGGAGTTCCAGAGAGTGTGTACTCAGATAATGGAGTACAGTTCCGGTCTCGGCAGTTTAAGAGCCTACTTGAGCAGTATGGCATTGAACACCAACTGACGCCCATATACTCTCCTCAGTCCAACGCGTCAGAACGGTTGAACCGCACCCTATTGGCCGCGATCCGTTCCTACGTCCACCCATCTCAAAAGGATTGGGATCGGCGATTGTCTGCCATCACATGCGCCCTGCGATCCTCGTATCATTCTGTCACCGGTGTCGCCCCTTACTTTGCCGCCTTTGGACAGCACATGATTTGCCACGGTAAATCATACCGACTGTTACGGCAATTAAAGTGTTTGGGAGACCCGGTCGTTGCGCTGGAGCCCCACGAACGTTTAGGAGACCTCCGCCAACAGATCGGACGGAAGATTAAGGCCGCAGGTAGTGCAAATGCAGCGCAGTACAATCTCCGGTCACGATCTGCTAATTTCAAAGAAGGAGATGAAGTTTTCCGGCGAAATTTCCGCCAAAGTGACGCCGCGGGGCATTACAACGCCAAGCTGGATAGGCGATTCCTGAAAAGCCGCATAAAGAAGGTAATGGGACCTAACCGTTACTTGATAACGGATCCATCGGGAAAAGAAGTGGGGATATATCACGCGAAAGACCTGCGCCGATAGATAATTGGGCACGTCTGTTTGTCCGTCCGCATATATTTTCAAAAACGCGCAAAGGTTGTATACTCCCAGGCAAACATAGACATAAGTCAGTCCGTCCGTCTGTTAATTGTGTTCTTCTTTTATTGTTCGTCATCTCTAGTCCCGACGCCGAAGCCAACCCGTGAGACATAGAAAGATCCTTCAGCTCCTTTTTCGTAATCCGCATTGCCTTGGGATCACGAGAAAATTAGCTGCCCTGTAGTAATCTAAGAACGATGGCTCTAAAAGCCAGCGCTGCTACAGGCACACAGCCCAAACTCAATTTAACAGGGCGTCTACTTACGACCTTCACCCGGTAAGCACGCGAAGAACGGTGGCATTGGAAGAGTGCTCGCGCATGTTAGTTTGTAAATATTTTTCCCTGAATGTTCTTGCAACAAATGCCGGTGTAGTAAAAAATTACAGAATATACTGAGGAACGCCTTGTCAAAATTGTTTTAGTGAATTAGCCTCTCGTTTTGTATTTTCTTTTGCCATGATTGTACGCGCTATTTCGAATTTAAAATCAATTTTTTTGCCCGATGATTGTCCGAAATGTAAGTCTCAGGCATCAATGACAGTTTGATGAATAACGAACAGGAAAAAGTTCTCATTAAAACTCGGACTAAACTTAAATCATCAACTCATCGACATTTTTATGTACAAGCTTCGTTAAGTCAATGATACACCTAAAGTTTGAAAGCATTATTCAACATATACAACCATAATTACCGCTGATAAATTCCACCAGCAAACATTACCAGGAACATTATCAGCTCACAAGAATTATATTATGTTAACAACGAATAAAGCATGAAACTAAAAGTATCGACGGAAGTTTGAGCTTATTTCATTAGTTATGGGAAATTCTCCGTACAACAACAAAAGCAACAGCAGAACGGATTCCAACTTGCAATGATTGGTGAAACTTTGTTTGTTGAGCCTACAATCTATGGAAGTTATGCAAACAAACATATGAGCGAGCGAGCAGTAACGAAATTACGGCGACGTGGAAAACACCACAGTACCAAATACAGCACCTGAAGGCATACCTTACAAGTGTTGTTTACCCAAGAAACACTTTCTGGGTTTTCTGGCCCAGTAGCTGTCACAGGCAATGCAGATGGTGGTATCGGTGGTGTCATAGCATCATCATAGAAAAATCATTGTGCGCGTATGAACATGTGTGAGCAAAAACACCTCGTGGATTTGTAAAAATAAAATCAGAAAGAAATACAATCTCGTCCTCTTCACTTTTCACTCAATGTCATGATTTTTCCAACATTTTGCATCGAAAGCAGTTCTCTTCAATAAATGTACTCGTATATGTATGTACGTAGCACAGCCCCAATTAGTGCTCGCTATCTGTGTGTCGATTTTACGCCGCAAATTGGCACCATTCGGAGCTCGCAGGTCAGTTGATTCTTTATTTATTGTTCTTGTTCAATTGTATGTAAGCTTAAGATAAGCTTCGCGTCGACGGGAATGACGACGGGAGAGTCGTTTGACGAATTCGAGGCTGTTTGCACGAAGTGCGGCATTGGCTGCGAACGGGGTGCAAGAGGCGAAGACAAACTACGCTAGCGGGGAGGGGAGCCAAGATAATAAAACAGAGATGTTCGGGAGTGGAATCGCATTGAAAACAGTTATCACATTGTATTTTGTAAATAATGTAATCGCACTTGATAGTGTACGTGCGAAATTGTTTGAGTTATTCAATGATAATGCAATGGGGTCGTTATCGCAAAGAAAAAGTCTAGCGGGGAGTTGCTTCGAAAACGCAAGCACGTACGGATCGACGCGAGGATTGTCAAGCGGGACTGAGATTGTGAGGGGTCTGTGAGTAACCTTCAGGGGGATCACATCGCGACGCCCAATAAAAACTGACTCACTCGTCGAGTTGTGAAACATGTGCGAAATTTCACGTCTGATAAAGATTCTTAACTTGTCGCGAGAAAAGAATGCGAATTGCTCAACGCGTGCGAGTGTGTTTACTATGAACGGCGGCGCTTGTGATGTGCGAAATTGTCAACGTTGCTATCGGTAGCTAACAGTTTTGTGGATGCTGTCTCCCATCGAAATCTGTGGGCAGACTTTTTGGGGAGTGTTGGTGTTGTGTGCGGTTGTGTGATAGAAAAACCCGTTAGAATTACTGGTTGCCAAGAGAGTCTTTCGCCATCAATCCTCGCCCGGTTTCAACGGGAATTTGAATGACGGCTTGAATCAAGGGGGGGCGAGATCCATCACCGCTAATGGCGGTCGAAATCGATTGAGAGATTGACGAGATGTTACCGCGAATTTGGAATGTTTTCTGTTCACTGTTTCGTGTTTTTCATCAAGAAATTTCACACTGTAATTAACGCGCCTACAATCAGCCTATTTGTCGGCGAAAAAGTGCTCGTTCACGTGGAGAATTGTAAGATAAAAATCGTGGAAATTGTGCAAGTCTGCGAGTCTTTTGCGCGAGTTTCTTCCTTTGTGGCTGTCTTATCGAATGGAAAAGTGATTTATTGGCGTTGACATAGTGAAGATTGAGCGGGGACACCTTTATGTCCCGGAAGTGTTCGAAGCAGGACGACGGCGGAGCTTGCGGACATGGATTAATGCTGTCCGCTCTGCCATGAAATCATCCTGAACAAGTGATTCGGTGCACTCTCGTAGACATTTCGAATTGTGCATTTTGGGAGTTTTTGTGAATGGTGTTCCCTTGTTTTCGGCCAATTATAGTCATTCGTATTTTGGTTATTAGAGAAGATTTTATGCCCAATCCGCGAACCGATCGCTGCGGTATGTTTGCCAAGCCAAGTCAGGAAAGAAACTCACATTGATAGATTTTCTACTTGGGTTGGACTATATTACGTTGCATAGTAACAGGAGAAGTGATGTTGGCTATACTCATATCACAAGGAAACTAATTTGGAATGGATTTATGGAACTTCTCATGATTGTGCTTCCTCTTATTAATTGCAAGAAGTTGCAAAGGAATGCAAAGAGGAATGTGTGTCGCATCTTCAATGGCAACAAAACGAAAGTGCTTCGAACTGCAATACGTAGTGGCGCACAATTCTAAGGAGACTTATACATAATAGTAGAATGTTAATTGGAATAAACATTTTTGGCTTTAACCTGTGCAATCTGTTGAAAATTTTACAAAAATTTTTCCCTTCTAGTGGAATTTTAGAGGGACATCGGCATCGTCGTCGAGCGCTCGGAGGACCATGCGGGTGAGTGCCCTTAATTTTGTTATTTATATCTATTTTTTTTACATTTTTTTCGTATACGTTTTATATTGGCGTTTAAATTCTTGTTTTTTCTTCTAAATTAATCCACTCAGAAGTCAATTTAAAATTAATCCACTCAGAAGTCAATTTAAAATTAATCCACTCAGAAGTCAATTTAAAATTAATCCACTCAGAAGTCAATTTAAAATTAATCCACTCAGAAGTCAATTTAAAATTTATCCACTCAGAAGTCAATTTAAAAATTTTTCTTGCGTTAGATTTTCTTTTTTTTTTGAAATACATCAATAATTGTAAAAATTGAAGAATTTATGGGTTCATATTTGAAATAAAAAACCAAATGAAGTATTAACGTACCCGAGGGTCTTTCCTTTCCTCCATTTCTGACCGGGTATAGGACCCGGTACGGTGGCAGGCTTCCGCCTCAAAATATGAGCCAGCCACCGGGTACTTAAAAATTTTTCTGTTTCAGGAGACTCAATGGGTTGAGTGGCCCAAGCCAAGTGCCTTTTTATGGCATAAAGTTATGCAATTCCATTGTATAATTCTATGACATAAATTGGTCACCGGGGTACTCCCCTTCTGATGGGAAAGTTCATACAATTCAAGTTGTATGAGTTTTCCACTCAGAAGAGGAATACCTGGCCACTTCAACGATTTAACATTGGATTTATTCCGGTTGGGTGGGCATGAAGGGGCTCCACCACCACCCGGTTGCCCCTCTTTCATTTGTGGGCCCGGAATGTCTTTGGGTAAAGACGAGGTCAACCCCAAATTAGTCTTTCTTGTCAGGTTGCACTTGTTCTCGCAACAAGTCGTAATTCCTTCGTGGAGGTTATTTACTGATTTGCGACTTCGGTCGTCCTCTCGAACTCTGCAAGCAATTCGTGAATGCGAAATGTTTTGTAGTGAGTCCTCGTGCCGGGGAAACGAACCCGCCCCACGACACCGCAATGCTAGCCTGCCAGCGCATTCACGCGTCTCCGGACGAGGGCATTCTCGGCAGGAACCAACATCTTCCTCTGCCGAGGCAGCAGAACATCGCTGCAGTCCTTCACGGACATCTTGAACATCATATATTCACTACAATACCCTCGTTCAAAATCCGGGAATACTCAATTGTTTGTGGTCCTGGACCATTACAGCAAGTTCATATGGCTCAAGCCCATGGCTAAAGCCACTGCGGAATCAGTCGTGCGATACTTGGAGCGCGAAATCTTTTTGACCTTCGGAGTTCCCGAATAGCTTCACTCGATCAATGGTGCGCAGTTTGTCTCCAAGGTATTCGCTAAGCTTATGAGCGACTATGGGGTGCAGCACTGCTTCACTCCATATCATTCACCGCAAGCGAATGCCTCGGACAGGTCAAACCAGTCAACATTGAACGCCATCAGAGCCTACATAGGGTCCGATCATAGCAGGTGGGACGAGAATCTTCCGGAATCGTGTTTTGCCTTCCGCAAGGTGATTCATGAATCCACAGGATTTTCACCCTACTTCCTCATGTTCGGGTACCACCCTATCCAGCATGGCACTGAGTACGCCCTCCTTAGAAGCTTGAACGCTTTTGAGGATGGAGAAGTACAGCTAAGTACGAACAGTGATCGTCTGCGAGCCGTACAAGACCGTGTCCGAGCTAAGCTGAAAGAAGCCTATAAGAAGGGAGCTCAAAGTTACAACCTTCGGGCTCGCCCCCGTGAGCTACTCCAGGGTCAGAAGGTTTTCGTGCGAAATTACGCCGTGAGCAATGCAGCCGATCGTTTTGCGGCTAAATTCGCTCCACCATTTGTTCCTGCAGTGGTTCGCCGCCGTATTGGGCAAGTGGCATTCGAGCTTGAGGATGAATCCGGTCCTTTCACGCTAAAGACATCCGATCCGATTCATAATTACCCCTGCCGACATTCTCTGTTTGCCCGGCTGAATGAGACACTCAGGGTCTGGGTCGTCCCCACGATTGTTGCGAATTCCGGCGTACCAACTTCCTCCCATTCGCAACTTCCAATTGCCGCCGTAACATTTCCACCTTCCTTTGGGCACTCCTACCTTTTCCTCTGTAAATTTATTCATTTTATCAACATTTTTCCATTTTCCCTTTAATTTTTACTCCCCATCATCACAATCCTACCCTTTTCCCTTATTTCCAAATACAAAAAAATAATACATACTTATAATTTCCATTTTCCCACTAACAACATTCCATTGTTTAGTTCCCACTAACAAATTTTATTCAATACCTTTTCCCTAACAAAACCTAATTCTTCCTTCATACTAATTCTATTCCCACTAACAAATTTTATTTTTTTATACTAACAAAAATTAATTCACGTTCCCCTACTAACAAAATTCAATCTCATGCCCAAATGCATCGTTGAAGTTGCTTATGAGATGAATGGGAAATCGACAATCCATGGCCATCTCGATCGAGGGTCTGCTGGAACCCTGAGTTCAAGTTCCCCCGGGCGCACGGAAGCACTCTTTTTGGGGTATCGGCAAAACCAATAGCTTCCGTGATGTACATGTGACACTTTGAATTCAACCAAGCGCTTCTTGGATTGTGCAAATTGCCATATGTAAAACAATGGATACTATTGAGATGTGTGGGTAGCGGAATCGAAGTGTAATGAACTTCGATTACGTTACCCAGACGCGGCAGCGGTAATTGGAGAATAATTTGGATTGCGGGATCGAATTGGATGAAGGTGAAATGTGAAATTAAGTGGTTGGAATTGGGGAGTCAGATTTTGATTTGGAAAAGATAAGGGTGTTTTCTGTGCGCAGTAAAATTGATTTTTGGGGGGTTTTAAAATTGGGAAAAAAGGGAGTTAGTATTTGGCGAGTAAAGATATAGGAGTTTTGCTGTGCGGTATAAAAGTGATTTTTGAGTGTTTTAAGATTGGAAAAAAAGAGTTTTGGGTTGAGAATGTGATGGTGAATTAAACAGATTTTTTTTTGAAGTTTTAATGACGAAGCAGTAGAGTGAAAGAATTGAGAAAGTGAGGTGAATATTGGATTTTGGAAGAGGAGGGAGTTGATTTTGTGCGGTGTGAAAAAGAAAAAAAAGAATTTTATTGATTTGAAGTGCGGGGAGACGAAAATTGAAAGTTTTGATTTGAAATTCAGCGAAAAAAAAAACAAAAATAAACTAAATTTTGTTGGTTTGTGGAGGGGACCAGGTGCCTTAAAGTGAAGTTTTCTGCGAGTACGGATCAGAAAGTTGAAAGTGGCCGTTGTGTTTTTAGTTTTTTGTTATTTTAACCTTAAAATCTGATTTTCAGTGGCCCCACGCTTCTTTTTTTGTACATCACCGGGCGCTCGGAGTCTTGCAAGGAAAGAAGTAAGTATCAATCGTATTTTGTTTCAATATTTTACAAATAATTTTTATATTAAATTGAATTGATTTGTTGTGTTGTATTTTGGTATATATTCTTTTGTTTAACTCTCAAAAGGGCCTTTTACTCGTTTTTGGCATTTTTTTATCCTGCAAAGTTTTTGCTTGTAAATAGAATTCTTGGATTAAATAAAACGGCCATGTCAGTTTAAACCCATCATCTTTCATTTCTCAAAATGACCTCCTCCTTCCCCATCCTTTTCCCTTTGTGCTAGTTATTTTATGTAAGGTGGCTCAGCAGGAGCAGAGGGTGTCCCGGAAGACCCACGATACGACTGAGCGCTAGCCGGCGTCAGTATGCCACCCCGGGCTACACACCTCTCTGCTAATTCTTAATGTCTGCAACTGCGGTGACTTCCGTGGTTGCTACAATATATATATCTATGAATATATACAGGAGTGTAAAAAGTGAGAACATCCTCCATATTTTACTGTTGGATATAAATTTTCCTTTTCCAGCTCTGGGTTTGATTTTCTCCATACCATATATTTTCCGTCGGAGTTAAAAATATTGTATTTTCACAGTAAATACGTTTCCAGAACTCTACGGGCTCATTTATGTACATTTTAGCAAACTCCAAGCGCTTCCTTTGATTGACTAATGAAATATTTTCGTCTAGCTGTACGACCATGGTATCCAGCCGATCGCAAGACATTCCTAACGGTACTCGCCGACACATCAACGCCAGCAGTTTCTACAAGCTCAGAAGTAATTCGCGGTGCACTTATTTTCGGGTTATCCCTGACTTTTCGAACGTTTTCACGCCGGTTGTGATCATTTAGAATACGAGGACGGCTACTACGAGGCTTGTTTTCAACTGTTTTTCGTTCTGAAAACTTATCAACAATGCCTTGTATGCTAGATTTACGTCTTCCAGTAATACGAGCAATTTCTCTCAATGATTTGCATTAATTATGCAACAGGATGATGAGCATTTTTCCTCTCGGCTAGCTTCTTTCCGTTTTGGGCTCATCTTCACTAACTTTCCCTAATTTTTTACTTAAAGAACGAGACACTAGCACTGAAAAAAACAAAATCAGTTCAGACCTTCTTGCTGACTGACCAGCTGTTGATATTTCCGATAGAAGTTAATTGAATATAGGGTCCCTCAGAACATACTGCGTATTAAGTGCTACCGTAGGAACACTTTTTGCGCGTCTTGGAGGGTGGACTTAAGTTTCGTCGAACTTTGCTTCATTACAGATTTTCTTTTTTTTTGTTTTTGAGTGAGGCTTAATTCCTTAGACTTGAAATAATCACAAGGTGCGTTCCAAAATAAACGAGACTTTTGTCATAAAAATTTTTTTGATGGCGCCATATGTGAATGAGATTACATCCCTCCCTGACTTCCAGTGAAAGTTTGGTGACATTCGATTCAGTGGAAGTGAAGTTATTGCGTCTAAAGTGACAGTATATTTGTGTCATCGGTACACAAATGAGTTTCGAACAAAGAGCTATCAAATTTTGTTTTAAAATCGATAAAACATTTACCGAAACATTTGAATTGATGAAAAACGTTAATGGCGATGATTGTCTATCTCGTGCCAGAGTTCATGAGTGGTTTACACGTTTCAGAGATGGTCGTGAGAACATAAATGACGATGAACATACGGGCCAACTAAAATCAGTGA
>OZ017740.1:238543690-238641190 GCA_963969285.1 Odontomyia ornata | reverse complement strand
GAACGTTGTCGTATTGCGGAATGGTTAGGGAACGTTTGCATAATTTACATGCTGACTTCGAAGAAAACCATAGGAGAATTTTGGCATTATTAACAGGTGATGAGGCGGAGTTAAATAAAGAATATTTCGCGAGTGAATTGTTCATGCAGTTTGATGAGCTTCAGTTAGAGTTCATGGCTGAGATAGATGATAATTTGAAAGAAGCATCGGATAAGCAGCGGGCAGCAGAACAGTCAGAGGAGAATTCAACAAGCAACGATAAACGGATTTCAGAAAATTCAGATGCAGTGAAAACGACAAAGGAGGAAGAACAGAAACCAGTGGAGATCGGATTGCAAGGATCCCAATCAAATTTGGAGGATATCAAGTTACCTCGCATATCAATACCAAAGTTTCATGGGAATTACGAGCAATGGATTTCATTCCGGGACTTATTCACCTCGCTTATCCATAAACGAACGAATCTTTCGAAAGTGCAAAAGTTGCACTACTTAAAGTGTAGTTTGTCAGGGGAAGCTGAAGGACTGTTACGCCAATACGCAGTAACTGAAGCAAATTACGACATCGCTTGGCAAATCTTAAATAATAGATACGACAATCTGAATATCTTATTGAATACTCAATTTAAGCGGTTGTTTTCGCTATCCAACGCCACTGAGTCATCTTCTTCTATAAAGACTCTTCTTGACACTACAATGGAGTGTGTACAAGCTATCGAAAATATGGGAGTTGAAAATCTGTGGCATGCAATGTTGGTTTTTATCGTTACACAGAGGTTGCCTCTTGCTTCAAGGCAACTTTGGGAGCAAGAGCACGCTCAAAGAACTACTCTTCCTTCACTTGTCTGAATTCATGCAGCGTAGATTCAGAGCGTTAGAGGCTGCAGGAATTGAACGTATTAAAGTATCTAGAAACCCAAATACATATCAAGCCCACAATGTGCAAATGCATACTAGTCAAGTAGTTCAACCTTGTGTTGTTTGCAAAGCTGAGCATCATATTCGCCAATGTGCAACTTTCAGCCAAATGAGCCATGAATCCAAGTTTGATATAGTGAAACGTAATAAACTATGCATCAATTGTTTGACGAAAGGACACCTGTTAGCACGATGTCCCAGTGGCAATAGATGTGGAAATTGCCAAAAAGCGCATCACACGCTGTTGCACAGGAATCAACCAATCCAGACTAACCCCCATAATGTTAATGCAACAGAATTCGAGCCTCTACATGTACCGACAACCAGTTCCAATCAGAACGAATTGCATATGCAAACATTGAGTGCGGTTACATCGAAAAGAGTACTTCTGGCTACAGCTCTAATTAATGTACAAACCTTAAGTGGCTGCATGGTTTTCAGAGCATTATTGGATCAAGGATCGCAAGCGTCATTTATAAGCGAGAATGCAATTAAACAACTTAACTTGGAAAGAAGGCGCACAAACACAAGTGTGAGTGGTATTGGGAAGACACATCACACTCCAACTAAGGGACTTGTAAATTTGAAAGTAAAATTGCGCAATGAACAATCTCTAAATGTCGACGCATATATTTTGAACCAATTAACTAATTCGTTACCGACATGGAATTTAGCTTCAGACTTGAAAACTCAACTTAAAAATTTCGATTTAGCTGATCCAAATTTTGATAAACCTGGAAGAATTGATTTGCTATTCGGTGCTGATTTTTATGCACAAATAATAACAGGCGACATTTACAGATTGCCGATGGGCCCAATTGTTCAGAGAACGAGTTTAGGATGGATAGTTTCCGGAGGAGTTAATGTGCAACCAGAGGTGAATCTCCATAGTTTTAAAATAGAACTGATCGAATATAATGATTTAAATGCGCAATTAAGGAAATTTTGGGAGTTGGAAGAAGTTGCAGTAACCCGGCAGCCGACAGTCGAAGAACAAATTTGTGAGGAATTCTACTTGCAGAATACTTATCGTAACATAGATGGAAGATATGTTACTCGTCTTCCATTTAAAAAGGATGCTGACAGACAGTCGTTAGGTGAATCAAGGAACATCGCCCTTGCCAGCTTAATGTCGTTAGAACGAAAGTTTTCTAAAAATTCGGATTTATGTATGGAATATTCAAAATGCATTCGAGAATATTTAGAATTGAATCACATGCATGAAGTCAGCGACAATAAAGATACACAATTTGAAACAAATAGCACGTCTAAATGCAAGGGTAATTACCTCCCACATCATGTGGTATACAAGGAAAGCAGCAGTACAAGGGCTCGCGTTGTTTTCGATGCATCACGGAAAACTAGTTCAGGAATGTCTTTGAACGATGTGTTGTATGCTGGGCCTTCTCTGTAAAATAGTCTTGATCAAATTTTATTAAAATGGAGATGTTTGCAATTTGTTTTTGTAGTAGATATTGAAAAGATGTATCGTCAAATACGTATACATTCCGAAGATGCGGATCTCCAACGCATTGTTTGGCGCAATAATCCGAATGAGCCAGTCCGGGATTACATTTTAGATACAGTGACCTTCGGAGTGACCTCAGCACCATTTCTAGCAATTAGAACGCTCCGAAAACTTGCTGAGGATCATCAATCATCATTTAGCATGGCACATCAAGCAATTCTCAATGAATTCTATGTGGACGACCTTCTTTCAGGTGGTGTAAGCATAGATTCGGCATTAGCTAAAAGAGATGAATTGAGAATATTATTAAGCTCTGCAGGTTTTAAACTTAAAAAATGGGTAGCCAGTCTCGAACAACTTTTGTGTGGTATTCCTATGGAAGACCGGGAAACGCTTACAACTTTCGATATGAATCTCGATCAGGGCCTTAAGACACTTGGCATTATATGGCATCCACTATCGGATGAATTCGCATACAAGATTCATATTAACATGGATGACGTTAAGTATACAAAACGCAAAATATTATCAGACATAGCAAGATTGTTCGATCCACTTGGATGGATATCTCCAGTTGTTGTAGTAGCCAAAATATTAATGCAATCATTATGGTTAGATGGCATAACTTGGGATGAAAGAGTTCCCATTGACATAGCAAATAAATGGCACGATTTTAAATCAGATCTGAAAACAATTCAGAATGTGAGAATACCTATATGGTTAAAAAATAATACTAACGACACTATTGAATTCCATGGTTTCAGTGATGCTTCTCAGAAAGCGTATGCAGCAGTCGTTTATCTCGTTTCTCGTAGTCCAAATAACAATGAATCTTCTTTGCTATTAGCTAAAACGAAGGTAGCACCGGTGAAAGCTATTTCAATCCCACGTTTGGAACTATGTGGAGCACTAATGTTGGCTAAAATCGTAAATCAAATTACAAAAGCGTTAGAATTACCCGTAGCTCGAATATATTTATGGACTGACTCGACAATTGTCTTAGCTTGGTTGGCAAAACATCCATCACACTGGACTACTTTTGTTGCAAATCGAACAACGCAAATCCATGAAGCAGTGAAGGATATTCCCTGGAACCACGTACCTTCAGAACATAATCCTGCAGACTTCGCATCACGCGGTATGTTTCCAAAACAACTCATTGATTGCAATCTTTGGTGGAATGGCCCTTCTTGGTTGAGAAAACCAAAGGAATACTGGCTTGAGAATGAATTATTGCCGGTATGCACCTTGGAACAAAGGAAAACACCACTTATATCATTATTAGCATCTGAATCCGAACCAAGTTTTTTGGATTTATGGTTTGGCAGATACTCTACATTGACTCGTCTCTTAAGAGTAACAGCATACTGTTTTAGATTTATTACCGCAGCAAAAGGTACCCGCTACGCCCAATCATATAAGAATACATCAGAACTCGATTCAGCTTTGCAGTTTTGGATTAAACATACACAAGAAATGGATTATAGGGAAGAAATTGAATGTTTGAAACAAGGCAAACAAATCGATAGAAAAAGCAATCTGGTAAATTTAGACCCTTTTTTGGATATAAATGGGATACTACGAATTGGCGGTCGACTGAAAAATGCTGATCTTCCATATGACACCAAGCACCCAATGATTATATCGAAAAAGAGTAAGCTGGTGCCTCTTATATTTCTGAAATATCATACACTTACATTGCATGGAGGAATACAGCTTATGTTGAATATCATCAGACAAAAATTTTGGATCATCAACGCCAAAAATTTAGCCCGCCAGTTCATACAAAAATGCATCACATGTTACAAAATGAAGGCTCAATCTAGAGAATAACTAATGGGTAATCTGCCTGAGCCAAGGGTAACACCATCCCGACCATTTTCGCATTGTGGCATCGACTATTGTGGTCCAGTAGACTTGAAAATTTGCAAAGGAAGAGGATCGAAAACCTCTAAAGGATATATTGCTATTTTTGTTTGTCGTTCCGTGAAGGCGATACATTTAGAGTTAGTAGGCGATCTTTCAACCCCATCATTTTTAGCAGCTTTTCGACGCTTCGTTAGTAGAAGGGGACTATGCAGCCATGTGTATAGCGACTGTGGCACCAATTTTGTAGGTGCCAATAAAGAGCTGATGCAAACGATAAAACGAAATGAATCTTTGACACAGGAATTGGCTAACGATGGCATCACGTGGCACTTTAACCCTCCGTCCTCTCCACATTTTGGCGGACTTTGGGAAGCTGGTGTGAAATCGACAAAATATCATTTGAGGAGAATCATCGGAAATGCAACCTTGACGTACGAAGAATTTAATACAGTACTGACCAAAATAGAAGCATGTTTGAACTCAAGGCCTCTCTGCCCTTTGACAAACGACCCAAATGATTTGAATGCCTTAACACCAGGACATTTTCTTGTAGGAGACACTTTATTAGCAGTCCCAGAAGATGACCTCGTGAACATACAGCTTAACCGGTTGAGCCGCTGGCAATTCACACAACGATTAACCCAAGATTTTTGGAAAAGGTGGTCAATGGAATACATAACGAGATTACAAGAAAGACCTAAATGGAATCGTCGTCAGCCCAATCTCGAAGTAAATGACTTAGTGCTCATTAAAGATGAGCGTCTGCCATCATACAAATGGCCAATGGGTCGAATTACAAAGACACATTCTGGAAATGATGGATTAATTCGAGTTGTAACTGTTCGCACTTCTAACAAGGAATTAGATCGATCCATTACAAAAATTGCATTATTACCAGTTGAGAAACCCCGAGAATGGAAAAACATTCAGTTGAATTATTGAACATAAACAATTGATTCTATCTTTAATGTGAATTTGAGAATTTGAAGGCACTGAATACTATACTCCTACTCTAAAATTTGTAACGCAAACTGAAATTATCCTTTAGTATTATTATCCTTATCCTATTATTATCCTTTTTCCCGGCAATTATTAAATGGACGTTCCAGAATGGTGGGTCGGGGCGCCATATAAATAACCCCTTGTCGCAGCATATGTTGTTTACTTGTAAGGAGGAAATGCCACAAGTAATACAAACATAACTAGTTCCTGGTCAGCTGAACTTATGTATCAATTGGAATGTTAGCGATAAGACTTCGATAAGAAGCCTAGGATTGGTATCTTATTATAAATAAAAAGGTTACTTAACCTCTATTTATAGGTATTAATTCTGATCCTGGCGGACCATCGGGGGGAGAATGTTCAGAGCTACCTGAAATCAAAAAGAAATAAATTAAACTATAAACTAGCAAATCTAATGTTTATTTACAAACCATCACCATCATCTGAATGTCAAGTGATTGTCATTATTTCCAGTCGTTCCAGTCGATTTAACGAAATCACATCAGCTGATATTTTGCATTATTAATAGTGTTTTCCATTTTTTTTAAAATTGTAAACAACTTAATAGTAGACCAAACTAAACGGAAAAAGTACCGAAATTTTCATGTTGTATAAAAACCGTACAATTTGCTTTGTCATCTCTTAGTTCGTTGTTTGAAACTCGCTACGTTTGATCATTGTGTCGCTTTATACGCTTTTTTCGCAAGTTTTCGCAAGTTTTCGCCTAAGTTTATTCAATTAATTTTACTTCAATAAAGTATGAAATCAAAATCATAGTGTTTTCTTTTATTGTGGTAAAATATAAAGTGAACGCATTAAACAATACATATATATATATATATATATATATATATATATATATATATATATATATATATATATATATATATATATATATATATCTATATATATATATATCTATATATATATATATATATATATATATATATATATATATATATATATATATATATATATATATCTATATATATATCTATATATATATATATATATATACATATATATATTGTCGCGTGTTATTGGTTCGCGGCCAATAATGTTAATGTTCCGGGAAAGTGAAAACGCAATGTCTTCTAATTTAAGTTAAAAGAGTTTATTTAATTACAAAAATGCACAATAATCAGTTTAACACTTTCACTAATTTTAATTTTCACTATTAAAATTCTAACACTTGTCCATAAATTTCTTATCGCAATTGTTTTCTAAATCATTTCACTATCACTTTTCTATTACTCGAACAATATCGCTTCCCGCACACTATCGCAGTTCTTATCGCGGTCGAATGAATGATTCCCCCCATTCATTCAGCTCGCCTTTATATAGGGTCTCTAATCATTCAACCCAGTTCTCGTACATTGGTGAATTAGCGGGAACATTCCAGCAGTGAATGAATGGAGCAGTGACTCACTTTCAGATGTTGTTCATGCTTGTTGGGTTCTCGTGGTTTCGAGTAAATTCGTTTTGTTGATGTTCTTCATTGTTGTGAAAACAATTGCGACAGTAGCTCGCAGAATTATTTGTACATGTAACACTGCCCCCACCTCAGTTCTTTTCGCCCCGAAACGATGTGTCGCCAGTTGTAGTCAATTCTCCCTGGATGTAATATGGGGCAAGGCGGTCCAGATGCACGATTTTCATTTTGGCTCTCGGTTTACGGTGTTCCTGTATGCGATATACGACGTCGTTGATTCGCTTTGTAACTCGGTATGGTCCCTCCCAATTATGCTGCAACTTTGGAGACCTACCCTTCCGTCGCTGTGGGTTATATAGCCAGACCGAGTCATCTTGCTGGAAGCCAGTAGAATTTACCTTTAGATCATACCTGGTCTTCATGCGCTCAGTAGCCGATTCGAGGTGTTTTCGCACTGTCCGATGTATCTGGTTCAACCATTGTCTTAGCTCACTTGCGTTACTCCGAGTTCGTTTGGGGTTTCTCAGGGGGTGTCCCGAACTTTATATCGGCTGGCAGATGAATAGACTTTCCAAAAATGACTTTGGCTGGGGCTTGGCCCGTCGATGCATGTTCGGCAGCTCAGTACGCCATCAAAAATAGTGGAATGTGTCGGTCCCAGTCCCTTTGGTTCTCGTCAACCATCTTGGCCAGGTGTTTATTGAGAGTGCCGTTGAAACGTTCGACCATTCCATCGGATTGGGGATGCAGCGGTGTTGTCCTCGTTTTCCGTATTCCCAGTAGTTCACACATTTCGCCAAAAACTAGTGACTCAAAGTTTCGGCCTTGATCCGAATGTAAATCGCAAGGTACACCGTACCTACTGACCCAATTTAACACTAGCTGTTCGGCTACAGTAGTTGCTTCCTGGTTGGGAATGGGGTAGACCTCGGGCCACTTGCTGAAATAATCGGCTACAACCAGCGTGTATCGATTTCCTCATTCGGATTCAGGAAAGGGTCCTGCGATGTCAACAGCAATCCTTTCAAATGGCACGCTCACGTTATAGGTTTGCATTTGTCCTCTCAGTCGTCGCTTTGGGCCTTTGACGAAAGCGCAGATGGTGCATCTGCGACAACAGTCCTCTACGTCTTCTCGAGCGTGGAGCCAGTAGAACCTTTGCCGCAATTTCGCTAAGGTCTTGTCTCCCGAGGATCCTTCGTGCATTTCCTTAACCACATCGTGGATTCGGCTTTTGGGTAGTATAGTTTGCATCCTATAAGAGCTGCCATCCGCCGTTTCCCATTTCCGCTTGAGTACGCCACCCTCCACCTGAAGGGAGTTCCATTGTGCCCAATAGCTTTTCAGGGTTGCGCCATGCGTTGAAACGTCTTTCCACTCAGGTCGCCCAGTTGTCTCCTTCCATACGAGCAATGGTCCGATATCTTCATCGGCTAACTGGGCGTTTCGAATCTCCTCCGCTGACCAACCTTCATCGAATTCGGCCGTTATCACTCGCAGATCAACGGGCGGCTCCGTTTCCTCAATCCGCCGGCAATGCTTGCAGTTAGCTGGATATGGATGACGAGATAGGGCGTCAGCATTTCCATGAACGCTGCCCTTGTGAAGTAGTTGGGGCCTCACTAGGTCTGGCCGGATCGTCGATCGGGTTGCACCAGTGTCGCTTGTTATGGTGCAATGTTCTTCATCAACATGACCAGGAAGGCATAAGTCTGCTTCTCCACGATGTTGCCTTGCCACGGTGATGGGGGTGCTGGGGATGTCGATCCTCCGAGCCGACGTCCGTCGCATGAAGTCGGCCCTTTCAGTTTGATGGGGTTCCATTCTAGGCTCCTGACACGGTCTGGTTCTCCACCATCCTGGACAATAGCTCCGTTTTCTTCGCTTCTTGCAGTCTTTTTGCAGGTGCCCCTTCTCTCCACAATCCCAGCATCTAGGCGCACCATTCACCTGCGGCTTTCGCTCATTTTCCACGCGCTTACACCGGCACTCGTCTGCCACTACTTTACGGACCCGGGCAGTGGTACGACTCGCATTTTTCGCTGCCTCAAAGTTCAGACTATAAACCAATGCGTCCTTAACCGTTTGCTTTTGAGCTAACCGCAGGGCTTGTTGCATTTCCTTGTCCTTTCAGGCGCTGATGAATGCTTCTGTTGCTACGTCATCTCGATGTTCTGGGTCGTACGCTGGGTAAGCCGAAAGTGCCAGTCGCTCAATGTCTTGTGCCAGCTGATGCAAGGTTTCGCCAGACTTCTGCATCCGATGCCGTAGCTGTGCCCGGTAAATCTGCTTCAGATGATCGTCTCCATAACGCATGTCCAGCGCATTCATTATAGCAGCCGGGTTTGAATGCAACTCAACGGGGATAGCCTGCAAAAGCTCCGCAGCTGGGCCTCTTAGAGCAAGAATTAATGCAGTTGCTCGTTCCTGGTCATACCAGTGATTTATCCTAGCGGCGGCTTCAAACTGGATCTTGTAAATGCTCCAGACCGTTTGCCCGTCAAATATTGGTGCTTTTACATTTCTGGACGAGCTTTGCACTGCGGTTGTAAGCGGGGCTGGTGAGGTGGTTACTACTGCCTTTGCTGCTTCCAATTCCTTTTTCATGTTTTCCATCTCGTTGTTGATTCTCTCCTCGACCTGGGTAACCTTTGCCTCGACCTGGTATACCTTTTCCTCGACCTGGTATACCTTTTCCTCGACGCCTTTAATTTGTTTGTTCAGACTACCGAGCTCCGCTTTTATTTCAGTTGACTGTTTCTCTAGCTTCTGTGTGATTTCGAATGCTTGTTGGTCGAGCTTCTGGTCTAGCTTCGTAGTTATATTGGATGACAGTTGTCGCTGCTCTTGCTGCATCAGCATCAACATTTGCATCAGCGCATTTTCTGGCTCCTTTGATTTTGGTGTTTCTACTTCTCCACCTTCTGCGCCTTTTTCTGCATCTGAGGGCTCACCCGAATCCAGATACGCGCCTTCCGATTCAATTGCGTCACGCAAGCGTGCAATCAGTGTGGCCTTTGTACCTTGCGTAGCCAGATTTCGCTGTTCCAATTCTTCCTTAAGCTCCGACATGGTCAGTTCATTAATTTTTACGTTTAGGCTTCGCGGCATTTTTAATGTTTCTTTAAATTTTACTATTATGCACTGTAAAAATGTTCAAATTTTCACTTTCAAAATTTTAATTTCACTTCCCGACACCATTGTCGCGTGTTATTGGATCGCGGCCAATAATTTTAATGTTCCGGGAAAGTGAAAACGCAATATCTTTTAATTTAAGTTAAAAGGGTTTATTTAATTACAAAAATGCACAATAATCAGTTTAACACTTTCACTAATTTTAATTGTCACTATTAAAAATCTAACACTTGTCCATAAATTTCTTATCGCAATTATTTTCTAAATAATTTCACTATCACTTTTCTATTTCTCGAACAATATCGCTTCCCACACACTATCACAGTTCTTATCGCGGTCGAATGAATGATTCCCCCCATTCATTCAGCTCGCCTTTATATAGGGTTTCTAATCATTCAATTCAGTTCTCGTACATTAGTGAATTAGCGGGAACATTCCAGCAGTGAATGAATGGAGCAGTGACTCACTTTCAGATGTTGTTCATGCTTGTTGGGTTCTCGTGGTTTCGAGTAAATTCGTTTTGTTGATGTTCTTCATTGTTGTGAAAACAATTTTGACAGTAGCTCGCAGAATTATTTGTACATGTAACAACAACAATTTTATATAATATATATATATATATATATATATATATATATATATATATATATATATATATATATATATATATATATATATATATATATATATATATATCTATATATTATATAAAATTATATATATATATATATATATATATATATATATATATATATATATATACATATATATCTATATTATATATATATATATATATAAATATATATATATCTATATACACACACACACACACATATATATATATATATATATATATATATATATATATATATATATATATATATATATATATATATATATATATATATATATATATATATATATTGTTTCATGTACAAATAATTACATGTACAAATAATTCTGCGAGCTACTGTTGCAATTGTTTTCATAATCATTAAGAACGTCAACAAATGAATTTACTCGAACCCACGAAAACCCAACAAGCATGATCAACATCTGCAAGTGACGTCACTCCATTCATTAATTTGCTCGAATCTACCAGGTACCTCTCGGTAGAACATTCGCCAATGTACGAGAAATGGGTGAATACGTAGAGACCCTATCTAAAGGCGAGCTGAATGAATGGGGGGATCATTCATTCGACCGCGATAAGAACTGCGATAGTGTGTGGGAAGTGATTTTCGTAATAGTGAAGTGATTTAGAAGACAATTGCGATAAGAAATTTATGGACAAGTGTTATATTTTTTTAATAGTGAAAATTAAAATTAGTGCAAGTGTTAAACTGATTATTGTGCATATTTGTGATCAAATAAACTCTGTTAGACTTAAATTAAAAGATATTGCGTTTTCACTTTCCCGGAACATTAAAATTATAGGCCGCGAACCGAAAACACGCGACAATATAGATATATATATATACATCTATAATTATATATATATATATATATATATATATATATATATATATATATATATATATATATATATATATATATATATATATATATATCTATGTATATATATATATATATATATATATATATATATATATATATATATATATATATATTATATATTTTTTGTATATATTTATCTTTACATATGCGTATATCTATATAATAGGAGTACCGGTTAATTCGTGCAGTTTCTTTTCGAAAATTGACGATTCTTCATCACAAATTTCTGGCCTTACAGGTACTTGCGGAACTGCTTGGTGGCCTCTATTATGGCCAATAGCTCCTTCCTGGTCACGCAGTAGTTCCTCTCACTTTTTGAGAGAACTCAACTGTAATACGAGAGGACTCTTTCTTCGCCATCGATCTGCTGGAAGAGTACAGCTCGAATTCCGCCGTTGCTCGCATCGGTGTCAACTACAAACATTTTTCCGGGTTTTGGATATGCCAGCGCGGGTGATTCGCACAGCTTCTCCTCCAAGGTCTCAAAGACTGCCTAGCATTTTTCATTCCAGATATACGGACGATTTTTCTCGGTTAGCTGTTGGAGACACTGAGCTATTTTGGCAAAGTCTTTGACGAATCTTCGATAGTAGGTCGCCAGACCCAGAAAACTTCGTAGTTGGCGCTTCTTGTTTGGGGTTGGCCAGCTTTTCACGGCTTCAATGTTCTCAGAGTCTGTTTTGACCCCTTCTGCTGATACCACGTGTCCCAGGTATTTTACTTCAGCTGCGAAAAGGATACACTTGTCATGGACTAAATTTCAAATTTGCCAGTAGCAATCGGGAGAACACCTCTTCTAAGTTCCGCGTATGCTCTTCTAAAGTTCTCCCGATAACAATGATGTCATCTAGGTACAGGTCTTCCAGGTTAGGCCTCGTAGCACGTATTCCATCAGGCGTTTGAAGGTGGCTGGAGCGTTCTCTCGGTCCTTCGCTACATGAATGAGTTGCATATTTTTTTTAATAATTTTTTCTGAAAAATTATTAGAGAAGAAAAATGTTAGAAGAAGGTTGTTTCGACGTGTGTACTAATTCTCATCAGGCCATCACTCTTAGATACACACCGGTGATGGCGACCACCATGCTTTGAGGTGAGAGAGTTATTTTTAATTTCCTACTTATGCGAACTCAATATGTTTTTGTAACTACAAATTATGTTCAAGTTAAATTTCCTCTTTTAAGTACTTGTCTTAGCTAAACTTTAATTTGATCATTTCACCCTTTTCACATCAATTTGATGTAAATCTATACGATCATTTTTGCTCTACATTGAAGCTTTCATTACGTCGTGCGAATATTCGATCTCGTTTTTCGGATGGCCGCGATAGCTTTTTTAAATTACTTATGGAATTCTTTGTAGCTACATGAATGAGTTGCATATTTTTTTAATAATTTTTTCTGAAAAATTATTAACGAAGAAAAATGTCAGAAGAAAGTGTTTTTTTTTTTGTGGTAGGGAGATGAATGCCATTTATGCACAAAGTGTGGGACTCCCATGCGCGACTGGACTACCCACTGAACACCTCCCCTGTCAACCTGAGAACCCAGCTTGGAATCGTTTGACACATTACTTCGGGCCAGGGGAAGAGGAAATGCCAGAAGAGCAATCCCCCAGCTCCAGCGCCCCCGGCTGCTGTGAGTCCCTTTTGTATTTTAGGACTGCCCGAGCATAATGTGCCACCTGGTTCCAATTGTCAACCGATTCGAGCATCACCGCAACTATATTATCCGGGGTGAGCTCTCCCGTCTCCCTGTAGAGTTCCCTTCGCAGCCTGACCCATTTTGTACACGCAAAAAAGGTGTGACAGGCATTGTCCTCCTCTCCTGGGCAAAACCGACAATCGGGGGACCGTGACTCACCGATTTTACCGGGACGGAGACGGTATGATAGTTGAATTGGAGCCGTTCACACACGAGTGTCACCTCGGCGCTACTGTGCAAAGCAACTAGGTCCAAACCATCACATCCGCCAGCCCAAAGCATGAATTCCAGTTTGTTGTTCCAAGCCAGATCCAATCAGTGCCGACAATCGGGGGACCATGACTTACCGATTTTGTGCAGGTAAGACTGAAACACCCATGCCCGCTCAAAAGCTGGGTCAGATAGAAGTCAGTCTCACCATGCCTTCAATTAAGCCACGGTCTCACATCCGGGATGAGGCGCGCAGTCCACCTTCCCTGCGTGCAATTGACCCAAGACTGCTGCCAATCGTTGAGCGAGCGCTGTCTCTCCTCGCGGACAACCATCTCCCTCGCATCCTCGTTTCGGCGCAGGTGAATAGATCGGCGCTTTCTAGCAAGAAGGCGACAGGTATCACGCCTGCAATAACTCTCACCGCCGAGTCAGAGACTGTTGGATACGAAGATGCAATTCTCAGTGCTTCTCTTCACTGTACCTGTGCCAAACGTTTTCGATATACCTCCTTGCTGAGAGCGTCGCCCCATACCTCTGCTCCGTACAGAGCACTGACCCGACAGCACTCATCAAGAGGCGTCTTCTTGATGGGCTGGGTCCCCCTACGCTGGCCATAAGTCGACTCAGAGCCGATATTCCCGAAGAAGCCTTCCCAGCCGTTGCCCTGATTTGCTCAGAGAAACTCATATTCGAGTCGATTAGTAGCCCCAGGTACTTCACCGCTGGCATCGTTTCGATTCGTAAGTCGCCAATACTGATCATTCTTACTCTAGGGATTCTCTTTTTTGTCAAGATGACAACTTCGGTTTTCTCCAGTGCTAAACTCAGCCCGCGAGCAGTCACCCAGTCCCTCACTCGGCGCATTAGCATACCTAGCCTAAGTTGCGCTTGTTCAACGGTTCGTCCAGCGACCAGAGCCGCAACATCATCCGCATAGCCGACCAAGCGCGACTCATCTGGCATCTCATGTCTCATAGCCCGTCGTAAGACACGTTCCACAGGTCTGGACCAAGGATAGATCCCTGGGCAACACCCGATGTAATTTCCATCCTTCGTTGGCCCTGTGTCGTGTCGTAGAGCAGGCTTCGGTCCTTTAGGTAGTTCCTCAAAAGCCGCATTAGATATTCTGGAACTTGAAAAGAGTTTTCCAGCGTGTTCAGAATATCCACCCATCTAGCGGAGTTGAAGGCATTCTTGACGTCAAGTGTCACCAACAGGATGATCCGTCGCTGCCTCTGCCTTTTGGACCGCATTCACCACCTCTGCAATCGCATCAATGGTAGAACGTCCTGGTCTAAAGCCATACTGCCGAGGAGATAGGTCCCCAGCAGCACGAATCGCGTCAGTGAGTCTTCCCTTGATGAGTTTCTCTAGCACTTTCCCAGCCGTGTCTAGCATGCATAACGGGCGGTATACAGACGGCGATCCGGGATTTCCCTTCCCCTTGCTGATCAGCACGAGCCTCGCCACCTTCCATCGTACCGGGAAAACCCCGTCCCGTAGGCAAGCGTCGAATGTGCTGAGCAGCAAGTCAGGACAATGGTGATAGACGAGCCGCAACACCTCAGCTGGAATACCATCTGGGCCTGGAACCTTCCTCGCTTTCAATGAGAGGACTGCCTCCTCCAGTTCCAGCTGTGTGAAGAGTGGGCACTCGACTGCTGTTTCACCATGGACAGCGTCAACCCGGACGGGATGGGCGGGGAAGAGTCCCCGCACTATCGCGTCCATCTTTTCCGCGTCATGTATACAAGGCTTCCGTAGGGCACCAAGCTTCCGCATGACCAGCTTGTAGCCAAGGCCCCACGGATCCTTGTTCACATTGTCCACTAGGTCTTGCCAGCAGCGAGCCTTGCTACTGTTGATCAGTTTGCGAAGGCATTTCCTGGCCGACTTATATGCTGCCACCCAGTTGCATGCCTCGTCACCGTTCCGCGCCCGTTGAGCCTCACGTCGAAGCTTGTGACACTCCCTTCGCTTTTCAGCGATTTCAGTTGACCACCAGTACACTGGGGGCTTGCCGTGCCGGGGTCTTCGACGGGGCATAGAAGCGCAGCAAGCAGTTGTAATGATGCTCATAGTAGAGTTCAGCATGTCTTGAGCTGCCAGTTCTTCCGTCCCCTCCGAAGCTCCCTGCAGCGGCTCACGTGCTGTGAGAACCTTGACGAACCTCGACGTCCATCCTTCCGATGTTCCATCCAGCTGTAGAAGGCCGAGAGCACGGACGTCGGGAGACAGCATCACTTATCTCAAGCAGAATGCACTGATGATCACTGGCTGAATAGTCCTCTAATACTTTCCAGTTGTGTATCCTCCGTACTAAGGACTCCGAAGCGAATGTCACGTCCGGTATGGTTCCCTCAAGCCAATACGGCGGTAAGTCGGCGTATTTCCGGAGTTTCGTACGACGAGGGCCGTCCTGGCCGCCATTCCCAGGATTCGTATCCCCCGCGGAACTCCTATCGGGTCCTTTGCATACTTGTGTGGTGTGACCATAACCAAGGCATTTGAAACATTGAAGAGGCGTTGCTCTTCGCCGTATCCTACAGACAATCCACCCTATTCGTACTTTGCCCTTGTTCAGGAATTGTTCGGCGTCCTTTTCGGTCAAGTCAACTATGGCCATGCGCTGTCCCCTGTTGTTTTCTGGTGTCAGTCTCGCTTTGATCCTTCCCACGCTAGGGAACTCCCTTTTGATTGCCACTTTTACCTCGGCCAGATCCGTCACGCAGTCAATGTCTCGTATTTCGATCGTTGCCATCGGCTCGGGCGGGGCTATAGTTGCGCATTTGCCGAGGACTTTCTTTACTGCGTCACAGAATGCTTCTTTATTGCCAGCTTCTGCTCCGAATTCCACCAGTATGTGGTCCGACCGCGTTGGTCGTACTACTTTAATGGTAGTATTGGTGTCTTCGGGCCTTACGTTTCCCCTGACGTCCCGCAGTACCTCCGCGTAGGATCGGCCATCTCGGGGCTTACAAGTAGTGCCTGCTGCCGGTGTCTTCGTCGGGGCTTCTGCCTCTTCTGTTTTGCATCAGGTTTTTTTTCTAATTGGGCGTGGAGCCCAATTAGAAAAAGCTTTCATTACGTCGTGCGGATATTCGATCTCGTTTTTCGGATGGCTCCGATAGCTTTTTTAAATTACTTATGGAATTCTTTGTAGCATCCCCGGTGTGTATCTAAGAGTGATTCCCCAGGGGGAATGCCGGTCGACAAGAGCACTCATGGCGGCTAGCATTCTTTGGGGAGTTCCGCCCCCACGTACCCGAGGAAATTCCCGCAGGGAGAATGCCGGTCGACAAGAGCACTCTTGGAGGCTAGCATTCTTTGAGGAGCGCCGCCCCCACGGACCCGAGGATATGGGGGGCGCCGTGAGGTTCCCTCCTGAGATGACAGGTAACGACCATGATTGGATCTGGACTACGCTTTGGACAACGAACTGGAATTGACGCTTTGGGCTGGCGGATGTGATGGTTTGGACCTAGTTGCTTTGCACAGGAGCACCCAGGTGAAACTCGTGTGTGAACGGCTCCAATTCAACTATCATACCGTCTCAGTCCCGGTAAAACCTTGGCAGGCCTCGGAGTACGTTCAAAGTTCGCACCATTGGGTTGGTGGTGAAAGTTCGGTTGAGACAGACTCCCGATTAGCGCTGGTCTGACTCTGAGCACTTGTCCCCATAAGGGCTTGTGCCAACCCTCGCATGGCCTCCCTGCTCTGCAAAGATAACCATGGGACCAAACAGGCGACTACACACACGAACGGAGATAGCGGCTCCGAGGGGGGACCCAACAAAACTGGAGCAAACAAAATCAAAAGACCAAAAACATCCAAAAAATAATAACAACGACGACGCAACCAGCGGTTGCAGCCACAATGTAAACAGTACATCGCAAGCGGTACTAACAACGACAAAAACGATGACTAACACAACGACAGTGAAGACGGACGAAAAACAGAGAATAGCAGACAGTCTGGTTCAGACTGAAATTCCTGCGACGTTCGGGCGCAGCAAAAAAATTATGCGAACGCCCGAGCGTCCTATTAAGGAGAAGCGGGAAACTCTGCAGGACACTTCAGGTGTTCGAGCGGTGGGAAATAACATAAAGAGCACAGAAAATTCGATTGCCACTGCTGCGATCGTTACCGAGGCGACCGATGCAAGGGTCGCAAATCCCGACATTGCAACGAAAAATCCAGAAGCCAACGAGGAGATTACGACACTAAAAGCAAAGAGTGACCAGACAACGCGTGAATGCACCGCCAACGTCGAAAATCTGGCGGAAGTACTGCACTCGGAAACGGAACGCGATAACCTCTCCCAAGGATGGTTGCAAGGTACAATTGCGGCCCAGCGATACGAAGAAGAAAGACTACTCCGAAAAGCGGGAGATGTTCTGAAAAGAATACAAGCTGCTCGCGACTCCCCAAAAATCAGCAAAGCAGCAAAGGCAGGGCTCCTTGAACTAGAGGAGCTCCTAGATCGCATAGGGCACTATCGGAGGAGCTGGTTAAGGGCCGAAGACGAACAGAAGGCTAAAGAAGCGCTTGGGGTGAAATCTAAAGGCGACATGCAGCTAGCTCCACCATTAAAAGTCAATAAAATAATGGCGTCTAGCCCAATCGAAGGAGATCGGGATAAAAGAAGGAAGGAAGAGGCACTTGATGAGCGTGGAGCACCAGATCACGGGTTCCAGACAGTGCTTACAAAAGGAGCGAAGAAAGCCGCAAAGAAACTCCTTCAAAAAAAGCCAGAAAGTAAAGTTCGTACAGCGGATGGCTTTTTTTAATTACTTATGGAATTCTTTGTAGCATCACCGGTGTGTATTTAAGAGTGATAGCCTGATGAGAATTAGTACACACGTCGAAACCAGTTTCTTCTTGTGGTTGAGCAGGTAAATGGTGCGCCTAGATGCCGGTATTATGCAGAGAAGGGGCACCTGCAAAGAGACTGCAAGAAGCGAAGAACACTAAACTATTGTCCCGGGTGTGCAGCTAGGAGGAGATCCAGACCGAGTCAGGAGCCCAGAATAGAAGCTCTTCAAACTGAGGAGTCAGGAAACATGTAACTTCAAGGGGCAGAGGTTGGCTAGGAGGATCGACGTTCCCAGCACCACCATCACCGTATCAGGACTACATTGAGGAGAAGCAGACTTATGCCTCCCGGGTAAAGTTGACGAAGAACATTGCACCACAACAATCGACACTGGTGCAACCCGATCGATTATTCGACCAGACCATGTGAGGCAACAACTACTTCACAAGGGCAGGATTTTCTCACTATGGACAGCTACCGGCGACACTGCTTCTGTCCATGGAGAGGTCAACCTCCAGATACAGTTGGGAGACCTTGTGTTCCGACGTAATTTTCTGGTCGCGGACATTATGGATGACTGCATTCTCGGAATGGATTTTCTGCGACCACATGGAATCACGTTGGATTTGGACAAACGGGTATTGAAATGGCGTAATGTCGAAGTATTGATGGAGAATCCCAGTGTCCGAATTCCCAAGATGAACGTGGTAGTATGTACCGACACTGATGTACCGAAATCTTCCGAGAGAATTGTATGGGCGTAGCTCGATGGTGATTCTAGAGACCACCGATCTTATCTGATAGAGCCAACGAATACATCGGCATTGGCCAGTTTGGTTGTAGGACGAAGCATTGTAAAATCTAGAAAGAACGGATACGTGCCGGTTAGAGTCCTTAACATCGCAGACTCAACCACGAGCATCAAAGCGGGAGAAGTCATAGGCAGCTGCCAGCCTGTTTCCACCATCACCTCTTTGGAAGCTACTCACGACCATCATTGAAAAGGGAGGCAAGACAGAGGGGGAATGCCGGTTGACAAGAGCACTCTTGGAGGCTAGCATTCTTTGGGGAGTTCCGCCCCCACGTACCCGAGGAAATTCCCGCAGGGAGAATGCCGGTCGACAAGATCACTCTTGGAGGCTAGCATTCTTTGAGGAGCGCCGCCCCCACGGACCCGAGGATATGGGGGGCGCCGTGAGGTTCCCTCCTGGGATGACAGGTAACGACTCTGATTGGATATGGACTACGCTTTGGACAAAGAACTGGAATTGATGCTTTGGGCTGGCGGATGTGATGGTTTGGACCTAATGGCTTTGCACAGTAGCGCCGAGACGCAACTCGTGTGTGAACGGCTCCAATTCAACTATCATACCGTCTCAGTCCCGGTAAAACCTTGGCAGGCCTCGGAGTACGTTCAAAGTTCGCACCATTGGGTTGGTGGTGTAGGTTCGTTTGAGACGGACTCCCGATTAGCGCTGGTCAGGCTCTGAGCACTTGTCCCCATAAGGGCTTGTGCCAACCCTCGCATGGCCTCCCTGCTCTGCAAAGATAACCATGGGACCAAACAGGCGACTACACACACGAACGGAGATAGCGGCTCCGAGGGGGGACCCAACAAAACTGGAGCAAACAAAATCAAAAGACCAAAAACATCCAAAAAATAATAACAACGACGACGCAACCAGCGGTTGCAGCCACAATGTCAACAGTACATCGCGAGCGGTACTAACCACGACAAAAACGAAGACTAACACAACGACAGTGAAGACGGACGAAAAACAGAGAATAGCAGACAGTCTGGTTCAGACTGAAATTCCTGCGACGTTCGGGCGCAGCAAAAAAATTATGCGAACGCCCGAGCGTCCTATTAAGGAGAAGCGGGAAACTCTGCAGGACACTTCAGGTGTTCGAGCGGTGGGAAATAACATAAAGAGCACAGAAAATCCGATTGCCACTGCTGCGATCGTTACCGAAGCGACCGATGCAAGGGTCGCAAATCCCGACATTGCAACGAAAAATCCAGAAGCCAACGAGGAGATTACGACACTAAAAGCAAAGAGTGACCAGACAACGCGTGAATGCACCGCCAACGTCGAAAATCTGGCGGAAGTACTGCACTCGGAAACGGAACGCGATAACCTCTCCCAAGGATGGTTGCAAGGTACAATTGCGGCCCAGCGATACGAAGAAGAAAGACTACTCCGAAAAGCGGGAGATGTTCTGAAAAGAATACAAGCTGCTCGCGACTCCCCAAAAATCAGCAAAGCAGCAAAGGCAGGGCTCCTTGAACTAGAGGAGCTCCTAGATCGCATAGGGCACTATCGGAGGAGCTGGTTAAGGGCCGAAGACGAACAGAAGGCTAAAGAAGCGCTTGGGGCGAAATCTAAAGGCGACATGCAGCTAGCTCCACCATTAAAAGTCAATAAAATAATGGCGTCTAGCCCAATCAAAGGAGATCGGGATAAAAGAAGGAAGGAAGAGGCACTTGATGAGCGTGGAGCACCAGATCACGGGTTCCAGACAGTGCTTACAAAAGGAGCGAAGAAAGCCGCAAAGAAACTCCTTCAAAAAAAGCCAGAACGTAAAGTTCGCACGGACGCCCAATCAGAAAAAGGACCTGATGCAAAACAGGAGAGGTAGAAGCCCCGACGAAGACCTCAGCAGCAGGAACTGCTTGTAAAGCCCCAAGATGGCTGATCCTACGCGGAGGTACTGCGGGACATCAGGGGAAACGTAAGGTCCGAAGATACGGGAAGAATCGGCCACATACTGGTCGAATTCGGAGCAGAGGCCGGCAATAAAGAAGCATTCTGTGACGCAGTAAAGAAAGTAATCGGCAAAAGCGCAGCTATAGCCCCGCTCGAGCCGATGGCAACGATCGAAATACGAGACATTGACTGCGTGACGGATCTGGACATCAGGGGAAACGTAAGGTCCGAAGATACGGGAAGAATCGGCCACATACTGGTCGAATTCGGAGCAGAGGCCGGCAATAAAGAAGCATTCTGTGACGCAGTAAAGAAAGTAATCGGCAAAAGCGCAGCTATAGCCCCGCTCGAGCCGATGGCAACGATCGAAATACGAGACATTGACTGCGTGACGGATCTGGCCGAGGTAAAAGTGGCAATCAAAAGGGAGTTCCCTAGCGTGGGAAGGATCAAAACGAGACTGACACCAGAAAACAACAGGGGACAACGCATGGCCATAGTTGACTTGACCGAAAAGGACGCCGAACAATTCCTGAACAAGGGCAAAGTACGAATAGGGTGGGTTGTCTGTAGGATACGGCGAAGAGCAACGCCTCTTCAATGTTTCAAATGCCTTGGTTATGGTCACACCAAACAAGTATGCAAAGGACCCGATAGGAGTCGTCTATGTTACAAATGCGGTGAAATGGGACATAAAAGAAAAGAGTGTACGAAGAAGGCACACTGTATTCTTTGCAAGGATGCTGATCCAAAATCTGATTTTGGACACGTCTTGGGATCAGGAAAATGCCGGGTGTTCCAGGAAGCCCTAGCCAAGACAAAACCAAAACTCCGATGACCCGCATCCTGCAGCTAAACCTACACCGCAGTTCAACCGCCCAAAATCCGCTTGAGCAGTTTGCGAGGGACATGACTTCTTGCTGTTGAGTGAGCAACACCATAATAAAAGTCCTGCATTATGGTATTCTAATGAAACTGGTACTGCCGCTATCTGGGTTCGGAACAGAGACTTTCAAGCGAAGAGTTGTGGATGTGGATGGTTACGTGCGGGTTCGGTGCTCAGGGACCACCTTCTTTAGTGTGTACCTAACGCCTAACGAATTGATATCATCTTTCCAAGCCAAGCTTAATGCTTTGGAGGGCACAGTCTCCAACGCAGAAGGCAAAGTGCTCGTTGGGGGGCGACTTCAACGCTAAAGCAATCGAAATACGCCGACTTCCGCCGTATTGGCTGTGGGGGAACCATATTGGACGTGAAATTCGCCTCGGAGTCCTTAGTACGGAGGATACACAACTGGAAAGTATTAGAGGACTATTCAGCCAGTGATCATCAGTGCATTCTGCTTGCGATAAGTGATGCTGTCTCCCGACGTCCGTGCTCTCGGCTTTCTACAACTGGATGGAACATCGGAAGGATGGACGTCGAGAGGTTCGTCGAGGTGCTCACAGCAGGTGAGCCGCTGCAGGGAGCTTCGGAGGGGACGGAAGAACTGGCAGCTCAAAACGTGCTGAACTCTACTATTAGCATCATAACGACTGCTTGCTGCGCTTCTATGCCCCGTCAAAGATCCCGGCACGGCAAGACCCCAGTGTACTGGTGGTCAACTGAAATCGCTGAAAAGCGAAGGGAGTGTCACAAGCTTCGACGTGAGGCTCAACGGGCGCAGAACGGTGACGAGGCATGCAACTGGGTGGCAGCATATAAGTCGGCCAGGAAATGCCTTCGCAAACTGATCAACAGTAGCAAGGCTCGCTGCTGGCAAGACCTAGTGGACAATGTGAACAAGGATCCGTGGGGCCTTGGCTACAAGCTGGTCATGCGGAAGCTTGGTGCCCTACGGAAGCCTTGTATACATTGTTAGACCAGGAATGGGAGAACAAGTTTAGGTGAATAAATAAACGTTGATTTTAATTCCATAATTTTATTTTATTTAATAAGACGTTTATTTGCGAGCGTGCTACTGGAGCGATCGAAACGAACTGAACTTAACCAACGTCATTCGAGTATATATAAAGAAAACTGAGTCGCACTCGGTTGCTACGCCGAGTACAGTTATGCACGAAAGTCGTGCGTCTGTACACTCCAATACAAAAACACGCTGAACTCAAGCAGCTTTAATACTACCGCCGTTCGAGTGTTTCTCGTTTGCTGTTATCATGTTTAGCTTGTAACATAGATCCTTGAAGCGATCTCGCGGCAGCGCCTTTGTAAATATATCTGCTCTTTGATTTGCAGATGAAACGTATTCAACAACAATTTCTTTTTCGTTCACTTTCTCGCGAATAAAGTGAAAGTGAACATCTATATGCTTGGTTCTTTTGTGAAAAACTGGATTTCTGACTAGTTGGATTGCGCTTTGATTATCAACATAAAGCGTTGTTTCTTTATCACAAGGACATCCGATGTCCGACAACAATTTTCTAATCCAGACTACTTCCCGAGCAGCTGCCGATGCAGCTACGTACTCGGCTTCTGTTGTGCTCAACGTCACCAGTTTTTGTTGTTGTGACGACCATGTTACGGCTCCATTTGACAGACAGAATACATATCCGGTCGTCGACCTCCGCGTCTCTACATCTCCGGCGTAGTCAGCATCTGAGAAACCTATCAGCTTTGCTTCGCTACCGCCGCTTTGATACTCGATGCCATAGTTAACCGTGCCTTTCAGATACGCGAATATTCTTTTAACCACCTGCCAATGGGATGAATCGTGCTCGTTCAAGAATTTAATGACTGCATTTACTGCATAAGGAATGTCTGGTCTCGAAACGGCTGCTAGAAAAACTGAAGAGCCTACTGCTTCGCGATATGGCACGTTGTTTATTTTTATTTCGCTTTCTACGACCGGGGTCAGTGCTGCGTGCGGATCCGCCGGCACGCTTACAGTTTTCGCGTCTACCATGCCGAATTTTTCGATTATTTTCTTTGTGTACGCGCTCTGGTGAATTACCATTTTTCCTTATTCACTATCTCTTTCAATCTGTAACCTGACAAAAATGTTAGAATCTCCGATCGTAATTCTGAACGTTTCGCTTAATCGTTGAATGATTTTCTTAAGTGACTCTACATTGTCTGAGGCTACCAGCCCATCATCGACGAACAGCGCCAGATATACTTCGTCGGTTTTAAACTTCCCGGTAAACACGCACTTATCTGCTTCACATTCTTTGAAGTTAAATTCACTCAAAAATTTTGTAAATCTTTGGTTCCAACAGCGTGGAGCCTGCTTAAGCCCGTAGAGAGACTTCTCGAGCTTGCATTCGACGTTTCTTGCATCTTCTTTCAGCTTCAGTCCTTCCGGAACTTTCATGAGATTGTTTCTTCAAGTTTCCCGTACGAAAATGCAGTTTGAACATCGAACTGCACTACGTTGAGATTTTTCGCTGCTATTGTTGCCAGCAGAATCCTTAGTGAGTCGTATCTCACGACTGGGGAGAATGTTTCTTTGAAGTCAAACCCGTCACGTTGAAGAAAATCTCTCGCGCACAGACGGGCTTTGAAGCGGTGTGACTTCCCGTCGACGTCCATCTTCACGCGGAATACCCATTTCGAATCGATTACCCTCATGTCCGGCGTTTTTGTTACAAGTTCCCACGTACGGCTTTCTTCATGCGCTTTAAATTCGTCATGAATCGCACTTGCCCACTGCGTGGCTTCAGTGCTCTTTGTTGCTTCTTCGTATGTCAATAGAATCACGTATTCGGCTACATTTGCATCGTGCCGATACCTTCTCGGAGTTTGAATTGCGTTTCGATCTCGCAGGACTCTTCGATTTTCGCGATCTTCTTCTTCTTGCTCGTTCTCTTGTGCGTTGTCCTCGTTGTGATCTTCTTCTTCTCGTTCTCTGATGTCGACGTTGTCCTCACCGTTGTTCTCGTGTTCTTCTTCCTCGTCGATTTCACGTCCTTCGTTATCTTCTCGTGCCTCGTTCATTGGAAGAAATATTTCATATTCATCTTCCTTCTCGTTCGCTTCTACCGACGGCGGCCCGATTTTCTCGTTGAATACGACGTTTCGATCAACGCTGACCTTTTTCTTTTCAGGATCGTATACCCGGTAATTCGTTGACTCTTCCGTGTATCCAACAAAAACTTTCTTGATTGCTCGAGCGTCAAATTTTCGCGTGAATTGTTTCGGAGTGTGTACGTATGCATCTGATCCAAAGATTCGGAGATGCTTTAGGTTCGGAACCTTCCCAGTCGTACGGAGTTACGATGCCACTCGTCCATACGGTTCGATTTAACACGTACACTGCACAATTTACTGCTTCTGCCCATAGAGTCAATGGAAGATTCTTCGCGATTATCATTGTACGGGCACTTTCCACAATCGTCCGATTGTCGCGCTCGGCTTTTCCATTTTGCTCCGGGTTGTACGGCGCTGTTGTTTCTCGTCTGATGCCACATTCCTCAAGATATTTGTCCATTTCTTCGTTACAGAATTCTCTACCATTGTCGGAGCGAAGAGTCTTCATTTTTCTTCCGAATTTGTTCTCGATCATTTTCTCGAAAGTTTTGAATTTTTCGAATACTTCCGATTTCCTTCTCATGAAATAGACGTGCCTGTAGCCTGTTGCTTCGTCTTTGAATGTCAAAAAGAACCTTGATCCTCCGACCGAGTTCGTCGACATGGGCCCACAGACATCTGAATGCATTTTTTCACCTGGCTTTATTTTCTTGTCGCGCTCCATTTTCTTATTAAAGGGTAACCTGTGCGCTTTCCAAGACTGCACGGCTCACAGAAAACATCACTTTTGTCTGTAAATATTACTCCACTCACGAGTCCTTTTTCCGCTAATTCACGAATTGCACGCTTCCTGACGTGTCCCAAACGTCTAAATTCGTCGCAACTACATTGGCTTCTGCGTTGCTCCCTTGTTTCGCGACCTTGAAAAACATTCTGTACACGCCATTGTTTTGCTTCATTCCCGTGGCATGTACTTCACTGTCACGCGCCACGATAACTTGATTATTTTCGAAACACACTTAGAATCCCTTTTTAGTACATACTCCGACAGAGAACAGATTTTTTCGTAACTTTGGCACGTGTAGCACATTTTCGATTTTTGTATCTTGCTACACTCCATCGATCAAGTTTTTAATTTTCACTGTGCCTTCACCGGCGACATTGCAGTTTTGATTATCGCCAAGCGATACTGTAGCACCCGTATTGTCCGACTTGTAGTCTGATAGCCAGTCACGTCGGTGAGTTAGATGTCGCGATGCGCCGCTGTCATCACTCTGATCGGCCTTCATCACTTGAGTCTTTGTCCACAGCACCTTCGCGGTTCCCGCACTTTGGAAGCCCGACGCAACCGAACCGCTCATTTCACCTACGAATGCACAGTCACGTGTTTTTTTCGGCGCAATCGCGTGGCTTTCGCTTGTTTCGGCAGCGACTCGCGAAATGTCCCATGCCTTGGCACTTGTAACACTGCACTTCCTTCATATCCTGTTTATTTTCAGTCTTTTTATTTTCAGTCTTTTTATTTTTAGCACTTTTCGTTCCTCGCGAACGACGATTTTGGGCTGTCGCAGCCAGCGCTTCTGACGTTTCTTCTTCGTCGTTGAGTCTTGCGTCCTCTCTTATCAGCCGTTCCTGGAGGTTATCGAGAGTCTGCCGTACCGGATCCACACTGTCCCATGCTACCTGCAGCGTGCTGAACCTCGTGGTGAGACTCGCGAGTATCTTCGCCATTGTCGTAGCGTCCGACACATCTTCGCCGATGTCGTTGAGTTGACTCGCCATGTTTGTCACCTTCGCCACATGTTGAACTGCCGTATCCGATTCACTCATTCGATACGCGTGAAACTTTTGTAGCAAACCTAGTTTATTTGTTGCAGTTTTCTGTTCATGAATTAGGCACAATTTATCCCACATTTCTTTCGCAGAAACTCAGGACAATACACACACCTGTTGCGTCTCGTCGAGATTCGACAGTACTATAAGCTTTGCCGTTGCATCGTCCTTTATATTTTTCTCCAACGCGGCCGCTTGTCCGTTTCCAGCAGGAGGCTCCGGCCTCGTGCCGTCGACGACATCGAGAACATCATTCATCACAAATAAAGCATTTACTTGCGCTTTCCAGCCTTGAAAATTCGTTCCGTCAAATGGCTTCACGCCCTTTACTGAGATACCGACTGACATCACGGATTCGATTTACAATCCGCACGTTTTCACTCTCATTAACTTCGACACAACCGAACAATGGCCGACTTCCGTTCCGCGCCACTTGGGACTCGACGAGTTAATTTTTTTTACTTTTTGTTCTCCTAATTTTCACAGTTACTACGTAAACTGGGCCGATAACCTGTTAGACCAGGAATGGGAGAACAAGTTTAGGTGAATAAATAAACGTTGATTTTAGTTTAATAATTTTATTTTATTTAATAAGACGTTTATTTGCGAGCGTGCTACTGGAGCGATCGAAACGAACTGAACTTAACCAACGTCATTCGAGTATTTATAAAGAAAACTGAGTCGCACTCGGTTGCTACGCCGAGTACAGTTATGCACGAAAGTCGTGCGTCTGTTCACTCCAATACAAAAACACGCTGAACTCAATCAGCTTTAATATATATGACGCGGAAAAGATGGACGCGATAGTGCGGGGAATCTTCCCCGCCCATCCCGTCCGTGTTGACGCTGTCCATGGTGAAACAGCAGTCGAGTGCCCACTCTTCACACAGCTGGAACTGGAGGAGGCAGTCCTCTCATTGAAAGCGAGGAAGGCTCCAGGCCCAGATGGTGTTCCAGCTGAGGTGCTGCGGCTCGTCTATCACCATTGTCCTGACTTGCTGCTCAGCACATTCAACGCTTGCCTACGGGACGGGGTTTTCCCGGTACGATGAAAGGTGGCGAGGCTCGTGCTGATCAGCAAGGGGAAGGGAGATCCCGGATCGCCGTCTGCATACCGCCCGTTGTGCATCCTAGACACGGCTGGGAAAGTACTAGAGAAACTCATCAAGGGAAGACTCACTGACGCGATTCGTGCTGCTGGGGACCTATCTCCTCGGCAGTACGGCTATAGAGCAGGATGTTCTACCATTGATGCGATTTCAGAGGTGGTGACCGCGGTCCAAAAGGCAGAGGTATATAATCGCACCAAGCGACGGATTGTCCTGTTGAGGACACTCGACGTCAGGAATGCCTTCAACTCCGCTAGATGGGTGGATATTCTGGATACGCTGGAAAACTCTTTTCAAGTTCCAGAATATCTAATGCGGCTTTTGAGGAACTACCTTAAGGGCCGAAGCCTGCTCTACGACACGACACAGGGCCAACGAAGGATGGAAATTACATCGCGTGTTGCCCAGGGATCTATCCTTGGTCCAGACCTGTGGAACGTGTCTTACGACGGGCTACTGAGACATGAGATGCCAGATGAGTCGCGCTTGGTCGGCTATGCGGATGATGTTGCGGCTCTGGTCGCTGGACGCACCGTTGAACAAGCGCAACTTAGGCTAGGTATGCTAATGCGCCGAGTGAAGGACTGGGTGACTGCTCGGAGGCTGAGTGTAGCACTGGAGAAAACCGAAGTTGTCATCTCGACAACAAAGAGAATCCCTAGAGTAAGGATGATCAGTATTGGCGACGTACAAATCGAATCGCTGCCAGCGGTGAAGTACCTGGGGCTACTGATCGACTCGAAGATGAGTTTCTCTGAGCAAATCAGGGCAACGGCTGAGAAGGCTTCTTCGGGAGTATCCGCCCTGAGTCGACTTATGGCCAGCGTAGGGGGACCCAGCCCATCAAGAAGACGCCTCTTGATGAGTGCTGTCGGGTCAGTGCTACTGTACGGAGCAGAGGTATGGGGCGACGCTCTCAGCAAGGAGGTATACCGAAAACGTTTGGCACAGGTACAGTGAAGAGGAGCACTGAGAATTGCATCTTCGTATCCAACAGTCTCTGACTCGGCGGTGAGAGTTATTGCAGGCGTGATACCTGTCGCCCTCCTTGCTAGAGAGCGCCGATCTATTCACCTGCGCCGAAACGAGGATGCGAGGGAGATGGTTGTCCGCGAGGAGAGACAACGCTCGCTCAACGATTGGCAGCAGTCTTGGGTCGATTGCACGCAGGGAAGGTCGACTGCGCGCCTCATCCCGGATGTGAGACCGTGGCTGAATCGAAGGCATGGTGAGACTGACTTCTATCTGACCCAGCTTTTGAGCGGGCATGGGTGTTTCAGTCTTACCTGCACAAAATCGGTAAGTCACGGTCCCCCGATTGTCGGTTTTGCCCAGGAGAGGAGGACAATGCCTGTCACACATTTTTTGCGTGTACAAAATGGGTCAGGCTGCGAAGGGAACTCTACAGGGAGACGGGAGAGCTCACCCCGGATAATATAGTTGCGCGCTCATCCCGGATGTGAGACCGTGGCTAAATCGAAGGCATGGTGAGACTGACTTCTATCTGACCCAGCTTTTGAGCGGGCATGGGTGTTTTCAGTCTTACCTGCACAAGATCGGTAAGTCACGGTCTCCCGATTGTCGGTTTTGCCCAGGAGAGGAGGACAATGCCTGTCACACATTTTTCGCGTGTACCAAATGGGTCAGGCTGCGAAGGGAACTCTACAGGGAGACGGGAGAGCTCACCCCGGATAATATAGTTGCGGTGATGCTCGAATCGGTTGACAATTGGAACCAGGTGGCACATTATGCTCGGGCAGTCCTAAAATATTAAAGGGACTCACAGCTGCCGAAGGCACTGGGGCTGGGGGATCGCTCTTCTGGCAATTCCTCTTCCCCTCTCCCCTCCCGCTAGGAAAGGGACTCCCCAGCTTGAAGGCGCCCCGCGGCGTAACAAAACGAGACCTGGCCCGAAGTAATGTGTCAAACGGTTCCAGGCTAGGTTCTCAGATTGACAGGGGAGGTGTTTAGTGGGTAGTCCAAAGGTATCCTCCATCGGAGTCCCACACTGCCAGACTCGGCGGGCATAAATGCCTTCACCTCCCTACCACAAAAAAAAAAAAAAAACGACGTCACTAAGAAAGATAGTTACCCGTTTCTACTCATCGACGACATCATGGACACTTTAGCCGACGCAAAATGGTTTTCTACACTCGATTTCAAGAGTGGCTACTGGCAGGTAGAAATCGGCGAGAAGGACCTAGAGAAGACCGCATTTTCAGTTGGGACCGGATTATGGCAATTGGTGGTGTTGGCATTTGGGCTTTGCAACGCTCCAGCTACCTTCGAACGCCTGATGGAATACGTGCTACGAGGCCTAACCTGGAAGACCTGCACCTAGATGACATCATTGTTATCGGGAGAACGTTCGAAGAGCATGTGCGGAACTTAGAAGAGGTGTTCTTTCGATTGCGACTGACAAATTTGAAACATAGTCCCGACAAGTGTATCCTTTTCGCAGCTGAAGTAAAATACCTGGGACACGCGGTATCAGCAGAAGGGGTCAAAACAGACCCTGAGAACATTGAAGCCGTGAAAAGCTGGCCAACACCAAACAACAAGCGCCAACTACGAAGTTTTCTGGGTCTGGCAACCTACTATCGAAGATTCGTCAAAGATTTTGCCAAAATAGATCAGTGTCTCCAACAGCTAACCGAGGAAAATCGTCCGCATATCTGGAATGAACAATGCTAGGCAGTCTTTGAGACCTTGAAGGAGAAGCTGTGCGAATCACCCGCGCTGGCATATCCAAAACCCGGAAAAATGTTTGTAGTTGACACCGATGCGAGCAACGGCGGAATTCGAGCTGTACTCTTCCAGCAGATCGATCGCGAAGAAAGAGTCCTCTCGTATTACAGTCGAGTTCTCTCAAAAAGTGAGAGGAACTACTGCGTGACCAGGAAGGAGCTATTGGCCATAATAGAGGCCACCAAGCAGTTCCAAAAGTACTTATAGTATATGGCCAGAAATTTGAGCTGCCAGTTCTTCCGCCCCCTCCGAAGCTCCCTGCAGCGACTCACCTGCTGTGAGCACCTCGACGAACCTCTCGACGTCCATCCTTCCGATGTTCCATCCAGTTGTAGAAAGCCGAAAGTACGGACGTCGGGAGACAGCATCACTTATCGCAAGCAGAATGCACTGATGATCACTGGCTGAATAGTCCTCTAATACTTTCCAGTTGTGTATCCTCCGTACTAAGGACTCCGAGGCGAATTTCACGTCCAGTATGGTTCCCCCACAGCCAATACGGCGGAAAGTCAGCGTATTTCGATTGCTTTAGCGTTGAAGTCGCCCCCCAACGAGCACTTTGCCTTCTGCGTTCGAGACAGCGCCCTCCAAAGCATTAAGCTTGGCTTGGAAAGATGATATCGATTCGTTAGGCGTTAGGTACACACTAAAGAAGGTGGTCCCTGAGCACCGAACCCGCACATAACCATCCACATCCACAACTCTTCGCTTGAAAGTCACTGTTCCGAACCCAGATAGCGGCAGTACCAGTTTCATCAGAATACCATAATGCAGGACTTTTATTATGGTGTTGCTCACTCAACAGCAAGAAGTCGGCTTTCATGTCCCTCGCAAACTGCTCAAGCGGATTTTGGGCGGTTGAACTGCGGTGTAGGTTTAGCTGCAGGATGCGGGTCATCGGAGTTCTGATTTTGTCTTGGCTAGGGCTTCCTGGAACACCCGGCATTTTCCTGATCCCAAGACGTGTCCAAAATCAGATTTTGGATCAGCATCCTTGCAAAGAATACAGTGTGCCTTCTTCGTACACTCTTTTCTTTTATGTCCCATTTCACCGCATTTGTAACATAGACGACTCCTATCGGGTCCTTTGCATACTTGTTTGGTGTGACCATAACCAAGGCATTTGAAACATTGAAGAGGCGTTGCTCTTCGCCGTATCCTACAGACGATCCACCCTATTCGTACTTTGCCCTTGTTCAGGAATTGTTCGGCGTCCTTTTCGGTCAAGTCAACTATGGCCATGCGTTGTCCCCTGTTGTTTTCTGGTGTCAGTCTCGTTTTGATCCTTCCCACGCTAGGGAACTCCCTTTTGATTGCCACTTTTACCTCGGCCAGATCCGTCACGCAGTCAATGTCTCGTATTTCGATCGTTGCCATCGGCTCGAGCGGGGCTATAGCTGCGCTTTTGCCGATTACTTTCTTTACTGCGTCACAGAATGCTTCTTTATTGCCGGCCTCTGCTCCGAATTCGACCAGTATGTGGCCGATTCTTCCCGTATCTTCGGACCTTACGTTTCCCCTGATGTCCCGCAGTACCTCCGCGTAGGATCAGCCATCTTGGGGCTTTACAAGCAGTGCCTGCTGCTGAGGTCTTCGTCGGGGCTTCTGCCTCTCCTGTTTTGCATCAGGTCCTTTTTCTGATTGGGCGTCCGTGCGAACTTTACGTTCTGGCTTTTTTTGAAGGAGTTTCTTTGCGGCTTTCTTCGCTCCTTTTGTAAGCACTGTTTGGAACCCGTGATCTGGTGCTCCATGTTCATCAAGTGCCTCTTCCTTCCTTCTTTTATCCCGATCTCCTTTGATTGAGCTAGACGCCATTATTTTATTGGCTTTTAATGGTGGAGCTACCTGCATGTCGCCTTTAGATTTCGCCCCAAGCGCTTCTTTAGCCTTCTGTTCGTCTTCGGCCCTTAACCAGCTCCTCCGATAGTGCCCTATGCGATCTAGGAGCTCCTCTAGTTCAAGGAGTCCCACGTTTGCTACTTCGCTGATTTTTGGGGAGTCGCATGCAGATTGTATTCTTTTCAGAACATCTCCCGCTTTTCGGAGTAGTCTTTCTTCTTCGTATCGCTGGGCCGCAATTGTACCTTGCAACCATCCTTGGGAGAGGTTATCGCGTTCCGTTTCCGAGTGCAGTACTTCCGCCAGATTTTCGACGTTGGCGGTGCAATCACGCGGTGTCTGGTCATTCGTTGCTTATCGTGCCGTAATCTCCTCGTTGGATTCTGGATTTTTCGTTGCAATGTCGGGATTTGCGACCCTTGCATCGGTCGCTTCGATAACGATCGCAGCAGTGACAATCGAATTTTCTGTGCTCTTTATATTATCTTCCGCCACTCGAACACCTGAAGCGTCCCGCAGAGTTTCCCGCTTTTCCTTAATAGGACGCTCGGGCGTTCGCATCATTTTTTTGCTGCGCCCGAACGCCACAGGAATTTCAGTCTGAACCAGAATGTCTGCTATTCTCCGTTTTTCGTCCGTCTTCACTGTCGTTGTGTTAGTCTTCGTTTTTGTCGTGGTTAGTACCGCTCTCGATGTACTGTGAATATCGTGGCTGCAACCGCTGGTTGCGTCGTCGTTGTTATTATTTTTTGGATGTTTTTGGGCTTTTGATTTTTTTGCTCCAGTTTTGTTGGGTCCCCCCTCGGAGCCGCTATCTCCGTTCGTGTGTGTAGTCGCCTGTTTGGTCCCATGGTTATCTTTGCAGAGCAGGGAGGCCATGCGAGGGTTGGCACAAGCCCTTATGGGGACAAGTGCTCAGAGCCAGACCAGCGCTAATCGGGAGTCCGTCTCAACCGAACCTACACCACAAACCCAATGGTGCGAACTTTGAACGTACTCCGAGGCCTGCCAAGGTTTTACCGGGACTGAGACGGTATGATAGTTGAATTGGAGCCGTTCACACACGAGTTACGTCTCGGCGCTACTGTGCAAAGCCATTAGGTCCAAACCATCACATCCGCCAGCCCAAAGCATCAATTCCAGTTCTTTGTCCAAAGCGTAGTCCATATCCAATCAGAGTCGTTACCTGTCATCCCAGGAGGGAACCTCACGGCGCCCCCCATATCCTCGGGTCCGTGGGGGCGGCGCTCCTCAAAGAATGCTAGCCTCCAAGAGTGCTCTTGTCGACCGGCATTCTCCCTGCGGAAATTTCCTCGGGTACGTGGGGGCGGAACTCCCCAAAGAATGCTAGCCTCCAAGAGTGCTCTTGTCAACCGGCATTCCCCCTCTGTCTTGCCTCCCTTTTCAATGATGGTCGTGAGTAGCTTCCAAAGAGGTGATGGTGGAAACAGGCTGGCAGCTGCCTATGACTTCTCCCGCTTTGATGCTCGTGGTTGAGTCTGCGATGTTAAGGACTCTAACCGGCACGTATCCGTTCTTTCTAGATTTTACAATGCTTCGTCCTACAACCAAACTGGCCAATGCCGATGTATTCGTTGGCTCTATCAGATAAGATCGGTGGTCTCTAGAATCACCATCAAGCTACGCCCATACAATTCTCTCGGAAGATTTCGGTACATCAGTGTCGGTACATACTACCACGTTCATCTTGGGAATTCGGACACTGGGATTCTCCATCAATACTTCGACATTACGCCATTTCAATACTCGTTTGTCCAAATCCAACTAGATTCCATGTGGTCGCAGAAAATCCATTCCGAGAATGCAGTCATCCATAATGTCCGCGACCAGAAAATAATGTCGGAACGCAAGGTCTCCCAACTGTATCTGGAGGTTGACCTCTCCATGGACAGAAGCAGTGTCGCCGGTAGCTGTCCGTAGTGAGAAAATCCTGCCCTTGTGAAGTAGTTGTTGCCTCACATGGTCTGGTCGAATAATCGATCGGGTTGCACCAGTGTCGGTTGTTGTGGTGCAATGTTCTTCGTCAACTTTACCCGGGAGGCATAAGTCTGCTTCTCCTCAATGTAGTCCTGATACGGTGATAGTGGTGCTGGGAACGTCGATCCTCCTAGCCAACCTCTGCCCCTTGAAGTTACATGTTTCCTGACTCCTCAGTTTGAAGAGCTTCTATTCTGGGCTCCTGACTCGGTCTGGATCTCCTCCTAGCTGCACACCCGGGACAATAGTTTAGTGTTCTTCGCTTCTTGCAGTCTCTTTGCAGGTGCCCCTTCTCTGCACAATATCGGCATCTAGGCGTACCATTTACCTGCTCAACCACAAGAAGAAACTGGTTTCGACGTGTGTACTAATTCTCATCAGGCTATCACTCTTAAATACACACCGGTGATGCTACAAAGAATTCCATAAGTAATTAAAAAAAGCCATCCGCTGTACGAACTTTACTTTCTGGCTTTTTTTGAAGGAGTTTCTTTGCGGCTTTCTTCGCTCCTTTTGTAAGCACTGTCTGGAACCCGTGATCTGGTGCTCCACGCTCATCAAGTGCCTCTTCCTTCCTTCTTTTATCCCGATCTCCTTCGATTGGGCTAGACGCCATTATTTTATTGACTTTTAATGGTGGAGCTAGCTGTATGTCGCCTTTAGATTTCACCCCAAGCGCTTCTTTAGCCTTCTGTTCGTCTTCGGCCCTTAACCAGCTCCTCCGATAGTGCCCTATGCGATCTAGGAGCTCCTCTAGTTCAAGGAGCCCTGCCTTTGCTGCTTTGCTGATTTTTGGGAAGTCGCGAGCAGCTTGTATTCTTTTCAGAACGTCTCCCGCTTTTCGGAGTAGTCTTTCTTCTTCGTATCGCTGGGCCGCAATTGTACCTTGCAACCATCCTTGGGAGAGGTTATCGCGTTCCGTTTCCGAGTGCAGTACTTCCGCCAGATTTTCGACGTTGGCGGTGCATTCACGCGTTGTCTGGTCACTCTTTGCTTTTAGTGTCGTAATCTCCTCGTTGGCTTCTGGATTTTTCGTTGCAATGTCGGGATTTGCGACCCTTGCATCGGTCGCTTCGGTAACGATCGCAGCAGTGGCAATCGAATTTTCTGTGCTCTTTATGTTATTTCCCACCGCTCGAACACCTGAAGTATCCTGCAGAGTTTCCCGCTTCTCCTTAATAGGACGCTCGGGCGTTCGCATAATTTTTTTGCTGCGCCCGAACGTCGCAGGAATTTCAGTCTGAACCAGACTGTCTGCTATTCTCTGTTTTTCGTCCGTCTTCACTGTCGTTGTGCTAGTCTTCGTTTTTGTCGTGGTTAGTACCGCTCGCGATGTACTGTTGACATTGTGGCTGCAACCGCTGGTTGCGTCGTCGTTGTTATTATTTTTTGGATGTTTTTGGTCTTTTGATTTTGTTTGCTCCAGTTTTGTTGGGTCCCCCCTCGGAGCCGCTATCTCCGTTCGTGTGTGTAGTCGCCTGTTTGGTCCCATGGTTATCTTTGCAGAGCAGGGAGGCCATGCGAGGGTTGGCACAAGCCCTTATGGGGACAAGTGCTCAGAGCCTGACCAGCGCTAATCGGGAGTCCGTCTCAACCGAACCTACACCACCAACCCAATGGTGCGAACTTTGAACGTACTCCGAGGCCTGCCAAGGTTTTACCGGGACTGAGACGGTATGATAGTTGAATTGGAGCCGTTCACACACGAGTTGCGTCTCGGCGCTACTGTGCAAAGCCATTAGGTCCAAACCATCACATCCGCCAGCCCAAAGCGTCAATTCCAGTTCTTTGTCCAAAGCGTAGTCCAGATCCAATCATGGTCGTTACCTGTCATCTCAGGAGGGAACCTCACGGCACCCCCCATATCCTCGGGTCCGTGGGGGCGGCGCTCCTCAAAGAATGCTAGCCTCCAAGAGTGCTCTTGTCGACCGGCATTCTCCCTGCGGGAATTTCCTCGGGTACGTGGGGGCGGAACTCCCCAAAGAATGCTAGCCGCCAAGAGTGCTCTTGTCGACCGGCATTCCCCCTGCGGGCAGAAGAAAGTTTCGACGTGTGTACTAATTCTCATCCGGCCATCACTCTTAGATACACACCGGGGATGCTACAAAGAATTCCATAAGTAATTTAAAAAAGCTATCGGAGCCATCCGAAAAACGAGATCGAATATCCGCACGACGTAATGAAAGCTTCAATTACGTAGTACGGATCTGGTGCTCCACGCCCAATTAGAAAAAAAACCTGATGCAAAACAGAAGAGGCAGAAGCCCCGACGAAGACACCGGCAGCAGGCACTACTTGTAAGCCCCGAGATGGCCGATCCTACGCGGAGGTACTGCGGGACGTCAGGGGAAACGTAAGGCCCGAAGACACCAATACTACCATTAAAGTAGTACGACCAACGCGGTCGGACCACATACTGGTGGAATTCGGAGCAGAAGCTGGCAATAAAGAAGCATTCTGTGACGCAGTAAAGAAAGTCCTCGGCAAATGCGCAACTATAGCCCCGCCCGAGCCGATGGCAACGGTCGAAATACGAGACATTGACTGCGTGACGGATCTGGCCGAGGTAAAAGTGGCAATCAAAAGGGAGTTCCCTAGCGTGGGAAGGATCAAAGCGAGACTGACACCAGAAAACAACAGGGGACAACGGATGGCCATAGTTGACTTGACCGAAAAGGACGCCGAACAATTCCTGAACAAGGGCAAAGTACGAATAGGGTGGATCGTCTGTAGGATACGGCGAAGAGCAACGCCTCTTCAACGTTTCAAATGCCTTGGTTATGGTCACACCACACAAGTATGCAAAGGACCCGATAGGAGTTCCGCGGGGAAAACGAATCCTGGAAATGGCGGCCAGGACGGCCCCCTTCGTACTAAACTCCGGAAATACGCCGACTTTCCGCCGTATTGGCTGTGGGGGAACCATACCGGACGTGACATTCGCTTCGGAGTCCTTAGTACGGAGGATACACAACTGGAAAGTATTAGAGGACTATTCAGCCAGTGATCATCAGTGCATTCTGCTTGAGATAAGTGATGCTGTCTCCCGACGTCCGTGCTCTCGGCCTTCTACAGCTGGATGGAACATCGGAAGGATGGACGTCGAGGTTCGTCAAGGTTCTCACAGCACGTGAGCCGCTGCAGGGAGCTTCGGAGGGGACGGAAGAACTGGCAGCTCAAGACATGCTGAACTCTACTATGAGCATCATTACGACTGCTTGCTGCGCTTCTATACCCCGTCGAAGACCCCGGCATGGCAAGCCCCCAGTGTACTGGTGGTCAACTGAAATCGCTGAAAAGCGAAGGGAGTGTCACAAGCTTCGACGTGACGCTCAACGGGCGCGGAACGGTGACGAGGCATGCAACCAGGTGGCAGCATATAAGTCGGCCAGGAAATGCCTTCGCAAACTGATCAACAGTAGCAAGGCTCGCTGCTGGCAAGACCTAGTGGACAATGTGAACAAGGATCCGTGGGGCCTTGGCTACAAGCTGGTCATGCGGAAGCTTGGTGCCCTACGGAAGCCTTGTATACATGACGCGGAAAAGATGGACGCGATAGTGCGGGGACTCTTCCCCGCCCATCCCGTCCGGGTTGACGCTGTCCATGGTGAAACAGCAGTCGAGTGCCCACTCTTCACACAGCTGGAACTGGAAGAGGCAGTCCTCTCATTGAAAGCGAGGAAGGTTCCAGGCCCAGATGGTGTTCCAGCTGAGGTGTTGCGGCTCGTCTATCACCATTGTCCTGACTTGCTGCTCAGCACATTCGACGCTTGCCTACGGGACGGGGTTTTCCCGGTACGATGGAAGGTGGCGAGGCTCGTGCTGATCAGCAAGGGGAAGGGAATTCCCGGATCGCCGTCTGTATACCGCCCGTTATGCATGCTAGACACGGCTGGGAAAGTGCTAGAGAAACTCATCAAGGGAAGACTCACTGACGCGATTCGTGCTGCTGGGGACCTATCTCCTCGGCAGTATGGCTTTAGACCAGGACGTTCTACCATTGATGCGATTGCAGAGGTGGTGAATGCGGTCCAAAAGGCAGAGGCAGCGACGGATCGTCCTGTTGGTGACGCTCGACGTCAAGAATGCCTTCAACTCCGCTAGATGGGTGGATATTCTGAACACGCTGGAAAACTCTTTTCAAGTTCCAGAATATCTAATGCGGCTTTTGAGGAACTACCTAAAGGACCGAAGCCTGCTCTACGACACGACACAGGGCCAACAAAGGATGGAAATTACATCGGGTGTTGCCCAGGGATCTATCCTTGGTCCAGACCTGTGGAACGTGTCTTACGACGGGCTATGAGACATGAGATGCCAGATGAGTCGCGCTTGGTCGGCTATGCGGATGATGTTGCGGCTCTGGTCGCTGGACGCACCGTTGAACAAGCGCAACTTAGGCTAGGTATGCTAATGCGCCGAGTGAGGGACTGGGTGACTGCTCGCGGGCTGAGTTTAGCACTGGAGAAAACCGAAGTGGTCATCTTGACAAAAAAGAGAATCCCTAGAGTAAGAATGATCAGTATTGGCGACTTACGAATCGAAACGATGCCAGCGGTGAAGTACCTGGGGCTACTAATCGACTCGAAGATGAGTTTCTCTGAGCAAATCAGGGCAACGGATGGGAAGGCTTCTTCGGGAATATCGGCTCTGAGTCGACTTATGGCCAACATAGGGGGACCCAGCCCATCAAGAAGACGCCTGTTGATGAGTGCTGTCGGGTCAGTGCTACTGTACGGAGCAGAGGTATGGGGCGACGCTCTCAGCAAGGAGGTATGCCGAAAACGTTTGGCACAGGTACAGAGAAGAGAAGCACTGAGAATTGCATCTTCGTATCCAACAGTCTCTGATTTGGCGGTGAGAGTTATTGCAGGCGTGATACCTGTCGCCCTCCTTGCTAGAGAGCGCCGATCTATTTACCTGCGCCGAAACGAGGATGCGAGGGAGATGGTTGTCCGCGAGGAGAGACAACGCTCGCTCAACGATTGGCAGCAGTCTTGGGTCAATTGCACGCAGGGAAGGTGGACTGCGCGCCTCATCCCGGATGTGAGACCGTGGCTAAATCGAAGGCATGGTGAGACTGACTTCTATCATACCCAGCTTTTGAGCGGGCATGGGTGTTTTCAGTCTTACCTGCACAAGATTGGTAAGTCACGGTCCCCCGATTGTCGGTTTTGCCCAGGAGAGGAGGACAATGCCTGTCACACCTTTTTTGCGTGTACAAAATGGGTCAGGCTGCGAAGGGAACTCTACAGGGAGACGGGAGAGCTCACCCCGGATAATATAGTTGCGGTGATGCTCGAATCGGTTGACAATTGGAACGAGGTGGCACATTATGCTCGGGCAGTCCTAAAATATAAAAGGGACTCACAGCAGCCGGGGGCACTGGGGCTGGGGGATCGCTCTTCTCGCATTTCCTCTTCCCCTCTTCCCTCCCGCTAGAAAAGGGACTCCTCAGCTCGAAGGCACCCCACGGCGGAACAAAACGAGACCTGGCCCGAAGTAATGTGTCAAACGATTCCAGGCTGGGTTCTCAGGTTGACAGGGGAGGTGTTCAGTGGGTAGTCCAGTCGCGCATGGGAGTCCCACACTCTGTGCATAAATGGCATTCACCTCCCTACCACAAAAAAAAAAACCACTTTCTTCTGACATTTTTCTTCGCTAATAATTTTTCAGAAAAAATTATTAAAAAAATATGCAACTCATTCATGTAGCTACAAAGAATTCCATAAGTAATTTAAAAAAGCTATCGCGGCCATCCGAAAAACGAGATCGAATATCCGCACGACGTAATGAAAGCTTCAATGTAGAGCAAAAATGATCGTATAGATTTACATCAAATTGATGTGAAAAGGGTGAAATGATCAAATTAAAGTTTAGCTAAAACAAGTACTTAAAAGAGGAAATTTAACTTGAACATAATTTGTAGTTACAAAAACATATTGAGTTCGCATAAGTAGGAAATTAAAAATAACTCTCTCACCTCAAAGCATGGTGGTCGCCATCACCGGTGTGTATCTAAGAGTGATGGCCTGATGAGAATTAGTACACACGTCGAAACAACCTTCTTCTAACATTTTTCTTCTCTAATAATTTTTCAGAAAAAATTATTAAAAAAAATATGCAACTCATTCATGTAGCGAAGGACCGAGAGAACGCTCCAGCCACCTTCAAACGCCTGATGGAATACGTGCTACGAGGCCTAACCTGGAAGACCTGTACCTAGATGACATCATTGTTATCGGGAGAACTTTAGAAGAGCATATGCGGAACTTAGAAGAGGTGTTCTCCCGATTGCTACTGGCAAATTACAAACTTAGTCCATGACAAGTGTATCCTTTTCGCAGCTGAAGTAAAATACCTGGGACACGTGGTATCAGCAGAAGGGGTCAAAACAGACTCTGAGAACATTGAAGCCGTGAAAAGCTGGCCAACCCCAAACAAGAAGCGCCAACTACGAAGTTTTCTGGGTCTGGCGACCTACTATCGAAGATTCGTCAAAGACTTTGTCAAAATAGCTCAGTGTCTCCAACAGCTAACCGAGAAAAATCGTCCGTATATCTGGAATGAACAATGCTAGGCAGTCTTTGAGACCTTGAAGGAGAAGCTGTGCGAATCACCCGCGCTGGCATATCCAAAACCCGGAAAAATGTTTGTAGTTGACACCGATGCGAGCAACGGCGGAATTCGAGCTGTACTCTTCCAGCAGATCGATCGCGAAGAAAGAGTCCTCTCGTATTACAGTCGAGTTCTCTCAAAAAGTGAGAGGAACTACTGCGTGACCAGGAAGGAGCTATTGGCCATAATAGAGGCCACCAAGCAGTTCCAAAAGTACTTATAGTATATGGCCAGAAATTTGTTCTTCGAACAGACCATGCATCGCTGAGATGGCTGCTTAACTTCAAAGCCCCCGAGGAACAAGTTGCGAGGTGAATCGAAAGATTGCAGTCAAAAGATTACAAAATTGCTTATCGGAAGGGCAGAGTTCATGGAAATGCTGACGCCCTATCTCGTCATCCATGTTCAGCTAACTGAGAGCATTGCCGACTGATTGAGGAAAAGGAGCCGATCGTTGATCTGCGAGTTATAAAGAGCCGAATTCGATGAAGGTTGGTCATTGGAGGAGATTTGAAATGCCCAGTTAGCCGATGAAGACATCGGACCATTACTCGTATGGAAGGAGACAACCGGGCGACCTGAGTGGAAGGACGTTTCAACGCATGGCGCCACCCTGAAAAGTTATTGGGCACAATGGAACTCCCTGCAGATGGAGGGTGGGGTGCTGAAGCGAAAATGAGAAACGGTGAATGGCAGCTTCTATAGGATGCAAATATACTTCCTAAAAGCCGAATCCACGATGTGGTTAAGGAGATGCATGAAGGATCCTCGGGAGGCCACCTTGGTATTAACAAGACCTTAGCGAAATTGCAGGAAAGGTTCTACTGGCTCCACGCTCGAGAAAACGTAGAGGACTGGCGTCGTAGATAAACGATTAACGCTTCCGTCAAACGTCCAGAGCGACGACTGAGAGGACAAATGCAAACCTATAACGTGGGGGTACCTTTTGAAAGGATTGCTGTTGACACATCGCTGGACCCGTTCCTGAATCCGAATGAAGAAATCGATACGCGCTGATTGTGGCCGATTATTTCAGCAAGTGGCCCGAGGTCTACCCCATTCCCAACCAGGAAGCAACCACTGTAGCCGAATAGCTAGGGTTAAATTGGGTCAGTAGGTACAGCGTACCTTGCGAACTACATTCGGATCAAGGCCGAAACTTCGAGTCACTAGTTTTTAGCGAAATGTGCGAGCTGCTGGGAATACGGAAAACGAGGAAAGCATCGCTGCATCCCCAATCCGATGGAATGGTCGAACGTTTCAACGGCACACTCAATAAACACCTCGCCAAGATGGACGAGAACCTAACCTAAGGGGCTGGGACCGGCACATTCCATTATTCTTGATGGCGTATAGAGCTACTGAACACGCATCAATGGGCCAAGCCCCAGCCAAAGTCATTTTTGGAGAGACTTATCATCTACCGGCTGATATAGATTTCGGAACACCCCCTGAGAAACCCCAAACCATCTCGGAGTACGCAAGTGAGCTAAGGCAACGGTTGAACCAAATACATCGGACAGTGCGAAAACACCTCGAATCGACTGCTGACTCCATGAAGACCAGGTATGATCTAAAGACAAATTCTACTGGCTTCCAGCAAGATGACTTGGTATGGGTATGTAACCCACAACGGCGGAAAGGTAGGTCTCCAAAGTTGCAGCATAATTGAGAGAGACCATATCGAGTTACAAAGCGAATCAACGACATCTTATATAACATACGGGAACACCGTAAGCCGAGAGCCAAAATGAAAGTCGTGCACCTGGACCATCTTGCCCCATATTACATCCAGGGAGAAAACTACAACTAGCGACATATATTTTCGGGGCGAAAAGAACTGAGGAGGGGGCAGTGTTACATGTCCAAACCATTCTGCGAAGCTATTGTCGCAATTGTTGTCGCAACTATTAATAACATCATGATCAATAAACGAATGTACTCGAAAGCACAAGAATCGACCAAGTAAATCCATGATCAATATCAATACCCTGATCAATATCTGAAAGCGACATCACTGCGGATATTCAGAATTGCTCGAATATTCCAGGTAGTCCTCGTCAGAACATTCGCCAATATGCGAGAAATGTATTGAATTGCTAGAGACCCTCTATAAAGCCGAGCTGAATGAATGGGAAAGGGGGTAATAATAAAAAACTGCGGTAAGCGTGGAGCGCGAATTAAAGGCGATATTGATTGATAGTGAAGTTATTTTCGTGATACAGACAGTTGAAATATAAATTGATAGACAAGTGAAAAATAATAACATTTTAATTGTTTGTAAAATAGTGAAATAATTACTAATTATTTGTAGAATAGTGAAAGTAAATAAACTCTTTAAGCTTAATTTAAAAGACGGTGCGTTTTCACTTTCCCGGAACATTAAAATTATCAGCCGCGAACTATAACACGTGCGACAGTATGATAATTTCCTTCACAACATTGATGCATTACATCGCAAAATCAAAACTTAATTCTCTTATTAGCCTGTTTTCAAAATAAATCGAAAACTTTGTTCAATAATTCAAAAATAATCCGTGAATCTACACCTAACCCTAAGATTGATATGAAAACGAGTTAGAACATACTTACATAATCTGACTTCGAATCCTCTTCGACGTTACACAGTAGTTCATGGTCACTAATTTTCTGTAAAAGATAAAAAAATAATTACTGGCAACAAACTGTAAGCAAATATTAACACCAAAATATGTACACTCATCACAATACATATATATTGTATACAGGTACAACAACATACAACATAAATATTTATTTAGCCAAGCAAGGCACTGGTACAAGAAATGTAAAAAAATTAACTTTATAACAAAAAATTCACAATAATTTCTTAATAGTACAATTTAGAACTAATTTATAAATAAATAAAATATAAAATCTGTTGTGAGGGTAGGGTGCGTGATGGAATTAAGATGAAAGGACATTTGATAATAGAGCTTTAAAATGGGTTCTGGAAATGTATGGGGAGTAATGTGCACTAAGTGAGTTAAACTTTTTGCAACACCTGTTAATCGGCTCATTATCTGCATAGATTGTATTATGCCGCTCTTCAACTAATTGACGAGAATGCCTAGTGACTCGCAATGGCTCATGCATTTTTATTCTATCAGTTAAAAATGGTATTTTAATCGAGCCTCTGAGGACATCAAAAGCGAAACAACAAGTTACCATAGTTCTACTGGAAGCAAGTGATGGTATATTGAGAATTCGCAGCCTAAGCTCATAGGAGGGTAGAACTTCAAAATTCCTCGGATCATATAGCGATCTCAAATAAGATAAACTGTTTTTGAACAGACTCGAGTCGGTCAATGTGAACGTTGAAAACAGGATCCCAAATAAGACATGCGTATTCAAGAATGGGGCGTACTAAGGAGAGTTATAATGTCTTCGATAACCAAATATTTTGAAATTCTTTGGATCGACGCTTGATGAAGCCGAGGAGCTTATTGGCTCTACCAAGGACTTCATCATAATGCAGGTTGAAACGTAATTTATTGTCCAAAATAACACCGAGGTCTACAACGCTGTCCACTCTTTTAAGTTTGTGGTAGTCAAGATAATAATCGACGACAAGGACAGTTTTTACGGGAAAAACTTATTATCTGACATTTTTCGAAATTCAGAGAGGGTAGGTTTTTTTCTGACGATTCTAAATGAGAGTTTAACTCGTTTTGAAGGAATTCCGTATCCTTTGGAGACGTTACCGCCTTGAATAGCTTGAGAGCGTCAGCATAAAATAGATGCGGAATGAGAGAGATATGGGGCCAACATGGCTGCCTTGAGGTACACCGGAGAAGACATTTATTTCTTTGGACAAAAATCCTTGAAATTTGACGATTTGCGTCCTATTTTTGAGATACGAGTCGAGCCATTCTAACAAAGGGCCACAGATACCGAAATTTTTTAATTTTTTTCTCAAGATTTTGTGGTTGACACGATCAAACGCTTTACTGAAGTCGGTGTAAATTGCATCGATTTGATGGCCTTTTTCCATTTCACAAAGGACACTAGAAACCATCACCGAGAGATTTGTAACTGTTGAGCGGTTTTTCGGAAACCATGCTGTTGGTCGTTCAGCCGAGCCTCAATGATGGGCGATATTTTTGACCAGACTATTTTTTCAACAAGTTTAGGAATTGCTGATAGTATTGCGATGCCTCTGTAATTTTCAACTGACGCCTTGTCTTTATTTTTATAAATTGGAATCAAGTGGGATTTCTTCCAAATCGATGGGAAAATTCCAGAAGTGAGGGATTTATTAAAAATGATGTGCAGAGGTGGAATCAATTGCACTTTACTGTGAAACAAGAAGCGAGGAGGGAGAAAATCAGGACCAGGCCCTTTATTTAGATCAAGCGTCTCTATTGCATAGGATATATCATCTTCGGAAATGCCAAGTTCTTCGATGAGAGATGCTGAATATATGTCTGAAGAAGATCTGTAGGGGGTATCATCGTTTCAACCCAATGTCTGCTTCTCAGCTTCGTGTTTATCAGCACTGGCAGGATTTATAACCATTTTTTGAGCTGCCGGAAATCTTTTTACATTATCCTCCAAAGATGTGAGCTTTTTCTTCCAATCCTTCGATTTTTGCCAACACTTCAGAAATGTGTGAGTCATTTTGTTGTACTGGCATTTTATTCAATATATTTGTTAGCATTTTATTCAATATATTTGTTAGCATCTCGTTCATCCTGTCTGCTCAAAATATCAGTACTTGGGAGATGTGAATTCAGGCGCGGCGGAACAGCTTCAAGCCATGTGTTGTGTTTGGAAGTGGGGGAACGGTGATAGGGAGGGGGAAGCTGTTTGTTAGGTGTCAAAAAATTGCACTCTGCATGCCCTTACAAAGCTTTAATCTCACAAAAATTTAAATTCACTGTGTAACGTAATACAAAATGTATTTATTATTCTAATTATAACAAAATTGCTTCCTATGCAACTGTACCTATTATACTGTTGCAATGTTTTACAAGAAGATTAGTATGTTAATATTGCACTGTTTGAACATTTAATTTTTTGCGAAGACAGCAGCTCGTTTTGTATTTCGAGAAATAAATTCGTTCATCAACAATTCAAGGTCGATTTTATCAACTTTATCGTGATAGATATGCAGGATTGCAAGACTGTTCAATCTTTTTTGTCCCTTCGTCGCCCGAATATAACTTTTAAGTCGTTTCAATACCGAAAAACTTCGTCCATTACTGCATGATGAGCCAGATATCGTCATCAAAAGACGAATAAATCTGACGAATTCAGGTACAATGTTAAATGACCAATCATTTTGTCGAAGAAAATCTACAACATCTTTTAAATTTTTGATATCTTTGCCATTTTTTTGAGTTAAGGTCAGATACATGTCTCTATCACTCACAAGGTTTTCTTCGGAAAAAACATTCTTATAAAACTCAACAATTGGTTTCGAATCTGTATCTTTGCCGATAGCGAAAGCCTCCAAAGATTTAAAAAATTTTGCACTATCAGTTTCAAACCTCTAACGAAGTGACTCGATCACTTGATCAAAAATAGCAAAAAATTTCTGACGGTAAAATTTTTCAGGAGTTGCGAAATCATGACTTGACCCGGAGTCTAAGCGTTTTGCAAATTTTCTGCGCCGTGGCAGAGAAGGTTGATCTAAATCCAATTTTTTCACATCTTCCAAAGTTTTTTCCCAAACACTTTGAAATTTAGAATCGCGAAAAACAAACAAACAGTAAGTTACACCATCTACTTTTCTGTGAGAATCGATAACGCTTAAATCTGAGTTCTGAAGGTCAGTGTTCAAAGTTTCGATTCGATAGAAAATTTCAATCATTGCGTTTAAAAAAAAGATAAAATCAAAAGAGTCCATTTGCTGATGAAAACCGTACGCTTTCGCAGATATATTTCATATTCATATTCGTGCTACTCGTATTGATACATATGTTAGCACGATATCATTATTACACTTACGTCGATTTTGGGAATCAGCTGAATCGTCGATTTGTTTTTTGTTGAGAACATTGCTGTCGTTTTCGCTCGTTTCACGGTGTTCGGGTACGTCTAACCGCTGAAGCTTTATTTCGTTTCGGTTGGATTCCTCTACTTCATGATCGTTTTCTCTTTTTCTCCTGATCACAAATTTATCCATTTTTTTTCACACCTTTCATTTGACAGTCGGCACGAAGCAAACTGAAGCAAACTGAAGCAAACAGGATATAGGACTATAAAGGAGTGTTGCAAGTGCGAAAAAGACAGAACAGCACACGAACTTAATGAATTGTGTCGTACTGTCAGTTGCTGTCGGTTGGCAGATGAAGACTCTGCCGCGCGGTACACGCCGCGATTTTTCAAATGTTTCTGTGGAACGGACTAATACAATGTTCCACGTATTTTGCATGCACAAACGCGGGGCAATCGTACATCAGTAGATCGCATGTGTTGTTTTCAACATATGGTGAAGTCCCATGTGTTGTGTGCGAAACACACACAACAGGTCTTCCGCCGCGCCTGTGTGAATTTGATACCAGGTTTCTCATCGAAATAAGGCGTTGGTCGACTGATTCAAGAACTCTAGTGATGTTATTATTGCAGGTTGCCATCTCCACGAAGCTTTCATCGTTTGCTCGAGACTTGAACATTGGCGGGCAATTAATTGGTTCTTTTCGTTGATGAGGGTATCAATGTGATCAGTTATTCGATCATAAAAAGCTCTAAATTTCCCTTCAATGTTTTGTCAGTCCGAACAGATGAAATGTGACTCCAAATAAGGATGAAACCAATCCCTTGGAGCATCCATGCACGCACCATGCGGTTTTCGATAGCAAAAACTTTTGCATATTACATACTTAAAAGTATGATCAAAAGCCACACAATTAGCAAGATCACATTTATGGCTCATTGTTTATGTAATATAGCTCAGACCTGGCAATTTAAAGTCAAGGCCGTAGAATTGTTTTACAAGTATATGCAATCCAAAGTCAAGGTCAAATAATTGCTATATATGCAATCCAACACCAAAACAAACACTCAACTATCACAAATTGCAGAATTAGCACAAAACAATAGAATCAATCGTAAATATTTCACAAATTAAAATGCATTCGAATATGCTTACGCACCAAATCACAATTGCTGTACAAAAACTACGTGAAATTGGTTCACTGGTTAAAAACACCGATAATAAATTTATGGCGCTACTGGGTCACCTTAATGTAACTATAATTGATTTTGTAATTAACGACCCGAAGAAAATATGGAACATTGATAATAAGTTTGGTTTATAAATAAATAGAGCCACTAAATTAACACTATTTACTTTTGACGTGTCACTAATTAATTATGCAATGTGTTTGGCGGAGCGAATTTAAAACACGTCCACGCACTTCAACGGTTTCAATTTATAAGAGAATAGCCAGATATACAAATTGATATGTAAGGACAAATTGAGATGTAAGGACTACATAGGAAGGACAATACGGAAACTAACGACAAAGAACAAATAGCACTTGCGATTTTTCTTGCACAACAAAGCAGACTCCAATTATGCGGTGCCCCTACAAAACCATGCACACAAACCTAATGCTATGACAAACTCTATGGTATTGCTACACAAACAAAGCAAAGGACCGAGACTTGATATTCTAGAAAGGCATTGAAATATATAAAGAGAAAAACAGATGGTAACATTATCAACGAACAACTTATTACAAATTCTGACGCGATTTTCTCACTACTAGACCATACTCTCCGACGGAAACGGAAGCAAACCTATCCTACACTTATATAAAGTGGTTGCCTTCTAGATACCATTTAAATACCCGTACACTACTTACGCTACATCCACCTATAAATATAATGTTATGTTCAAGAATATTAACTTACCTGTTTCAAATCCATCAAATCTTTTTGCATCTGCATGACATCTAGGTCCGACTTTTTTTCACGTTCAGCACGGTATAAGTTCTGGGATTTTAACTCCTCAATATTTTTTTGCTTTTTTTTTAGCTGATATTTAAAGTTATCAATCTCATGCCATAAAATGTTAGTAGCGTCTGAACCTAAATTTGAAGATATCTCAGCCGCTAGATGCTCTAGTTTTTTTAGATCTTCTTGCTGCATTTCCCATTGCGTGTCTTGTTTCTGAAAACCAAAAAAAAAAAAATTGAGAATAAACTAATATAGATCTATAAAATATGCAATTCCTCCTTTTTAACAATTCCTACAGTTTAACGCGAAAATTTTGTGGAAAATATCGCACGTGCCAATTTTATTATTTATACTTTTAATAGTAATTGAACATTCTACCGTAAAGAAGACGGTGGTAGTCTATTTCACAAAAAATGGAAATAGTTTCGTTTACTTCGGTGAAGAATTTATCATGGTAAAGCAATTTTTACCACGAGCACACAAAATATCACACTTGGCGAATTCAGTATCGAGAATGTGAGCGAATTCGTGTATTTAGATGCCAAAATAATGAGAAACAGCAATAAAAGAGACGAAATATGCCGAAGAATACAGCTTTGAAATAAAATATCCGTTGGGAGCACTGAAGGCCGGAGACCAGTGGGGAAACCGAGGAAACGCTGGTCTGACTCGGTCGACGAAGACAGTTCATCGCTGCTCGGATTTCGAAATTGGAGGACGCGGTTAATGGACCGAGACAGTTGGAGGCGCTAGTTGCAGGAAGCGAAGGCCCGATAGTGACAGTAGTGCTACGAGGAAGAAGAATAGTAATTTTTGATCATAAAGTATTGCAGTCTGAATAAAGTTACTTCTGAATAGTTTAAGTACATCAATTAAATGTGTATACAATAATAGTAATCAACTTTATTCTTTGTTCCAAACTCTAATTGATGTAAGAGAAATATTGCTTAAATAAGTTAAGTAGAATTGTTTGTTGAAACATTAGAGCTATTGTATTGAATATGAAACATCAAAAATACAATCCTTCTTTTCTAACTAGTTTAAAATCAAAGGATACTATAGCCGGATTAGCATTTTTAAATTCTATTATTTGTTTCCTGTAGCTTATTTCATGCATCTTCAAAATTACATAAGATGCATGCATCAACAGCTGAATACTACCCAACTAATGCAAATGTTTTTGAATGTAATGTTTCTGCTGAAGGACACAGATCTCTACATAAGTAAATGATCACCCTCTTCAAAGTTTTAGTATAAAAACAATTTGGGTAGACAAACCTATGCACCTGCCAGCAGAAATTTGTACTCAACTTACGATATGCAGTCACCAACAACGAATAATGTGAAGGAAACACGTCAAAAACGGTCGTAATTTTGTTGCAATATAACAAAAATCACTCACATCATGAATACCCATAAATATTTATGTCATTTATCTTAACTGAAAACGTAACGATCAAATCAAAACCGTAGTGCCTGATTCGATGGAAAGTCCATAGAATACCAAAATAGGGGGTTGTTGTTGTAATTTGAGTAAATTCAAATGGCTTTAACCTTCGTGGATATGATTCGATTTTCTTCAAGTTTACAGAGTATTAGGACCTTTTGTAAGATTTCTTAAATATCAAATTTCATTGAGTTTAATGGTATCCATACGATTTTATTGGGGGAAAATGTAAAATTGGAAGATCATACTACTATCAACAAAGTTGAGTGAATTACGACTTCTAAAGTATTTGCTGTTGTTGTAATAATCAAGATCTACCTCCATGACCAATTTTTCGTATATTTCCTCTCCCCCAGGCACTCCACGAAGCTGGTAACATTATTTTAAGACCTCTTTTCTCATCAAGAGTTTTAATTTGTCAACCTACAGGACTACCAAAAAAAATTTTGCGGCTCCCCTTCTGATAGGGGGATTGCTCCTAAAAACTGATTGATGACTAAACCTTTTAGGTCCTTGCGGATTTTTCGGCCTCCAATCGGATACGATTTCAGGTGGCGGATTAAGGAATGCCTCAGCCAGCTAGTCGGCGGGACATAAAATACCATTCACGGACCAAAAACCAACTCCACTCAGTATTAACTTGTCATGAAATTAATCAGCCTTGGATAGGATTGGTTAAGCGGCAACGACACTCACATCGAAAAACAGACTACTCTCTAGAAACATGGAACGTACCATCTTTATATATGCCAGGTGCACTGCAAGCATCGCTAAACAAGATGAAAAACTAAGGTCAATATATTGGCAGTGCAAGAAACTAATTTGCTTGACAACAATGACAATTATATGCAAATGCACTATCTTCACAAGTGGCAAGTCATCAGCCATCCATGAATATGGTTCGAACAAAATGTCACCAATTTCAAAGCAGTTAATGAACGGATATGTGCCATGCGCATCAAGAAGAGATTTTTTAACATCCGGTTGGTCAACTGCTACACTCTCACTGAAGATGACGAAGAAGCGGCCAAGGATAATTTTTACAACACTAGAATATACCATGGACAGACAGCCCTCATACGACAACATAGTTGTTCTAGGCGACTTAAAAACCCTAAATTGGCTGGGATTGGCTTACACAGGAAGAACAAGAGGGCGCAGGCTACACGCAGAGACCAACCCGCACGAACAGCGTCTAATAACCTTCACGTCAGGCGAAAACCTCATAATAAGCTCTACCTACTTCCCGCACTATGATATTCACATAGATGCATGGACATCACCCGATGACTCCACGCATGTCCAAATAGATCACGTTCTCATAAAAAAAGTGGCCACCAATATTCTTGACACACGCTTATTCCGTGGCATATACTGTGGATGAGGCCATTTTTTATCCAAAGTTAAATTTCGATGCCGCATCTCCAAATATTAATAATCAATTCCACCGACAACGAGACACAATCTACCAACGTTAAATGACAATTCAGTGACGTGCCGATATATGTCGTCACTAGGGGAGGGGACACACAGAAAACTATTCTTTAGGTAGGAATAAAAAACAACCGATCCGAGCATCACCACGACTATACTATCCGTCGCAAAAATGTGTGGTAGGCATCGTTTTCCTCTTCTTGTGCAGGTAAGACTGAAAACACCCATGCCCACTCAAAAACTAGGTCCGATAAAAGTCAGTCACACTATGCTTTCGATTTAGCCATGGTCTCACATCCGGGATGAGGAACACAGTCCACCGTCCCGTCGTACAATTCACCCACGACTGCTGCCAATCGTTGACTGATCGTTGTCTCTCCTCGCAGGTACCGTCTCCCTTGCGTCCCGCTTCGACGGCTCTCTCTAGCACGAAGGGCAACCGGTATCACGACTGCAATAACTCTCACGGCAGAATCAGAGACTGTTGGATACGAACATATAATTCTCAGTGCTCCTCTTCTCTGTAACTGTGCGAAGCGTTTTCGGTACCTCCTTACTAAGAGCGTCACTCATCTTTCTGCTCCGTACAGCAGCAGTAGGAAAACACGTTTCGGTCCTTCGGGTAGTCTCTCAGAAGCCGCATTAAATATGCTGGAACTTGAAAAGGGTTTTCCAGCGCATCCAGAATATCCACCCATCTAGCGGGGTTGAAGGTGTTCCCGCACTATCTCGTCCGTCTTTTCCTGTCTGTAGAGCACCAAGTTTCCGCATAACTAGCTTGTAGCTAAGGCCTCACGGATCCTTGTTCCCATTGTTTACTATATCTTGCCAGCAGCGAGCCTTACTGTTGTTAATCGATTTGCGAAGGAATTTCTTGGCCGACTTATATGCTGCTACCAGGTTGCATGCTTCGTCACGGTCTCATGCTCGTTGAGCCTCACGCCGAAGCTTGTAACAATCTTTTCGCTTTTCAACGATTTCAGTTGAAGGGGTATATGAGCGGTGTAAGTGGTGTAGGTTTAGCTGCAGAATGCGGGTCATAAAAGTTCTGGTTTCGCCTTCGCTAGAGGTTCCTGGAAAATATGTGCCCAAGATTCGGTCTTGGGTCAGCATCTTTCCAAAGGATACAGTGTGCCTATCGGGTTCTTTGCATACTTGTGCGGTGTGACCATAGCCAAAGCATTTGAAACATTGAAGGGGCGCTGCTCTTCGCCGTGTCCTGCAGACAACCTACCCTATTCTTACTTTGCCATCATTCAAAAATTGTTCGGCGTCCTTTTCGGTCAAGTCAATGATGGCCGAAGAAAGAAAAGACTGGCAACCAACACCTAGACCGAAAGATAAACGAAAGCATGACCATATGTAAATCAGATCGGTGTATGCCTCTATCAAACAAATAAGAGACGGCTTCAATCCACAAACAAGTCTTTGCAAAAGTGTATAAGGAGCAATCATAGGCGACCCAGTCGAAATTAAAAACAGATGGCTGCAATATTTCGAGAAGCTGTTGCGAATTCCGGCGTACTTGCATTCTCTCATTTGCAACTTCAAATTGCCGCCGTAACATGTCCACCTTCTTTTGGGAACATATTCTTTTTCCTCTGTATATTTATTCATTTTTATTAACATTTTACCAGTTTCCCTATAATTTTTATTTCCCCATCATCTTAAACCTACCCTCTTACCCTATTTTTAATTAAAAAAAAAATAGTAATATAATAATAATCTAAACTTTCCCACTAACAACACTCCATTCATTACTTCCCATTAACAAAATTTCATTCGATACCTTTTCCCTAACAAAACCCAATTCCTTCCTTCATACTAACTAATTTTATTCATAGCTATCACTAACAAAATTTTACTTGTTATACTAACACAATTCATCCACGCTTCCCTACTAGCAAATTTCATTTCCATGGCCATTAAAAAAGGTGCATAGTTGAAGTTGCCAATTCGATGAATGGGAAATCAACAGAAGGTGGCTCCGTTGGTAGCGTTGTGGATTCACAACCGGGGGTCCGCCGGGACCCTGGGTTGAAGTTCTCGCGAGTGTAGGAAAACACTGTATATGACAATTTGCATATGACCAAACGCTATCATGGTTATACAAATCGCCATATATGCAAAATGAAAATTGTTGCGCTTGTCGATATGGAAAAGATGTGTGGGTAGCGGAATCGAAGTGTATTCAACTTCGATTACTTTACTCGGATGCGGCAGCGGTAATTGGGAATGAAAGGATTGCGGGATTGGTTTTTTTGGGAGTTGAGGGCAGTCAGTATTTGACTTTAAAATAAGAGGGAGTTCTTTTGGCGGTGCGTTAATTGTTAAATCGGTTTTTGGTTTTAAAAAGAGGGAGAAGTTCTTTGGCGGTGTGGAGAAGATTTTTCAATTTGGAATTTGCGAAGGAGTTGTAGTTTAGAAGTTCAAAAGTGATTTTAATTTGGAATTAAAAAGTAGTTATGAATTGGAAATTGAGAACTGATTTTAATTTGAAAGTTGAGAAGTGATCTTAATCTTGAAAGTTGAGAAGTGATTTTAATCTTGAATTTGAAAAGTGAAATTGGAAATTGGAAGTGATTTTAATTTGGATTACTGGATGGAAATTTAAGAATTGGATGGTGGTGTGGTTGAGTGATTTGGGATATGTTAGGAGAAAAGATTTGGATTGGGAGTTAGTAGGGGGAGAAAAAAAAAGAGTTTTGAATGACTGAAGCTTCGGTCTATGTGAATTCTGGGATTATCAGCGATTAGTGTGATTACAACCTGTGGCGCCTTTTCATTATATAACAATATTACACCTCTGCATTCAAATTCTTGGAACAGTTAGTAATGAAATGGTGCGTAAAGTAAGTGAAGACATTGAAGAGGAGAATTTTTGTTATTATCAGTGACCGATGGTGAATAAATTTCGTTGTGCCCTTTCATTGAACGACAATAGTGCACATCTATGCCGAATCAATAGAAAGGTTATTAGCTATTTTAACAACTTGTTCTCAAAGGGTGCGACTTGTGTGAATAAAAAAAAGAAATGCAATTTAGTAATTTGATAATTTCTATCCCGTTCCCCTTCCATTTGCAGAGCGCTACGCAGCCATATCATTCTTTCCATTTTATTAATATTTCATTATTATATTTATTCTTTTACATTCTGTGTTTTTATTCACTTTTACTGTTTTTATGGAATAATTTGGTTTTAGTTTGTTCAACTTAAAATTTGAAAAGGGGCCTTATTTAACGGATTTTTTTCACCTTTTTGAATTGAATTGTTACATTGGCGTTTTGTAATTAAATTTAATTAAAAATACAAAACTATAAGTGGTAAAAACAACAATTTTTCCATTCTTAAAATGACCTCCCCTTCTCCCGTCCTTATCCCTTCGTGTTAGTTTTTATGTGTAGGGTGGCTCAACACGAGCAGAGAGTGGCCCGGAAGACCCGGGACACGACTGAGGGCTAGCCGGCCTCAGTATGCCACCCCGGGTTACTCACCTCTCTGCTAAAACTTAATGTCTGCAACTGCGGTGACTTCCGCGGTTGTAACAGAATGGCGCCCAAAGTGGTCTTTAGTTTTTGTTAGTTTATTTCGTTTTTAAGTAGCACTATTCGTTACTTTGCAACAGAATGGCGCCCAAACTAGGTTTTCTGATGGTTTTAGTCGATTTTGATTGTTTTTTATTAAAGTTTTAAATTTTTAGATTCGTTGGGCTTGAGTACCTGGAGTGCCTGACTTAAATAGCGGTCTGAATATTCCAGGAATTTTTTTTTTTTTATATTAGTTATGTTTCAAATAATGGGTTTATAGTTTGATTAGCTTTTATTGACGGTTTATGAGTTTAGTTTTGCTATTCGATCTTTTTGTTAATAGATTTTTGATCACGGGGTTCGCCGGAGTTGCAGTGGCGCCCATCGTGGTGAATTTTGTGTTTACCAGTCCTCACTGGCTATGATAGCAGTCATGCTGTGGCAGTGTGGGTGTTGGATGGGATCAACCGAATTTTGAATCGTTGGCTACATTTCCCTGCACGGGATAGTTGGACTTGGATCTAACTCTTGGAATTAGCATCTTTCTGATATTAGCGTTGAGATTTGTGCGGCTCTTGTCCGAGCCATTATGAAGTCGGTAATGATTCATAATGGCGTCGTTGTCGGCCCTTTGAGGTGACATTTTGAGCGGGGTTCGCCTTCAGATCTCATCGCTGAGTCAGGCACTGTGGTAGTTTGTCTGCCTTATGTATTGTCCATATTTTAACCTATTTGCCCATTTAGAGCGGCTCAGTACGAGCAGAGGGTGTCCCGGAAGACCCGCGACACGACTGAGCGCTAGCCGGCCTCAGTATGCCACCCCGGGTTACTCACCCTTCTGCTGAAACTAAATGTCTGCAACTGCGGTGACTTCCGAGGTTGTGGAGCAAAGCTATTCACAGCGTCCCCAACAACGACTGAAGCTGTGAACATTTCAGAAGTAAGGTAATAGGTCCCAGCCTCGCCACGGACCAGAGACGAAGAATAGGTAGCAGTACGGGACCTCAGAACAAATAAGGCTCCTGGAATAGATAAAAAAACTGACAGAACTACTCTAGAGCGGAGGTCCTCATCTAAACAACCTCTGCATCGGCTAATATGCAGAATATGGTCAGAGGAGCATTTACCGGAGGACTGGCGAAAAAGTATTATATGTCTTGTACACAAAAAGGGGGACAAATACAGGTGTGAAAATTATAGAGGCACTGCTCTGCTGTGCACGTTCTATAAAGTACTCTCCAAAATCATAAAAAGAAAATTCAGGCCGTACTATGAAACTATTATAGGCGAGTATGTAGTAATCGAGCAGTCGCCTAGGTAAACTGTTCGAAAAACATTTGCGGACAAAACACCTTTTCTCGTACTAAAACCCGCCACTACCATCGCTATCATTACCAGAAAAATTGCTTCCCAACGGAACAATTGAAAAATTAAGTAAAAATTGCAAAATAAAATGATGCGTCCAAGCAACTGTAAAAAACAAGACCATTGCAAATAAATATTAATTAACTTTGAACTGGGTGTTTCCTTTTGGCCAATGAATAGAATTTGAGGCAGTTAAGGTAAGCTGTAGGTAGCGAGGCTGAGTAGTGCTCAAAGTACCAGAACAGGACATCCCGGAAAAGGCTGGGAGGATCCTGTGAGGTATAAAATATTCAACATAACATTGGCGCAACCGGTTTTAGTTTCCGAACAGCTCTAGAACGGCAACTCGCTGTGGAGTAATCAATATAGTACTTACTAAATTGATGAATTGTTTGGAGCTGGAATCCTTTCCTTACACTCTCAATATAAGCACACTCATCCACGCATCCTGATAGCTTGAGCTTCATTCTCTTGAAATTGTAGCCAAAACTACTCAGTTCGTGCTATAGAAACTTTAGGTCATTTCAAAAGAAAGGGTTGCATTGTTATATGTGCGAGATTAATGACCAGTCATTAACGTAAAAAAAAACGGTCAATAGTTGTTACTGGGATTGCGCGAATGAATAGTAAGAACGAATTAACAGGAGGAATTCACCAGTCAACTCCACAGCAAAACGACGGGCTTGTATTACGAAGCGGTAGAACACTCTCAAGATCAAAGAGGAAGTCTGAATCTTTTTGTTTCAGCTCGAACCTACAGGTGAAGCGAGAACCCGAACCCACTGAATCAGACCCAGTTCTTGAACTAACTAATACCATTGATCATCTGCATACGCACCGTTTAGAACAGATTAATCAGTTCCGTGAACGAACAAAACAATTTAAAGAAGAGATTGAACATTTCGGTGGGGTCTCGCTAAACTCGACCAGTTTTTTTCGATTTATCGCAATCATCGAAAACCCTAATTACGTCTCACGATTGGCTTTTATCATTTGGGGCGAGCACATCTTCAAACGCTTCCATTAATCTAACTGACTCTTTGAATCCTGTTTGTATGGTTGATAAACAGCCGGAAGTTAAAATCCACCCAGTGAGTATGGCTGACTATGCAAAAGTAGCTAAGTTGATGGGACAAATGATCCCTGTGTTTTCAGGAGCTCCAAGCTCATCAATGGTTTTGGAACTGCAGACCTTTATTGGATGTAGCAAACAAGTTTGGAAGTGCCTAAATAGTCAGGAGCAAGTAGCTTTTATGCAGATTTTCCCGACCCGTCTTCGAGGAGAGGCATATCAGCTAATATCCTCTAGTTTTCCATCAACCTTAGAGGCAGCTGAGGAACTTTTGAATCGGGTGTTTTTGCCAAGGCAAACTTATCAGGAATTGGTAACCGGGCTTATATCTGCCAAACAGAGTCCCACGGAGAAAGTGCTCGCCTACACATCACGCCTGAGGCAAATCCTTAAGCGATGTCAGGAGGCTGCAATTATTAAATATGGTCCAGAGGGAGGCAAAGTTGCGAATAGAATGTCTTCAAGAGTGCGGTTAACAACCCTCATCTTTTCCAGTACCTTTTGTCCCAGGAAGCTACTACCTTTGAAGATCTAGTTACCAAAGGTTTGAATATGGAAAGCAGGGGGCTTGCCTATTTCAGGGCAATCCAACACAGTTATATTCACAAATGCCGCAGGTACAACCTACTTTCAGTACTTGGATGCCCAACGAACAAGCTTTTACTCCTCAGCAAGTTAGCTTCGCACCGAGTCCGACTACAGTACCTTACCAGTCACAGGTGGTGATGGCACCGGACCCGAACTCTGGAGCAAAACCAACTAAATTTACAAAGAGTCCGAAGATCACTTGTAATTTCTGTCATAAGCGTGGCCATACTTATACAGATTGCTATAGCCGCAAAAATACTCCTTTCTGCCCAACGTGTAAAGAGTATGGCCATGACCAGAAAAATTGCAAAGCGAAGCCGGCTGCATTACCAGTCATTAACGAAGGCCCAAGGGTCTATAGTATCCAGGTCAAATGTGATTTTTGTGGTTGGAGAGGTCATGGTGTAGACGCATGTTTTCAGAAGAAAAGATGGGAGGCCAGGCAACAGGGAAACGAGGTGCAGTCGAGTCGAAAATCCCCGACTCGACTTCAGTAAAAACGGTGCAACAAAAGAGCCAAGTCCGCGGTGGCAGGGTCGAACAGAGGGTAACCCAGAAAGTCAATGAAGGGCTAAACATGACAGATAATATTCGAGGAAAATCAAGCCTTGTTATGGCTTCTCTGCCATTAGATATTGGGAAACAGGGAGAAACAAAATTTACTATTGCCACAGGGGCAGAGGTTAGCATAATTAGTAGGTCAGCAATACAGGATACTTGCCCGATAGATTCTAGTCATAAGCTTACTTTAGTGAGTCCGTTTGGGGAAGGAGAAACCCTTGGTACTACGCAGGGCAATTTCGAGCTCCCTACGAGACTTCCCTGCACTTTACAAGTAGTCGACAAAATTCACGGAATGTTCAATGATGGTCTACTGGGAAATGACTTCCTGGCAAAGAATTGTAATGTGGAAGGTCCCACCCAAGCGCTAGTATTTCCTCGCACGGAAGGAAATGGCAATGATTTCAGGGTCCCACTGGAGTCCAAGGGAGATGCAGTGGGATCGCCTCGGGCTTTGGTTAAGGTGTCGAATGGCGCTGACGCGTTATCTATAGGAGTAACGCGAAGCGCGGCGCTATTATCAAGCCAAACTGAGGTTGTGAACTGCAACTCTGAGGAAGGGACAAATATTAGCCAAATTGGTTCCGATGGAACCTATCGAGTCATTTTCAAGGAGGCCATCTTGTTGTTGCCACGGACACAACGGTTAGTGAGGGTCCCGATCCAGTTGGGTCAGGAAATGCTTTGTACCGCAAGTTCTATAGCGGATGGTGTTTTCCTGGCTAATGCCCTCCTATGTCCGGTCAGCCCTGTAATAGGTATTATGAACTCAAACGAGTCATCAGTCACACTTGAACGGATTGACTTAGAGCTCGAAAGTTTGGATGAATACTTGGTAGATAACCTGGAGGCTACAAATAGGGAGGTGCAGGCCCAGCAGGCCTCTTGCAGTAATACCCCAGTGAAACATATAGGTGGTATATCGGCAACTGCCGAGGGGCCAACATTTATGGGAAATGGTCGTTCAGGTGATGAACCTGGTCCAACAAATTGGGGCCTGCAAGGCAACATTATAGGCAACGCATTATTAAAACAACACCTTACGCTTTATGAGCATATTAACTCCGAGGAAAGGGCTGCTATTACTCAGCTATGTCAGGATTTTAGTGACATTTTTTTCCTGCCAGGGGATAAGTTAATTTATACGATGGCGTGCACCTGGGCTGCTTGCTGCGGTTACTCCGGCTGCCACCCGATAGGTCGGGATACACACGCTGGCGAGCGTTGGTCTTGCTGGGGTGCTCCTATTCTCCTAGGCACGGCTCCACTCTATACGCTTTGCTCGGCACGCTTCACCCGTGCGCCTGGCGGTGTCTTCGCGAACGGAGGATGCCTGGAAGAAAGTAGAGGTAGTTGATGGTGGGTACACAGCGTAAAACGCCCTCAAGCCGAATGAGGTTCGCGGCTCAAGCCTACACCTCACCATCTAACTAATTAGCGAAGATATTCCGCAGTTGCACCGGAACGAAACTTGCAAGAGTACGAACGGATTACTTACTACATACCGACTGGCTCGGACACCGCTTTTCTGTTGTAGTAACTACTCTTTGCTTCTCGCTCGATCAATTGCTTTTAAACGATTCTGCGGCCTCAATTCGCCCTAAATTCGCTGAGTAGTCGAAACGTTCGCTCTCGTTCCATGAAAGCTTCTTCCTCCCCGCTCCGTCTCACTTGCTCGCATGGTGAAACTTTTGCGGCGAATTGGCGGAATTGGAGAAATCAGGCGAGGAAAAGCTTTTGTTTAGCTTTTCTGTTCTCTCCACAGTGTCACTCCGCTGGAAGTACACCCCGAAGCTTCTCATGTACATAGTCGTCGTCGTCGCTAATGTTATGGCTTATGTAAAGCGAAATATGAAGTCTTTTCGCTTGCCATTGGTCGACAAGTACATGTTTTGATGACAATGTGCTTGACCGTATAACACTTGGCGGAGTGCGAATGCTTAAACGATTGTCGATATTTCTATATAGCATAACATTTTACCAAGCCATTTAATCTTACCACTGATGCTAGTAACGAGGCCCTGGGTGCCGTCTTATCCCAAGGAGAAATTGGCAAGGATCACCCCAAAACTCCATGCATCATCCCACCCGTTCCTTTCAACTAGTCTAGTTATAGCAAGAGAAAAAATAAAGAAAAAACAGAACATAAGAAAAAAATAAGAAACAAAAAAAAAATTAACAAAAAAAACAAAACAAAAAGAAACCAGCGGAAAAGAGGGTTGTTCAAAAAAAAAAAAACATAATCAAAAACAAAAATATAAAAAAAAATATTACAGAAATAATTATTAATAATATAAACAAACAAGACGCTGGTACACGTAAAAAAAAGAAGGAAAAACGAATTTCCTACAAAGAATGCTATAACTTTGTAGAATCCTATAATAAACATCCGACTAACTAACAATTACTAATCAAGTAACAGCCATGCACTGATTTGTTTTCCTGCACCTCGCACACAATAGGCATAAAGCCATAATTACGGCGGCGAAGCTAATGCCTCCAGAAAGATACAATTGACTAGCAGCGAATTTACCTATGGTCTCTTGCGACGACTCGCCAGATTCAATTCGCACATATGTGGTGATAAGCGCAGTACGTTATTCCCTGATAACGAACTTCAATGATCGTGCGAACTGTTCAGCCCAATGCTTAATCATTATCACACCATATGAAGCAAGTAAGCGAGCGTACCCGACAAAGTTCCCAATCCCGATGGAAACCCATGCGGAAGCTTTGATAAGGTAGCATTCGCCGCCAACATAAAGTAAGCTTTTCTCACGGCCGAAATAAGTCCGAAGCTAATTAAGTGATTGGAGTGAATAATCTTATCAACCATACGAGTATGAGCAAATAGAATGCCGTCAAGCTTGACGTTCTATCCCTACTAAATATCCACACATTCCATCCCATTAAAAATTCCCACTAAACTATTGGCACAATAATTAATATGTAGAACTTTAAGAAAGCTTAGTTATCGTATTAAATATAATTAATTAAAAACTATAGTAATGTTAAAAGCAATAAGGAAAAATTATGTAGACAAGGAGTAATATATACAAAAAAATAAAGTTAATAAGTAGAATCTGAAATATTCAAAGTAAAAAAAAAGGAAACAGTAAGAATAATGATAATAGTAGAAATATAAGAACGTTAATCGAATAGAAATTGAAAGTAGCAATGAATATAAAGACAAAACCAAAACAAAGAAAAGGAAAAGAAGAAAATAATAAGTTCCATTGCACCTGCACAGTTCACACTACATTCTCACTAACGCTAACAGGTTAATTTGCTAACACCTGTACTACAGCCTAGGAATGCACAAATAGGTAAACCAATAATTTACAATTCTGATTTAAAGAAAAATCGGCAGTAAATATGGAAGTTAAAGGAAAATGTACTGTCTCATTAAGTAAAGCCAATTAAAAGAAATATTGAATTCCGGCATCCCTCAAATGAAAAATAGTTTTATATAAATAATAGTTTTATTCTCAGGAAAAAACGATTTCGGACCGGAAGAAATGTTCAGTATATTCTTCAACATTAGAATCAAACGTAACATTATTCCATTATTGTATACAATCAAATGAAATATTGAGTTATTAATTTATGTTTGTATAGAATCAAACCAAACACGAACCTGCTTGGCTCAAATTTGTATCAAACAAAGACCTTTGTGAATAATTATACTGATAACCAATCAAAAAAAAAAAAAATATATATATATATATATATATATATATATATATATATATATATATATATATATATACATTATCAATCCACGATTATGTAGAACCAAAAGCGATCTTAGCTCACTGTATCAAAAGAAATACTAGGTATCAAACAAAACGTCAATTCATAATTTACTTATTATGTTAGTATCAAGTGAAAAAATTGATGGGTAACCATACAGATTAGCGACTCATTTAAACAAATCATGAATTCGTAATGATATAAAATCAAAAATGTAGTAATTTACAATTGTAACGTTGAATCTTGCCATAACATATTAAGTAGCGTAAATTAGGAGTTAAAAATACACGAAATTAATCGGTAGAATTAAGTTAGCATCCAGTATGTTAATCACGAACCAGCAGCAGAACAACAATCAACAATAGGCAGTGAGAAGTACAGCGGACAATAGTAATGGCCTTAACAGAGCAATATATAAGTACAACTGACGCATTAAGTAATTCGCATCATTGGAACGGAACAACGATTTACTTCACTCTCCAAGTACGTAAATCATTCAAATCCGCCGGCGGAAATGTTATGCTATATAGAAATGTCGACAATCGTTTAAGCATTCGCACTCCGGCAAGTGTTATACGGTCAAGCACATTGTCATCAAAACATGTACTTGTCGACCAATGGCAAGCGAAAAGACTTCATATTTCGCTTTACATAAGCCATAACATTAGCGACGACGACGATTTTGTACATGACACTATGGAGAGAACAGAAAAGCTAAACAAAAGCTTTTCCTCGCCTGATTTCTCCAATTCCGCCAATTCGCCGCAAAAGTTTCACCATGCGAGCAAGTGAAACGAAGCGGGGAGGAACAAGCTTTCGTGGAACGAGAGCGCACGTTTCGACTAATCAGCGAATTTAGGGCGAATTGAGGCCGCAGAATCGTTTAAAAGCAATTGATCGAGCGAGAAGCAGAGAGTAGTTACTACAACAGAAAAGCGGTGTCCGAGCCAGTCGGTGTGTAAAAAGTAATCCGTTCGTACTCTTGGAAGTTTCGTTCCGGTGCAACTGCGGAATATCTTCGCTAATTAGTTAGATGGTGAGGTGTAGGCTTGAGCCGCGAACCTCATTCGGCTTGAGGGCGTTTTACGCTGTGTACCCACCATCAACTAACTCTACTTTCTTCCAGGCATCCTCCGTTCGCGAAGACACCGCCAGACGCACGGGTGAAGCGTGCCGAGCAAAGCGTATAGAGTGGAGCCGTGCCCAGGGGAATAGGAGCACCCCAGCGAGACCAACGCTCGCCAGTGTGTGTATCCCGACCTATCGGGTGGCAGCCGGAGTAACCGCTGCAAGCAGCCCAGGTGCACGCCATCGTTCGCCCAAGAAGAGTCTGGAGGAGGCACTCCGGGAAAACACCAGGGCAGGCCCACGGCCCATCACCCGTGAGGAGTACTTGGCCAGATTGAAGGCGCCGCTGGATACCTCCGTCCGTGAAGTCAACTACGAGCGAAGGCGCGGCGGTCGACGGGAGCAGTTACGGCAGCAGCTCCACGAATACAGGCGGCTCGCAGGCATCTCGACCACAATAGCAGAGCGGACCCAGTGGCAGCAGAAGGTAACGGAGCTGCGGCGCCACATCAAAAAGGAGGTGAAGGATCGTCTACGCGCAACTAAGCGCGTCCAAGCAATTGTAAAAAACGAGACCATTGCAAATAAATATTAATTAACTTTGAACTGGGTGTTTCCTTTTGGCAAATGAATAGAGTTTGAGGCAGTTAAGGTAAGCTGTACGTGGCGAAGCTGAGTAGTGCTCAAAGTACCAGAACAGGACATCCCGGAAAAGGCTGGGAGGATCCTGTGAGGTATAAAATATCCAACATAACACCAGCGAAAAGACGCAAACTCAGCGTTTTTTTTTTGGCGCGTTTATCTGGTCAGCGAATTGCTTTGGAATGGAACGTGGGTGAAATGCTCGGCCATTTCAGTCAGTTGAGGATAATATAAAGTAGCTTTGTGCATAATTAATAATTACGGTTAAATTACAAAAATATTGAGAGTTTAATGTAAATTTAAGTTGAGTTTGGATAGAAAATTTGAGAAAGTACAGTATCGGGACAAATTCAGAGGGCTTATTTGAAATTATTTAAAGTAAACTTTAGTGCTCACTTAAACATAACTAGTTCGTTAAACAGGATGTTTGAAATTAATAGTAGCAGAGAAGAAACGCAAAATAATAAAATCTTAAGGTTCAATCAGAGTGTTGTGCATTTCTATTTCGATAATACCAGTTCCTAATTAAAACAATTTGTACAAGGTCGGGACACAAGAGTCCTGGCGCAAACAATATGAATTGTGTAGTAAAAAGAAAATAATGCAGTGTGGTTTACAAAAATTTAAAATTTAAATTGTTAATCTAGTTGAGGCGATTTTGTGAAGCCTTTTTTTTTCTTCAGTAAAAATTCCAGTCACGATACATATGTAGAAAATAAAAGAAAATAAAAATCTTAAGAGTTGCAGGCCCCTTACCCCGCTCCAAAAACGAGCGCTTGTCGGAGGAGTTGAGTAAGTACCCTTTATTTTATTATAAATATATGAGTAATTTCAACTGCAAAAAAAAACAACAAATATATGCGACAAATAATAGAGCAGCAAACCTTTACTAAGGACGGAAAACCTACTGCCGGGAAAAGAACGTCTTCCTATACAAATCTTGTTTTCTTTTTCTTTTCTCAGAGATGAAACTCTGAATTCAAAATTTGGAGAAAATGATCCGGCAATTAATATACGTCAACAAAACAAAAGTGATGAAGCCACAAAAAAAAAGTCCGGAAAAACGACAACAAGCACGACAAACGAATAAAAAGTAGCCACGCAAAAGGCTCCACAAACAAATAAAGCAACATTACAACATACGAAAAAGTCAACAATCCATGATGCTGATATCATACTAACCGCGGGAGGAGCAAACGACAGCGCATATCACTATGTGGTATTTGCTGCGATGAATGACGATCTGGACATCGAGATGGAGTGTCAAGAAAAAATAAGTAATATTAATGATTCAAGTAATAATTTTATTGAATATTTAAAATCAAAAAATAAGGAGAAGGAGAAGGAGAAGGAGAAGAAGCCAACCGGTGTGTCTGCTGATTCTCCTATTATAAATAATAAAAAAACTGAGAAAGTTCCTCCGATTAATGTCTTTGGGCAGCGCGGAGGGGATATGGTTCGGCTATTGGCAGCCGAACATAAGATCGATAATTTCGAAGTTAAGAAAGTGACCTCTGATAAACATACAATCAAAACAAAAACACAGGCCAATTTCAAGCTAGCGAAAGATGCTGTTAATATTGTACAAGCTCCCCACTTCACATACACGCCAAAGGTAGAAAAAAATCATTGTCTTATGACAGGAGTAGATTTTACAAAATGCGATAATATTTAAGCTAAAGCGACATACATATATATATATATATATATATATATATATATATATATATATATATATATATATATATATATATATATATATATATATATATATATATATATATATATATATATATATATATATATATATATATATATATATATATATATATATATATATATATATATATATATATATATATATATATATATATATATATATATATATATATATATATATATATATATATATATATATATATATATAATATATATATATATATATATATATATATATATATATATATATATATATATATATATATATATATATATATATATATATATATATATATATATATATATATATATATATATATATATATATATATATATATATATATATATATATATATATATATATATATATATATATATATATATATATATATATATATATATATATATATATATATATATATATAAATATATATATATATATATATATATATATATATATTATATATATATATATATATATATATATATATATATATATATATATATATATATATATATATATATATATATATATATATATATATATATATATATATATATATATATATATATATATATATATATATATATATATATATATATATATATATATATATATATATATATATATATATATATATATATATATATATATATATATATATATATATATATATATATATATATATATATATATATATATATATATATATATATATATATATATATATATATATATATATATATATATATATATATATATATATATATATATATAATATATATATATATGTATATATATATATATGTAGGAACGATATCGGATAAAACATTTGAATATTTTTGTGATTGACTGTATTAGCAATGACGTTTCATAATGGACCTACTTTCTGTTGGAAATGTACTTGAGAGAGAAGTGACTTGACGGGAGTCTCTCGCTGATGCGCGTCACGGAAAATATGTTTAAATTATTCCTTGAAGTTTCTGCCTATTTGTTTTAATAAAACGTTTAAAACCTACAAGTGGCGCATTTCTTTATTTGCTCCTTCCATTCGGATCCCTACAAGTGGGGGCTCAACCGGGATTCGCCAAAAAATGGAGCAACTATTGAAATGAAAATAGAAGGAAAAGTAGACGAAAAGTAGACGGTGAAAGATTTCGTGTCCATACGTGTTCGATAGACGGCGACGCGTTCAAGGACAAGTAGACGGTTTTGGTGCAAGAAGATTTCGTGTCCATACATGTTCGATAGACGGCGACGCGTTCAAGGACAAGTAGACGGTTTTGGTGCAAGAAGATTTCGTGTCCATACGTGTTCGATAGACGGCGACGCGTTCAAGGACAAGTAGACGGTTTTGGTGCAAGAAGATTCCGTGTCTAAAACAAAGAGTAAATTGTTCGGAAGATTATTATTTAATATGCCGGATGAAGAAAGCGAAGTACCAACGGGAAGTAAAGCGGTGCTACGCGAACGACTGAGGAGCTCAGTGGCCGTTGCTAAGATGGATATTAATTCGTTGACTGTGGAAGAAATCAGGGAACAATTGCGTACTTTGGAGTTGCCAGTCAGCGGAAAAAAGGCAGTTTTACGTGAACGATTACGTGCTGCGACGATGTCAGAGAACGAGGACGACGAGGAAGAGGAAGTGGCTGCAAGTGAAATTGACCGAACGCCGTCTGAATGTAGTGCGGTGTCTTTTAGGCAAACAATGTTGTCATATCGCGATGTTGAAGACTCGCTGGAAACATTTAGTGGCGATAAATACCAAAATATTGAAAGATGGTTAAAAAACTTTCAAGAAACCGCGGAAATGTGTGGGTGGAATGATATGCAACGAGTAGTGTACGCGAAGAAATTGTTACGTGGATCAGCGAAATTGTTTGTCGGTTTTGAGTGCTCCGCAAAATCATGGGATCAATTACGTAGCTCGCTGTGTGTAGAATTCGGACAGATAGCTAATAGCAAAGATATTCACAAACAATTGACTGAAATTCGAAATTTGCCGAGTGAAAGTTCGAACGAATATGTTTATCGTGTCTTAGATATCGCGAGTCACGCCGAGATCGAGTTGGAGGCCAAGATACAATACATCATTGACGGTATTCCAGACGATGAGCGTAATAAAACAATTTTATATGGTGCGAGCTCGATAAAGGAATTACGACAAAAATTAATTCAATACGAGGCTATAAAATCGCGAATAAAATCAAAGTATCCGTTACGTGAAAAAAATATACCGGATACTAAGTCTGGCAAACGCTGTTTTAACTGTGGAAATTCCAATCACCTCGGTAAAGACTGTCCTGATAAAAGGAAGGGAACAAAGTGCTTCTCATGTGGTGATTTTGGCCATGTTGCAAGCAAGTGCCCAACCCCGCGAGTGAACATCCCGAAGGTTAGATGTGATGCGTTAAAATTAGCGGATATGAAGACTTATAAAGACATACAAATATGCAAAAGAACAATTCGTGCAGTTTTTGATTCGGGTAGTGATCTCCATTTAATAAAACGTAGTATCTATGACGGACTAGACGCTCCATGTCTTGAGAAAAATTATGTTAGATTTGGTGGCATTGGCTCTGGCAGTCAGCAAACTCTTGGTCATTTTACCACGACGGTTACAATAGACGGTGTTCGTTTAACCCTTACGATTCATGTAGTGCCGGATTCGACTTTCCCATATAACTTGTTGCTTGGTGGTGAATTATCGGAGTTCGTAGAAATAACAATAAAAAATCGGAGTGCTACTGTAAGAATTGTAGGCGAAAATAACTCCGAAGCAGCTCAACAATCAACAAAAAATGAGAAGGATATAATAATCGACAACGCCAATCAACAACCGGAAGAAGTCATCAGTCAACAAGGAGCGAACGATGAAAGCGTTTACGATCACTTGAAAACTTTAAGTGTCAGCCCAGATCCAGACGAGTGTGAAGTTGACCTGTGCCATATCAATGACTCATCTATAAAAGCGGAAGTCAAAAATCTCATCGAAGCGTATATACCAAACAAAATAAAGGAGACAGGAATCGAGATGCGCTTGGTTCTTAACGACGAAGTTCCGATTCACCAAGGTCCGCGACGACTGTCGGACAAACAACGGAAGGTTGTAGCAGACATAGTCAATGATTGGATGAGAGAGGGTATCGTGCGATATAGCTCTTCGCCATATGCATCTCCCATCGTGTTGGTTGAGAAGAAGAACGGAGACGCCAGATTATGCGTGGATTATAGAATGTTGAACAAGAAAATTATTCGCGACCCATATCCGCTTCCGCTAATAGAAGACCAGCTAGACCGATTACAAGACTCGACGGTTTTCACCACGCTCGATTTGAAAAACGCATTTTTCCACGTACCTGTAGAGAAGGAGAGTGTGAAATACACAGCCTTTGTGACACCTGACGGACAATTTGAATTTCTTCGAGTACCTTTTGGTCTGAGTAATTCACCAGCTGTTTTCCAAAGGCATGTTAAAACTATTTATCGGGAATTGATTGCGAAAGGCGTCGTTTTGACCTACTTGGATGACATTATTATCCCGGCACGGAGTGAAGCAGAAAGTCTAGAAAAACTGAGAAAAGTTTAAGAAATCTCGAGTGATTTCGGCGTCATGATAAACTGGAGTAAGTGTGATTTCATGGCCAAACGAGTCGAATACTTAGGGTACATCCTTGAAAATGGTACAATCAAACCATCACCGAAGAAGACGACAGCAGTCTCGATGTTCCCAACGCCTAAAACCGTTAAAGACGTTCGAAGCTTTTTAGGTTTGACGGGTGCATTCCACAAATTCATAGCCAACTATGCAGTAATTGCGCGACCTATATCCAATTTATTGAAAGATGGAGTCTCTTTCGAGTTTGGCGTGGAGCAAAAGAACGCGTTCGAGCAGTTGAAAACTGCACTGATAACAAACCCAGTTTTGAGGTTGTATAAGACGGGAGCACCAACAGAACTACACACCGACGCATCTAAGGACGGATTAGGTGCGATTCTTATGCAGAAAGATTCGGAAGATGGAATGATGCATCCTATTCATTATGCCAGCTGGAAGACGACCCCAACTCAATCAAGATATACTAGCTACGGATTGGAAATTCTGGCAATAGTGCAAGCATTGAAGAAATTCCGTGTATATCTGCTGAGCGCACAATTTAAAATAGTGACGGATTGTCAAGCATTCGCAAGAACGATGGCGAAAAAAGATTTGTGTCTTCGAGTTTCATGTTGGGCAATGTTATTGGAAGAGTTCGACTACATTGTGGAGCATCGGTCGGGATCATTAATGAAGTATGTAGATGCATTAAGCAGATATCCTGCAGACGTATGTGTTCTTCAGCGAATGGACAACATCATTCTGGAACAGATTAAAAATGAGCAACGTAACGGCGAACAGCTGATTAAAATATTGGAAGATGGCAATAACAAGAAGACGCTCGAATTCACGTTGAAAGGGAATGTTTTATATCGTGAGATGGACGGAAAGACTGTTAGTTGTACCAAATACGATGCAGCACGACATTATCAGGCGTTGCCACGAACAAGGACATTTTGGTTGGAAGAAAACCGAGTATATAGTGCTACAAGAATATTGGTTCCCTCAGATGCGCAAAAAAATCGAGAAGTTTATAACAAACTGCGTAAACTGTATTCTTGCGGAACGAAAGCAAGGCAAGACGGAAGGATTTTTGAACACCATCGACAAAGGCGATAAGCCGCTGCAGACATACCATATTGACCATCTAGGACCAATGCCGTCGACGAACAAGAGCTATAACCATTTGTTTGTAATCGTTGATGCTTTCTCCAAATTTGTTTGGCTGTATCCGACCAAATCAACTACCGCCGATGAAGTAATTGGTAGGTTGCAGAGGCAATCCACTATTTTTGGAAATCCTAGACGAATAATTTCCGATCGAGGGGCATCTTTCACATCAAAAGCGTTCGAGGAATACTGTCGCCAAGAGGGAATTCACCATGTGCGAACGACAACGGGAGTTCCTCGCGGAAACGGTCAGATTGAGCGAATCAATCGCATTGTAATACCGATTCTTACGAAATTATCCATTGATAATCCTGCGACATGGTATAAACATGTAGAAAAAGTTCAGCAGCAGATCAACGCGGCCTACAGTAGAAGTATTGGTATGAGTCCTTTTGAAGTAATGTTTGGACAGACAATGCATCTAAGTAACAACGATGAACTACGAGGAAATCATGAACTGTTTCCAGGACCATCGACCGGCTCTCCGGCAAGAAGCGCTTCAAAACATTTCGAAAATCCAACAGGAAAACAGGCGTAATTACAACCAGAGGCGTAAGGCGGCACGAAAGTATAAAGACGGAAACTTAGTAGCCATACGAAGAACTCAATTCGGAGCTGGTTTGAAGGTGCATTCCAAGTTTCTCGGACCATACAAAGTAACCGCCGTTCTAAAGAAAGATCGTTATCGGGTGAAAAAGGTCGGCGAGCACGAAGGGCTGAATGAGACGGGGACCTCAGCTGACAACCTAAAGCCCTATCCGGCGTCGATCGATTCCATTGCTGACGGGTTTCGCGGATTCGAAGACAGCAGCATCGAGGGCGATGCATAGGTCAGGACGGCCGATCTGTAGGAACGATATCGGATAAAACATTTGAATATTTTTGTGATTGACTGTATTAGCAATGACGTTTCATAATGGACCTACTTTCTGTTGGAAATGTAATTGAGAGAGAAGTGACTTGACGGGAGTCTCTCGCTGATGCGCGTCACGGAAAATATGTTTAAATTATTCCTTGAAGTTTCTGCCTATTTGTTTTAATAAAACGTTTAAAACCTACAAGTGGCGCATTTCTTTATTTGCTCCTTCCATTCGGATCCCTACAAGTGGGGGCTCAACCGGGATTCGCCAAAAAATGGAGCAACTATTGAAATGAAAATAGAAGGAAAAGTAGACGAAAGTTCTAGACGGTGAAAGATTTCGTGTCCATACGTGTTCGATAGACGGCGACGCGTTCAAGGACAAGTAGACGGTTTTGGTGCAAGAAGATTTCGTGTCCATACATGTTCGATAGACGGCGACGCGTTCAAGGACAAGTAGACGGTTTTGGTGCAAGAAGATTTCGTGTCCATACGTGTTCGATAGACGGCGACGCGTTCAAGGACAAGTAGACGGTTTTGGTGCAAGAAGATTCCGTGTCTAAAACAAAGAGTAAATTGTTCGGAAGATTATTATTTAATATGCCGGATGAAGAAAGCGAAGTACCAACGGGAAGTAAAGCGGTGCTACGCGAACGACTGAGGAGCTCAGTGGCCGTTGCTAAGATGGATATTAATTCGTTGACTGTGGAAGAAATCAGGGAACAATTGCGTACTTTGGAGTTGCCAGTCAGCGGAAAAAAGGCAGTTTTACGTGAACGATTACGTGCTGCGACGATGTCAGAGAACGAGGACGACGAGGAAGAGGAAGTGGCTGCAAGTGAAATTGACCGAACGCCGTCTGAATGTAGTGCGGTGTCTTTTAGGCAAACAATGTTGTCATATCGCGATGTTGAAGACTCGCTGGAAACATTTAGTGGCGATAAATACCAAAATATTGAAAGATGGTTAAAAAACTTTCAAGAAACCGCGGAAATGTGTGGGTGGAATGATATGCAACGAGTAGTGTACGCGAAGAAATTGTTACGTGGATCAGCGAAATTGTTTGTCGGTTTTGAGTGCTCCGCAAAATCATGGGATCAATTACGTAGCTCGCTGTGTGTAGAATTCGGACAGATAGCTAATAGCAAAGATATTCACAAACAATTGACTGAAATTCGAAATTTGCCGAGTGAAAGTTCGAACGAATATGTTTATCGTGTCTTAGATATCGCGAGTCACGCCGAGATCGAGTTGGAGGCCAAGATACAATACATCATTGACGGTATTCCAGACGATGAGCGTAATAAAACAATTTTATATGGTGCGAGCTCGATAAAGGAATTACGACAAAAATTAATTCAATACGAGGCTATAAAATCGCGAATAAAATCAAAGTATCCGTTACGTGAAAAAAATATACCGGATACTAAGTCTGGCAAACGCTGTTTTAACTGTGGAAATTCCAATCACCTCGGTAAAGACTGTCCTGATAAAAGGAAGGGAACAAAGTGCTTCTCATGTGGTGATTTTGGCCATGTTGCAAGCAAGTGCCCAACCCCGCGAGTGAACATCCCGAAGGTTAGATGTGATGCGTTAAAATTAGCGGATATGAAGACTTATAAAGACATACAAATATGCAAAAGAACAATTCGTGCAGTTTTTGATTCGGGTAGTGATCTCCATTTAATAAAACGTAGTATCTATGACGGACTAGACGCTCCATGTCTTGAGAAAAATTATGTTAGATTTGGTGGCATTGGCTCTGGCAGTCAGCAAACTCTTGGTCATTTTACCACGACGGTTACAATAGACGGTGTTCGTTTAACCCTTACGATTCATGTAGTGCCGGATTCGACTTTCCCATATAACTTGTTGCTTGGTGGTGAATTATCGGAGTTCGTAGAAATAACAATAAAAAATCGGAGTGCTACTGTAAGAATTGTAGGCGAAAATAACTCCGAAGCAGCTCAACAATCAACAAAAAATGAGAAGGATATAATAATCGACAACGCCAATCAACAACCGGAAGAAGTCATCAGTCAACAAGGAGCGAACGATGAAAGCGTTTACGATCACTTGAAAACTTTAAGTGTCAGCCCAGATCCAGACGAGTGTGAAGTTGACCTGTGCCATATCAATGACTCATCTATAAAAGCGGAAGTCAAAAATCTCATCGAAGCGTATATACCAAACAAAATAAAGGAGACAGGAATCGAGATGCGCTTGGTTCTTAACGACGAAGTTCCGATTCACCAAGGTCCGCGACGACTGTCGGACAAACAACGGAAGGTTGTAGCAGACATAGTCAATGATTGGATGAGAGAGGGTATCGTGCGATATAGCTCTTCGCCATATGCATCTCCCATCGTGTTGGTTGAGAAGAAGAACGGAGACGCCAGATTATGCGTGGATTATAGAATGTTGAACAAGAAAATTATTCGCGACCCATATCCGCTTCCGCTAATAGAAGACCAGCTAGACCGATTACAAGACTCGACGGTTTTCACCACGCTCGATTTGAAAAACGCATTTTTCCACGTACCTGTAGAGAAGGAGAGTGTGAAATACACAGCCTTTGTGACACCTGACGGACAATTTGAATTTCTTCGAGTACCTTTTGGTCTGAGTAATTCACCAGCTGTTTTCCAAAGGCATGTTAAAACTATTTATCGGGAATTGATTGCGAAAGGCGTCGTTTTGACCTACTTGGATGACATTATTATCCCGGCACGGAGTGAAGCAGAAAGTCTAGAAAAACTGAGAAAAGTTTAAGAAATCTCGAGTGATTTCGGCGTCATGATAAACTGGAGTAAGTGTGATTTCATGGCCAAACGAGTCGAATACTTAGGGTACATCCTTGAAAATGGTACAATCAAACCATCACCGAAGAAGACGACAGCAGTCTCGATGTTCCCAACGCCTAAAACCGTTAAAGACGTTCGAAGCTTTTTAGGTTTGACGGGTGCATTCCACAAATTCATAGCCAACTATGCAGTAATTGCGCGACCTATATCCAATTTATTGAAAGATGGAGTCTCTTTCGAGTTTGGCGTGGAGCAAAAGAACGCGTTCGAGCAGTTGAAAACTGCACTGATAACAAACCCAGTTTTGAGGTTGTATAAGACGGGAGCACCAACAGAACTACACACCGACGCATCTAAGGACGGATTAGGTGCGATTCTTATGCAGAAAGATTCGGAAGATGGAATGATGCATCCTATTCATTATGCCAGCTGGAAGACGACCCCAACTCAATCAAGATATACTAGCTACGGATTGGAAATTCTGGCAATAGTGCAAGCATTGAAGAAATTCCGTGTATATCTGCTGAGCGCACAATTTAAAATAGTGACGGATTGTCAAGCATTCGCAAGAACGATGGCGAAAAAAGATTTGTGTCTTCGAGTTTCATGTTGGGCAATGTTATTGGAAGAGTTCGACTACATTGTGGAGCATCGGTCGGGATCATTAATGAAGTATGTAGATGCATTAAGCAGATATCCTGCAGACGTATGTGTTCTTCAGCGAATGGACAACATCATTCTGGAACAGATTAAAAATGAGCAACGTAACGGCGAACAGCTGATTAAAATATTGGAAGATGGCAATAACAAGAAGACGCTCGAATTCACGTTGAAAGGGAATGTTTTATATCGTGAGATGGACGGAAAGACTGTTAGTTGTACCAAATACGATGCAGCACGACATTATCAGGCGTTGCCACGAACAAGGACATTTTGGTTGGAAGAAAACCGAGTATATAGTGCTACAAGAATATTGGTTCCCTCAGATGCGCAAAAAAATCGAGAAGTTTATAACAAACTGCGTAAACTGTATTCTTGCGGAACGAAAGCAAGGCAAGACGGAAGGATTTTTGAACACCATCGACAAAGGCGATAAGCCGCTGCAGACATACCATATTGACCATCTAGGACCAATGCCGTCGACGAACAAGAGCTATAACCATTTGTTTGTAATCGTTGATGCTTTCTCCAAATTTGTTTGGCTGTATCCGACCAAATCAACTACCGCCGATGAAGTAATTGGTAGGTTGCAGAGGCAATCCACTATTTTTGGAAATCCTAGACGAATAATTTCCGATCGAGGGGCATCTTTCACATCAAAAGCGTTCGAGGAATACTGTCGCCAAGAGGGAATTCACCATGTGCGAACGACAACGGGAGTTCCTCGCGGAAACGGTCAGATTGAGCGAATCAATCGCATTGTAATACCGATTCTTACGAAATTATCCATTGATAATCCTGCGACATGGTATAAACATGTAGAAAAAGTTCAGCAGCAGATCAACGCGGCCTACAGTAGAAGTATTGGTATGAGTCCTTTTGAAGTAATGTTTGGACAGACAATGCATCTAAGTAACAACGATGAACTACGAGGAAATCATGAACTGTTTCCAGGACCATCGACCGGCTCTCCGGCAAGAAGCGCTTCAAAACATTTCGAAAATCCAACAGGAAAACAGGCGTAATTACAACCAGAGGCGTAAGGCGGCACGAAAGTATAAAGACGGAAACTTAGTAGCCATACGAAGAACTCAATTCGGAGCTGGTTTGAAGGTGCATTCCAAGTTTCTCGGACCATACAAAGTAACCGCCGTTCTAAAGAAAGATCGTTATCGGGTGAAAAAGGTCGGCGAGCACGAAGGGCTGAATGAGACGGGGACCTCAGCTGACAACCTAAAGCCCTATCCGGCGTCGATCGATTCCATTGCTGACGGGTTTCGCGGATTCGAAGACAGCAGCATCGAGGGCGATGCATAGGTCAGGACGGCCGATCTGTAGGAACGATATCGGATAAAACATTTGAATATTTTTGTGATTGACTGTATTAGCAATGACGTTTCATAATGGACCTACTTTCTGTTGGAAATGTAATTGAGAGAGAAGTGACTTGACGGGAGTCTCTCGCTGATGCGCGTCACGGAAAATATGTTTAAATTATTCCTTGAAGTTTCTGCCTATTTGTTTTAATAAAACTTTTAAAACCTACAAGTGGCGCATTTCTTTATTTGCTCCTTCCATTCGGATCCCTACATATATATATATATATATATATATATATATATATATATATATATATATATATATATATATATATATATATATATATATATATATATATATATATATATATATATATATATATATATAAATTTATTAAAATGAAATATAGCTTACACATACATAAAAGAATTTTTGCATTGGTTCTTCAACTAGATGCCTTCAAAGTATACAGCCTCATAGAGCCTTCCAATTTAAAAATATAGGTTTAATTTCAATATATCTGCAAGTAAAATTTATATTGTCTTTTGTATAGAAAATAAACTTGGTCTTTTAATTTATGTGAAACCCTGACCAGGTATGGGACTCGCCACGTTCGTTGGCAACTCTACTCATGAGCTAGCCATCGGAGGGGAGGAGCCCACCCCTTCTCTTCACGATTGGGCTACACGACATTTTTTAATTGATGTTTGATGGTGAAGCTATCTGCGCATGCCCTTTAGGCTTAGTCCCCAGCGCTTCTTTAGCCTTCTGCTCGTCTTCGGCCATCTGGTCCTCTTTGACCTTTAGCCAGCTCTTCCGGTAATGCCCTATGCGGTCGAGAGCTCCTCTAGATCAAGGAGTCCATTCTCTACTTACTTACTTACTGATTTTGGCGAGTCGCATGCAGATTGTTTTCTTTCTGGAAACACCTCCCACTTTTCGTATTAGTCTTTCTTCTTCATGCCACTGGACGGCAATCGTACTTTGCGACCATCTTTCTTGGGAGAGGTTATCGGCTTCCGTTTCCGAGTATAGTATTCCCGACACATTTTCGACGATGGTGGTGAAATCAAACAACGGCGCTTTATTTTTCTTGGCTCTCCTTTCTTTTTCTGCAATGATCAGTTTGTGAGCTTCAGAATGGTTCACTATTATTTCGGGATTTAAGACTTCGGTAGCGATCGTAGCAGTAACCATCGAGCTCTCGATGTTCTTTATATTTTCTCCCACCCCGCCAATATCTGGCACGTCCTGCAGAGTTTCGCGTTCTTCCTTTTTGGGACGCTCTGGCGTTCGCATCATTTTTTTGCTGCGCTCGAACGCCGCAGGAATCTCAGTCTGAACCAGAATGTCTGCTAATCTCCGTTTTTTCCGTCTTCACTGTCATTGTATTCATTGTCGCTTTTTTATCGTTAGTACTACTCCCGAGTGCTGTTAACACCGTGGCTGTAGCCACTGGTTGCGCCGTCATTATTTTCGCTTGCTTTTTTTTTAAATTTTTATTGGGTCTCTCTAGGAGCCGCTATCTCCGTTCGTGTGTGTAGTCGCCTTTTGGTCCAAGGATTATCTTTGCAGAGCAGGGAGGCTATGCGATGGTTGGCACAAGCCCTTTTGAGGACAAGTGCTCAGAGCCAGATCAGAGCTAATCGGAAGTACGTCTCAACCGAAACTTCACCACCAACCCATTGGTGCGAACTTTGAACGTAGTCCGAGGCCTGCCAAGGTTTTACCGGGACGGACACGGTATGATAGTTGAATTGGAGCCGTTCACGCATGATTGTCACCAGTCCGAGGCCTGCCAAGGTTTTACCGGGACGGACACGGTATGATAGTTGAATTGGAGCCGTTCACGCATGATTGTCACCTCGCCACTACCTTGCAAAGCAACTAGGTCCAAAACATCATATCCGCCAATCCAAAGCAAAGTTTGTTGTCCAAAGCGTAGTCCAGATTCAGTTAGGGTCGGTACCTGTCATCCCAGAAGGAATCTCACGGCGACCTCCATATCTTCGCGTCCGAGGGGGCGGTACTCCCCAAAGTATACTAGCCTCGATTCCTTTCGGCTAGAATTCCCCCTGCGCTGTGGACATGATGTTTTGGACCTGATTGCCTTGCAGGGTAGCGCCCAGGTAACACTCATGCGTGAACGGCTCCAATTCAACGATCATACCGTCTCCGTCCCGGTAAAACCTAGGAAGGACTTGGAGCACATTCGAAATTCAAACCATTGGGTTGATGGTGAAGATTTGGTTGAGACAGACTTCCGATTAGCGCCAGTCTGGCTCTGAGCACTTATCCCCATAAGGAGTTGTGCCAACCCTCGCATGGCCTCCCTGCTCTGCAAAGTTAATCATGGGACCATGAGACACTCGAACGGAAAAAGCTGCTCTGGTCGGGGACCTAATCGAACTTAAAAATAGATCAACAAGAAAAAATTACAAAATAGCAACAAGAACAACCGAAACAACAGTTACAGCCGCGATGTTAATAGAACATTGAGACCGGTACCAATGACGATGAATCAATGACGGTAAAGACGAAAAGTGAGGAGCCCTGACCCAACAGAAATTCCAGCGGTAAACGCCAGAGCGTCCTAAAAGACAAGAGCAGGGAATTCTGCAGGACACGCCAGATGCTCGCGCAGTAGAAGAAAATATAAACATCAAAAATTCAATAATTGGTGCTGGGACCGCCACCAAAGCGACTAAATCAAGGGTCTTAAATGCGAAAATAATAGCGAACGATCCTGAGGTCCACAAAGTGACTACGGCAGAAAAAGAGAGGAGTGACCAGACAAATGAACCGCCATTGTGCCATTTCACCGCCACCGTCGAAAATGTGGCTGAAGTACTTTACTCGGAAACGAAAGTCGATAACGTCCCCCAAGAAAGGAGGTAGCAAATTGCAACTGTTCCCCAGCGGCGCCAAGAAGAAAGGGTAACCCCAAGAGTGGGACGCGTCCTAAATCGAATAAAATCAGCATGCGATGCCAAAAATTAGCAAAATTGAAATGAATGGGCTACCTGAACTAGTGGGTACACATATTCATGTCGTATAGATATCGCTTTCTTACCTAGCGATGCTGGCTGGAAGATATTTGTGAAAATTTCATTACTAGTTAGCGTACTCGTATTTGTCGATGGTTGTAAAATACGAGTTGCAAGAAAGCAAATGATAAGAAAAAGAAATAAGAATCTGCTGATATTTTGTCTTATAAACAGAGAGCTGCTGCAGAATAATATTACCGCTATAGCAAGCATAACATCTGTATGGACTGATTGTAAACAGAGCGAAAACAAGTCTGCCACACTAGCACCGCACAACTATCACTGACTCCCTTGCGCCACAGTAGACACCCTCCTACCGTTCCCTCGTACCTCTCATTTCACGCTCAACTACAACCCCCTTCTCCCTCACAAAACATACCACCGTCCCTTACCCAGCCGCAAATAGCGGAGCCACCATACATTTCAAGAGAACATTCTGAAAAACCCCGTGTAGCCGCCATACATCTCAAGAGAGGGCTCAGGATATACCTATTGTTTACCAACATCTCATTTATCTACACTAAACCCGGTGTAAAACCCAGCCCGTACTACTAGTCCTAGAAAATAAAGTTCATAAGGACGCCCAGCAAGAAAATAAACCTGACGCGAGACAGGAGTGAAAAAAGCCCCGGCACGACTCGTAAAATACCAAGATGACTGATTCTACGCAGAAATGTTGCAGAATATCTGGGGAAATGAAAGGCCCGAAAATACCAAAACTGGTATTGAAACAGTACGACCAATCCGGTTGGTCCACATACTGGTCGAATTCAGAGCAATTCGAACAGTTTCTGAATAAGGGCAAAGTAAAAATAGAGTGGGTCGTCTGCAGGATATGGAAAAGGGCAGTGCCTCTTCAATGCTTCAAATACCTTGGCTATGGTATGCAAATGACCCGATAGGAGTTCCCTATGTTACAAATGCGGTCAAATGGACCATAAAAGAAAAGAGTGTACGAGAGTGTAGACGTAGCCAGATATTTTCCATTTGAATGAAAATCTCAGACAAACATAATTCGCATGAATTTTTCCTTCAAATGGAAAACATCAACGTTTTAGATTTATGTTATAGACTTTATGATGGAATCATATAATACTATAACATAGATAAGAGACTCACGTGGAAGGCCACTCTACCCTGCAAGAGAACCTGCAACGCAAAGAGAAGGGGTGAGCTCATCCAATGGCTAGCTCATGAATGGGGTTGCCAGCCAACATGGCGGGTCCTATACCCGTTCCAGGTTTCAAATAAATAGAAAGACCGAGTTTGGAGTTCAACGTCATCCCTTCATTTCATTTTTAATCAGTAAATGTAATTTAGATAATTTTACATTTTCTACCACTAATTGTTCTACATTTTAAGACTTGGCTACTGCTGACAAATAATTGCCGCTCGTTACATTTTTGTGTTTGCGCATTATTAATAATAATAATGCTTTTTTGCTTTATTGTTAATTTATAAAATTTAATTTTCTTTTGTTTTTTTCATGTTTATTTAATAATTATCCTTCATAATGGTAAAATTTTACAAATGTTTTTTTCTTTTATTCGTCTAAAAATAAATTTTATTACATTTAAGACAGTATATTTATCAAAATTGTGGTTGTTCAATAAGTATAGTGATTTAAATTGTTTAAATTAGGACGAGAACAAAACCAAATCTAATTCTAAAAACGTAAATTTAAAATTAAATTTAAGCAATGATTGATTAATGGGGCACAAGATTAATAAATAAATTTTAGGAAGAAAAAGAAAACCGACTTCGAAATGCCCTAGAAAGGATGAAATCAATTTTATGGAAGCGGCGTCATTCTAGTTTTTCCCCGTTTCTTTTGGAATACCTTCTTGGGTATCCGTTGTTCGTCCATACGATTCATGTGTCCAGCCCATTACAGCTTCCGCAGTCTTACAATCCTTGAGACCTCCGGTTCGTCAAAAATTTCATGCAGCTCCTGGTTGTATCGAATTCGCCATTGCCCCCCCGTCAAGCTTCAGGACCCGTCGCTCAAAGGCGTTCAATATGTTTGCGGATGCTTGGGTTAGGGTCCATGTTTTACACCCATAGCATAACACAGGTCTTATCACAGATTTGTATACTTGGAGCTTTGTTCTCTTGTGTATGCAGCTGGTCTTCAAGATCGTCTATACTGAATAAAATATTTTATTTGCGAGCTGTATTCTTCGACGTATTTCGTCTCTTTCATTGCCCGTTTTCGTTATTTTGGCGCCTAAATACACAAATTCGCTCACATTTTCGATACTATTGTATATTCGCCAAGTGTGATATTTTGTGTACCTGAGGTATTTTTCCTCGACTGCGTTATGATCTTTGTTTTATTTTCACTCACTACTGCTGAAATCTCCAGCGTTCATAGGAATCGAATTTAGTTCTGAAACATTTTAGTACAAGATCTCATCAACGTCTACCTTGATTTTAGGTTTCATAAATTTTCGATATAAATTGTAGCTTTAATAAGTTTTTGAATTTCGAACTTTGCCTAGTCACCATTTCGACACTTTGACCTAACCTGAGCGGCCAACCTTTTTCTTTCAGATGCTTCGACTTTAGATATTTTATTCTGAGCTTTATCACACACTTTAATGAAATTTTGTACCAATTTTGGTACAAATCGGAGCTATACTTTGGTTAAAACAGCAATTACGGATTTTAATCTAAAACAGCCTCTATTTTGTTTTTAACCGACTTGCAAAAGAAAGAAGGATATCAATTCATCGCGTATATTTTTTTGCTTTTTTTTTTGTATGTTCACGCATAACTTTTAAACGGAGATAGATAGAAGAGTCCTGTTTTTGGCAAATGATACCTCTCTCTTCCAGTTAGGTCCCGTTTAAAAGATAAGAAATTCAAGTAACAGTAAAGCGCTCTTACCGTTGAAAACTAAAGAAATTCCGATTTCACCCCGATTTTACAGCATAACTGATCGATGGATGCAAGGATTTTGATTGTAGAAGTTTCAAATGAAGAAAACATATTGATCTAAAATGCTTCAGAACAGAATTGTAATCCTTTCAAGGACTCTGTAGACATGAAAAGTTCAATATGATACATTGATGTCGAGAAATTGAATTTAAATAATCTTTCGCACGAAAAGTGCCAATTAGTTGATACTCTTCAAGGATTTGATGGAGATACCGAGTCCTTTGGTGATGGATGATAAAAATGATCAGTATCCTTAATTTTCTGCATAAACGGTACATTTTTAACCGACTTCCAAAGGAAAGCAGGTTATCAATTCATCACGTATTTTTTTTTCTTTTTTATTGTATGTTCACGCATAACTTTTAAACGAAGATAGATAGGAGAGTCCAGTTTTTGATAAATGATGCATCTTTCTTCCTGTTAGGTACCGTTTAAAGGATAAGAAATTCAGGTAACGGTAAAGGACTTTTACCATTAAAACTAAAAAAATGCCGACTTTCACCCCGATTTTTCAGCATAACTGATCGACGCGTGTAAGGATTTTGATTGAAGAGGTTTCAAATGAAGGACAACATATTGATCTAAAATGCATCGGAACAGAATTGAAATCCTTCCAAGGACTCTGTAGATATTAACAGTTAAATATGATACATTGATGTCGAGAAATTTAATTGAAATGATATTTGATATATATATATATATATATATATATATATATATATATATATATATATATATATATATATATATATATATATATATATATATATATATATACAGGGACTGCATAATAAGTAACCGGACTGACCTCAGGAAATTTTTTATTGGCAAAATATGTACAATTTTTCTTTAGAAATCTTCAAAGTTGTCCCCCTTGGAGTCGATAACACGCTGATACCGGATTTTCCAATCCCCGAACGCTCCCTGCAAGTCGGCAACCTCGATGCTGTCTAGAGCCCTCGTCGTAGCACGTTGAACGTTTTCCAGAATCCCGAACCGCGTCCCCTTAAGGTGTCTCTTGATCTTGGGGAACAGAAAAAAGTCCGCTGGTGCCATATCCGGACTGTAAGGAGGCTGTGGCAACTGCTCGGTGACGAGCAGGCAGGTGTGCGACGGAGCATTGCCGTGATGGAGGATTCACGTATCGGCAATCTCCGGACGGACTCGGCGAACCCGGGCGGTTAGTCGAATGAGCACCTCTATGTAGTACTGGCCGTTTACAGTTTGGCCGGGCGGCACAAACTCTTTGTGACGTATGCTTTCAGCAATGAGCATCGACTTCACCTTCGATTTGCTCATGCGCGCTTTTTTCGGTCGTGGTGACGCCGGTGTGTGCCACTCCGCTCTGCCGCTTCGTCTCAGGATCGTATTCGAAAACCCACGTCTCGTCTCCTGTAATAACGTGGTTAAAAAACTCTGGTTCGGTTGCTCGATCTTACGCTCCATTTTCACTCCGACGACGTAACTGAACACGCACTCCGCTCTCGCTCGATGCTATCTCTCCAAGCGCTTGGAGGCAACTGCTGCAGCCCGGTTTCCTTTACCTAGACCCCACCACCACTACAGCACCAGATACCGGTTAGCAGACGCTTTGACGGCGCGGGGCAGGCTCAGTCCGGTTACTTATTATAAAGACCCTGTATATTCCATAAAATTTATTTCATCCTTTTTAGGGCAATCTGAAGTTGATTTTCTTTTTTTTTTCTAAAAGTTTTTTCGCTTAACCATTTTGGATGATTAACAAAACTAGTTGAAATATTCAATTTCTGAAAATTTGGCGAAAATCAAAGCAAAATTGCGACCGCCAGTCACAAATTTCGTTATATCCTATATATATACAGGTTGAGTGAGCTCCTTCCTAACCGTATCACTCGTTCACGTTTATTCGATACCCATCGGCTCCGTTTTTAGTTAATTACGGCACATGAGAGGGTCATTCAACAAGTACTTAGCCTACAGAAGAAAAACGAATTTATTTTTCCAAATAATCTCCTTCAAGCTCGATACACTTGGCCCAGCGATGCTCTAACTTTTTCAACCCATCCAAAAAATACATTTTCTCGAGGGCTGCAAAATAGGCCTCCGTGGCGGTGATGACCTCTTCATTCGACCCAAATCTATTCTCGGCGAGTGATTTTTTCAGGTTTGGAAACAAAAAGTAGTCACAGGGGGCCAAATCTGGAGAGTACGGTGGATGGAGCAGCAATTTGTAGCGCAATTCGACCTATTTGGCCATGGCGACGGCGGAGGTGTGAGCCGGCGCGTTGTCGTGGTGGAACAGCCAAGCGGGGCCGCTTTTTCTTCAATTCGACATCAAATCGCCCCAATAAGTCTGCATAGTAGCGCCCCGTGATTGATTTATCCTTCTCGGGGTAATCGATGTGGATCACACCTTGTGAGTTCCAGAAAACGGTGGCCATCACCTTTTCGGCCGATCGAACAGTCTTCGCCTTCTTCGAAGCACGTTTGCCGGGTGAAGTCCACTGTTTCGACTGTTCCTTGGTCTCTGGTGTGTACCAGTGAACCCATGTTTCGTCGACGGTCACGAAACGACGCAAGAACTCCGCCGGATTGCGCTGAAACACGTCGCCGATGTGGTCTCACGGTTACGCTTGTTTTCCGGTGTGAGCAAACGCGGCACCCATCGCGCCGACAGCTTTCACATGCCCAGTTCTTCGTGTAGAATATGATGCACCGTTCCTTCTGCGATGCCCACTGTCTCAGCTATCTCGCGAACCTTCAATCGACGGTCTGACAACACGAGATCGTAGATTTTTTTAACGTTTTCCTCCGTAGCAGCCGTTTTCGGGGCACCTGGGCGTGGCTCATCAAAAACCGACGTGCGGCCACGAACAAACTCGTTGAACCACTTCTTGACAGTCGCCATCGAAGGAGAAGAGTCACCATACACAGCATCCAAGCGATCTTTGATTTCACTGCGCGTTTTCCCTTCCAAAAACAAGAATCTAATCACTGATCGATATTGTTCTGTTCCCATTTTTATAGAACCGACCGACACGCTCGCTTCCAGAGGCTATCCAAACAAAAAAAATGAAGGGAATTGACTGAAACTTTTACAGCAGGCTACTAAAAGAATGTACTGCACGATTGTAAAACTCTTTTGTAATAGCAGCGCCATCGGGCGGTGAGGCTAAGTACTTGTTGAATGACCCTCGTAATTTGCATGAAATCTGCGGGAAAATGATGCTCTATAGTGAAATGAAAACTCGACTATGCATTTTTATGTTCATCGTTAAAGTTATGATCAGTTATAGAAGAAAAAGTATAGTTTTTTTACGTCGCAAAAATTTTTTAGTTTTAATGGTAAAGGTCCTTTAGCGTTAATTGAATTTCTTGTCCTTTAAATGGTACCTAACAGAAAGAAAGGCATATCATTTGCCAAAAACAGGACTCTTCTGTCTATCCCCGTTCAAAAGTTATGCATAAACATACATAAAAAAGCAACATCAACAAAATACACGGGATAAATTGATAACCTTCTTTCCTTTGGAAGTCGGTTAAAAAATTTACGAATATTTAGAGGAATAACTTAATATCTAAACTTAAGCATTTCATCGTCTCCCGCTTGCTATATTGCAAAATTATGATAGTAATGGGCTATGTGTTATAAAGGGTTTTCCAATAAGAGGTGTTATTTTAAATAGCCCGCTATTTCGATAGATGTCACTTTTGAAGCTGTCATTTTTTGATATTTGGCACGTAGAAACTACGCCATTAACAAAAACGATACACGTTTCAACAACGCATTGAAATTATTAAAATCCACTATAAAAATGGTGAAAATTCGGCCGAGGCGGTTCGTAAAACTTGAACATTTTTGGGTCGTCGTGAAGCACCTTGTCGGATCGCAATACAGAAATTGGTAGAAAAATTCGAGCTGTTGGGACAACTTAGTGATGTGAAGAATAAAACCCGTGCACGTCACTCAAGAACAGCCGAGAATATTGCTGCTGTAGCCGAAAGTGTTGAAGAAAACCCAGGTTTGTCCATTCCTCGTCGTTCTTTGGAATTAGACATTCCACAAACGTCATTACACCGTATTTTCCATAAATATTTGGGTCTTAAGGCTTATAAAGTTTAATTAACACAAGAACTCAAGCCGATCGATCATCAACAGCGTCGTGTCTTTGCTGATTGGGTCCTTGAAATGCATGAAAATGCTCCTGAATTCCATCGAAAAATCATCTTGAGTGATGAGGCCCATTTCCACCTCGGTGGCTTCGTCAACAAGCGAAATTGTCGCATCTGGGGCTCGGAAACCCCAAGAGTTATTGTTGAAATGCCTCTCTATCCTCAACGTGTGACTGTTTGGTGCGGTTTATGGTCCGGCGGAGTCATTGGACCTTACTTTTCGAAAATGAGGCTGGAGCAACAGTTACGTTAAATGGATTGCGCTATCGAGAGATTATTAATGATTGTTTTAAGCCGGAATTGCATGTTATTGATCTGGACAACGTTTACTTTCAACAAGACGGCGCTACGTGCTATACAAGCAATGAATCCATTGATATTTTACGCGAAAAGTTTTCGGGTCGTGTTATCTCTCGAAAAGGTGATCACAATTGGCCACCGAGATCTTGTGATTCAACACCTTGCGACTTCTTCCTTTGGGGCCACATGAAAGAGAAGCCCAGCGTTGATTCAAGACCTCAAAGATGGAATTCGTGAGGCTATCACCTCTTATTGGAAAGCCCTGTACCAAAGTACGTGGTGCACTTTGGAGGATGTTTTGATTAACAAAACAGTTGTAGAGAGGAATTGATTTTTTAATGTTTGGTGATATATTCTTGTTTGAAAAAGAACTAATATAAATGAACAATGCTGTCTGGGCTCTGAAAATGTATATCCATTTAAGTTTAGGTTATTTCTTGAAAAAACTACCAGAGCATTCTTAAATATGAAAGTATCTGAACTGAAGAAATCCATTTAAATCTTTTTCATCAATTAACGCCTTTTTGATTGCACTAATGAATCATCGCTGAATTAAAATTCAAGCGAAAATATACCTGCACGTTATTTCAAAGGGCGTTGAAGGTGCTGCACCTGCAATTCTCAAACTGAACATTTGGTAACGAAATTATAAGTGGCCTTTTTTACAGGATAATTAAAACTACATTCCTGAAATCATGAACGACTGACTCCTAAGACGGACAACTGAGAAATTATATCAATTTTTCATATGGTAAACAATTTCAATAAATATAAAAAATTACTAAAAAAAATATAATTCAGGCGATAAAAAACGGGTACTTACCCAATCCTCCTCCAACGAGCGGTCGTAGATGGCGTGGGTAAGGCCTGTGGACATTGCAATTCTCTTTTCATAGAGTTGTGGAAAGCTAAGTGCAATCCGTCATCATAAATCGATAAATAGCTGTAAATTTCTAACACTGACCCGAGATAAAATCCATTAGAACGATTCGATTACAATTTTCAAATCCCAATAATAACGAAACGAATACTTTTCAAAATCGATCAATCTCATTTAATTCATTATGCCGAATAGATGGTATTGATTGTGAAAGAGATAAATCCGATCATCACAAAAATATTATGCAAATGGGGAGGGAAATAAATTGGATTCATTCAACAGAAACGCGTCTTGGTCTTTGCGACTCTTCATCTACGTCCCCAGTCAACCTGGTTCAGAGCTGAAGTACTCGTATCTGTTAATTAAAGCGATGTTGTTGGTGTGAAAAATGCTGCGGCTCAGTTCCAGGTTTCAGCAGTGTCGACCGCCCGTCTCGATGTCGTGGATCCGACGGCGAGCAACTCTTATGACTCAAGGAGATGTTGGATTGCTTTATTTATCCCAATCCTTACTCTAGCCACCATTGCCGCACAAGCCGTTTATTTGCGCACAGCAGTTGCAGCATAGAGAGGATCATTTCCGAAACCCGATCGAAATCGGACTTGACACACCAATCGATTTCTGCCTTCACGTCGTAAACATATATGTACGTTAAATAGCCGACAATTGAGGAAACTAACGGTGGAATATGTCAAGCGAAATTTGCAGCGAAAAAACCCCCATTAACAACATTCACCAAAATACAGCATGAATGCTATCGAACGGTATATCGTACGAACCAAAAAGCCGCAAACATACTCAGGCGGAAACAATGACAAAGTGACCGGTGCGAAGCTGCAATTATACACGAGAGTAGGAATAACTCGAGGACCACAACCACGGGAGCAAGGGCAATACAATAATCCAAAAATTGCTTTGTCACACGAGTTTTATCTTCAATTTATTGCACGCCACTTGACTTTTCTTCGCTTTTGTTCAATCCTCACGCGACGCCTCTCCCGCTCGACCTTTTCCTTGCGACACCATGCATTTGCGCGTTGAAAATTCTGCACTGTCCTGAATATGTTGAATATAAGGAATTCAAGCAGTTAAGAATGCACGGTAACTTCCACTCGTAATCACTCTAATAAATGGCAAGCGTTCAGAATGCACAGCCAGAAGCTATTTCACTAGCAACGATTTCAGTCGCGATTAGTCGATATGGTTGGGCTACGGCGAATTGCAATCCACTTTTGCACACGGGACCCCCAACTTCTTTTCTCGCGTTTATAGCATTTTGCCAATGAAAAATGTTAAATTTAAGTTCCAAAGCCACAATGAAGTATAGTGTATTGTTTTATAACTTGACTGAATACATACTATATGTATGATTTTTTTAGTGTGCAAACTAAATGTAATACCGGCACAAACAATTCGCGACATCCGAAACGTCTGGCGATAACACGAAGAACCCCGCATCCGTCAACGGTTATTTCATTCGCAAGCACTCTGCGTTGAATTTTAATTGTAAATTTAATTTTTTTTTTAAATATTTTTATAGTAAACATATTTTTATTAAACTTTTTTTGCTTTTAAATTTACAATTAAAATTAGATGATATTTAAGGAGTTTGCCTAGGCGACTGCTCGATTACTACAAAGAGGACTACTCAGTGGACCTCTACAGGGGGACTGAAGAGCCCCGAGTAGTATAGTCGCGTTGATGATTGGATCGGTTGCCAAATAGAACCATGAGACACATTATGTTCGGGCAGTCTTGGAGATAAAAGGGACTCACAGCAGCCGGACAGGTTGAGGCCGGGGGTTCGCTTATCTAGGAATGCCTCTTTCCCTCTCCCCTCCCGTTAGAGGCGGGATCACCCAGCTTGAAGGCGCTTACGGCGTAATAAAACGAGACTTGGCCCGAAGTAATGTGACAAATGGTTCCAGGCTGGGTTCTCGAGTCGACAGGGGAGGTTTTTAGTGGAAAGCTCAACCGCTTGTGAGCATGAGAGTCCCACATTTAGTGCGTAAATGGCACCCCCTCCCAACCACAAAAAACACCAACTCGAGTAAAAAAAGAGACATACATCACCCTACGTCAACAAAACAAAAATGCTGTGCCGACAGAAGAAACGACGGGCCATAGACCGGGAGATAGAGGAAATAAATTAACATATGAGGCTAAATGAAGCCACATCAGCATATACCTTAATTAAACAGCTTTGACGGCGATATACATACATCACACACGAGTATCTGCAAAAACACAAAATGTGCAATATTAGCCAGCCCTGTCGATATTAAAACCAACTGGCGGATATGATAGTTTTTTTTGTGGTTAGGAAGTGAATGCCATTTACGCACTGAGTTTGGGACTCCCATTCCATGCTCAAAAGCGACTGGGCTGCCCACTGAATACCTCCACTGTCAACCCGAGCACCCAACCTGGAACTGTTTGACACATTACTTCGGACCAGATCTCGTTTTGTTATGCCGTGAGGCACGTTCAAGCTGGGGGACTATTATTCTAGCGCGAGGACAGCGAGGACAAAGAATCGCTAGATAAGCGATCGCCCAGCCCCAACCGCTGTGTTTGCCTTTTTATTTTTCAAGATTGCCCGAGCATAATGTGCCACCTGGTTCCATTTCTCAACCGATCCAAGCATCACCACGACTATGCTTTCTGTAGAGGTCCCGCCACAGCCTGTTACATTTTTTGCACGTGAAAATGTGTGGCAGGCATCCTCGGCAAAACCGACAATCGGGGGACCGTGGTTTACCAATCTTGTGCAGGTAAGACTGAAAACACCCATGCCCGCTCAAAAGCTGGGTCAGATAGAAGTCAGTCTCACCATGCCTTCGATTTAGCTGCGGTCTCACATCCAGGGTGAGACGCGCAGTCTACCTTCTCTTCGTGCAATTCACCTACGACTGCAGCCAATCGTTGAGTGAGCGCTATCTCTCCTCGTGGAGAACCGTCTCCCTCGCATCCTCGCTTCAATGCAAGTAAATAGCAAGGCGCTTGCTAGCAAGGAGGGCAACAGGTATCACGCCTGCAATAACTCTCACCGCCGCATCAGGGATTGTCGGCTATGAAGATGTAATTCTCAGTACTCCTCTTCTCTGTACATGTGCCAAGCAGTTTCGATATACCGAATTACTGAGAGCGGCGCCCCATATTTCTGCTCCGTACAGTAGATCTAACTCTACAGCACTCATGAAGAGGCGTATTTTTTATAGGTTTTGGTCCCCATTAAGTTGGCCGTAAGTCGACCCAGAGCCGACACTTCCGAAGCAGCCTCCTTAGCCGTTACTCCGATTTACTCTGCGGAACCAGTCTTCGCCCCAGGTATTTCACTGCTGGCTTCGATTCGATTATCCATCCAGTCTCTCCCTAAGCGCATCAGCATACCTAGCATAAGTGGCGCTTGTTCAATGGTGCGTCCAGCGACCAGAGTCGCAAAATCATTCGTATAGCCGATCAAGCGCGACTCATCTGGCATCTCCAATCTCAGTAGCCCATCATAAGATACGTTCCACAGGTCTGGACCAAGAATAGATCCCTGGGCAACACCCGATGTAATTTCTATCCTTGGTTGGCCCTGTGTGGTTTCGTAAAGCAGGCTTCGGTCCTTCAGGTACTCCCTTAGAAGCCGTACTACATATTTTGGAACTTGAAAAATGTTTTCCAGCGTATCCAGAATATCCGTCCATCTAGCAGAGTTGAAGGTGTCGCTTAGTGCCGTTATATGCTTCTACCTTTTGGACCGCGTTCACCACCTCTGCAATCGCATCAATGGTTGAGCGTCTTGTTCTAAAGCCGTATTGTCGAGGAGATAGGTCCCCAGCAGCACGAATCGTGTCAGTGAGTCTTCCCTTGATGAGTTTCTCTAGCACTTTCCACGCAATATCTAGCATACATAACGGGCGGTATGCAGACGGTAATCCAGGATTTCCCTTCCCTTTACTGATTAGCATGAGCCTCGCCACCTTCCATCGTACCAATAAAAACCTCGTCCCGTAGGAAAGCGTTGAATGTACTGAGCAGAAAGTCAAGATAATGATGATAGACAAGTTGCAACACTTCAGCTGGAACACCATCTGGACCTAGACCTGGAGCCTTCCTTGCCTTCAATGATAAGACTGCCTCTTCCAATTTCAGCTGCGTGAAGAGTCGACAATCGATTGCCGTTCCACCGTGGTTAGCGTCAAGATGGACAAGATGGGCAGGGAAGAGTGCCCGCACTATCTCATCCATCTTTTCCGCATCATGTATGCAAGACGTCCGTAGGGCACCAAGCTTCCGCATAACTAGCTTGTAGCCAAGGCCCAACGGATCCTTGTTCACACTGTTCAATAAATCTAACCAACAGCAAGCCTTACCTTTGTTAATCAAGTTGCGAAGGTATTTCTGCACCGACTTATATGCTGTTACCCGGTTGCATGCCTCCTCACGGTCCCGAGCCCGTTGAACTTCACGCTGAAGCATGCGACACTCTCTTCGCTTTTCAGCGATCCACCACCAATACACAAGGGGTTTGCCGTGCCGGGGTTTCCGAAGGGGCATAGAACCAGTGCAAGCGGTGTAGGTTTAGTTGCAGGATACGGGTCATCGAAGTTCTGGTTTTACCTTGGCTAGGGCTTCCTGGAAAGGACGTCCCCGAGATCCGGTCTTGGATCAGCATCCTTCCAAAGGATACAGTGTGCCTCCTTTGTGCACTCTTTTCTTTGATGTCCAATTTCGCCGTATTAGTAACATAGGGAACTCCTATCGGATCCTCTGCATTATGCGGTGTGACCACAGCCAAGGCATTTGAAACATTAAAGAGGCGCTACTCTTTGCCGTATCCTGCAGACAACCTACCATATTCTTACTTTGCCCGTATTCAGAAATTGTTCCGCGGTCTTTTCAGTCAATGATCCCCAATGTTTTTTCGTGTGAGCCTCGCTTTGATCCTGCTCACGCTAGGGAAATTCCTTTTGATGGCCTCTTCTATCTCGGCCGGGTTCGTGATGCAGTCGATGTGTCTTACTGCGATCGTTGCCATCAGCTCAAGCGAAGCTCTAGTTGCGCTTTTGCCGAGGACTTTCTTTATTGCGTCGCAGAATACTTCTTTATTGTCAGCCTTTGCTCCAAATTCAACATGTATGTGGCCCGACCGCATTGGTCGTACTGTTTTAATAGGCTTTACAGTTCCCCGCATATCGAGCAGCACTTCTGCGTAGGATCGATCATCTTGAGGTTTTCTAGGTGCCTGCTGCTGGGGTCTTTGTCGCGGCCTTTTTCTCTTCTGTTTCGCATCAGGTCTTTTATCTTGTCTAGGGACCGTACGAACTTTGTTTTCTGGCACTTTTGAACCCCTGGCCTGGCATTCCACGATCATCAAGTACATCTTACTTCCTTCTTTTATCTCGATCTCCTTTGATTGGGCTACACGCCATTCTTTTATTGATGTTTGATGGTGGAGCTATCTGGTCTTTTTCAGCCTTTAATCAGCTCCTCCGGTGATGCCCTATGCAGTCTCGAGCTCCTCTTTACTTACGTATTGATTTCGGAATTTAAGACCCTTGCCTCAGTCGCTTCGGTTACTTCCATAGCGATCGCAGCAGTAACCATCGAGCTCTCGATGTTCTTTATATTTTCTCCCACCCCGCCAATATCTGGCGCGTCCTGTAGAGTTTCGCGTTCTTCCTTTTTGGGACGCTCTGGCGTTCGTATCATTTTTTTGCTGCGCCCGAACGCCGTGGGAACCTCAGTCTGGACAAGACTGTCTGTTAATCTCCGATTTTCTTTGGGAAGTTCCCCCCCACGTATCCGTGGAAATTCCCGCAAGGGGAATGTCGGTCGACAACAGCAGTCTTGGAGGCTAGCATTCTTTGGGGAGCGCCGCCCCCACGGACCCGAGGATATTGGGGGGGCGCCGTGAGGTTCCCTCCTGGGATGACAGGTAACGACCCTGATTGGATCTAGACTATGCTTTGGAAAACGAACAGGAATTGATGCTTTGGGTTGGCGGATATGATGGTTTGGACCTAGTTGCTTTGCACAGTAGCGCCGAGGTGACACTCGTGTGTGAACGGCTCCAATTCAACTATAACACCCTCTCCGTCCCGGTAAACCTTGGCAGGATTCGGAGTACGTTCCAAGTTCGCACCATTGGGTTGGTGGTGTAGGTTCGGTTGAGACGGACTGCCGATTAGCGCTGGTCTGGCTTTGAGCACTTGTCCCCATAAGGGCAGAAGGCCAAAGAAGCGCTTGGGGCGAAATCTAAAGGCCACATGCAGATAGCTTCACAATTAAAAGTCAATAAAAGAATGGGATAAAAGAAGGAAGTAAGAGGCACTTGATGGACGTGGAGCATCAGATCACGGGTTCCAGACAGCGCTTAAAAAAGGAATGAAGAAAGCTGCTAAGAAACTCCTTCAAAAAAAAGCCAAAAAGTAAAGTTCGCACTCGGCCAATTAGAAAAAGGACCTGATGCAAAACAGGAGAGACAGAAGCCCCGACGAAGACCCCGGCAGCAGGCACTGCTCGTAAAGCCCCAAGATGGTCGAGCCTACGCGGAGGCGCTGCGGGACATCAGGGGAAACGTAAGGCCCGAAGACACCAACACAACAATTAAAGCAGTACGACCAACGCGTCGGGCCACATACTAGTCGAATTCAGAGCAGAGGCCGACAATAAGGAAGCGTTCAGCTGACGCAGTAAAGAAAGTCCCCGGCAAAAGCGCAACTATAGCCTCGCTCGAGCCGATGGCAACGATCGAAATACGAGACATTGACTGCGTCACGGATCTGGCCGAGGTAGAAAAGGCCATCAAAAGGGAGTTCCCTAACGTGGGAAGGATCAAAGCGAGACTGACACCAGAAACCAACAGCGGACAACGCATGGCCATAGTTGACTTGACCGAAAAGGACGCCGAACAATTCCTGAACAAGGGCAAATTACGAATAGGGTGGGTTGTCTGTAGGATAGGGCGAAGAGCAATGCCTCTTCAATATTTCAAATGCGTTGGTTATGGTCACACCACACAAGTATGCAAAGAACCCGATAGGAGTTCCCTATGCTACAAATGTGATGAAATGGGACATAAAAGAAAAGAGTGTACGAAGGAGGCACACTACATTCTTTGCAAGGATGCTGATCCAAGACCTGATTTTGGACATGTTTTGGGATCAGAAAAATGCCAAGTTTTCCAGGAAGCCCTAGCCAAGGCAAAATTAGAACTTCGATGACCCGCATCCTGCAGCTAAACCTACACCGCAGCTCAACCACCCAAAATCTGCTTGAGTAGTTTGCGAGTAACTTGAAAGCCGACTTCTTCCTGCTGAGTGAGCAACACCATGATGAAAGTTCAGCATCATGGTATCCTGATGAAACTGGTACAGCCGCCATCTGGGTTCGAAATAGTGGTTTCCAGGTGGAGAGGTGCGGACGTGGGGATAGTTTTGTGTGGGTTCGGTGCTCAGAGACCACTTTCTTTAGTGTGGACCTAACGCTGAACGAATCGATATCATCTTTCCAAGGCTAGCTTAATGCTTTGGAGGGCACTGTCTCGAACGCAGAGGCAACGTGCTCGTTGGGTGAGACTTCAACGCGAAAGCAATCGAATGGAGCATGCCTCTAACAGATCCGCGGGGAAAACGAATCCTGGAAATGGCGGCCAGGACGGCGCTCGTTGTACTAAGCTACTATTGCAGGCGTGATACCTGTCGGCCTCCTTGCTAGAGAGCGCCGCTCTATTTATCTGCGTCGAAACGAGGAAGCGAGGGAGACGGTTGTCCGTGAAGAGAGACAGCGCTCACTCAACGATTGGCAGCAGTCTTGGGTGAATATCACAAAGGGAAGGTGGACTGCGCGCCTCATCCCGAAGGCATGGTGAGAGTGACTTCTATCTGACCTAGCGTTTTAGCAGGCAAGTGGGTTTTCAGTCTTATCTGCATAATATTGGTAAGTCACAGTCCCCCGACTCTAAATTTTGTCAAGGAACTTGTACAAGGAAACAGGAGAGCTCAACCTAGATAGAGTAGTCGCGCTGATTCTTGGATCGGTTGACAAATGGAACCATTTTGTAGTAATTGAGCAGTCTGCATAGGCGAACTGATGGAACGAATTGGTTACACGCATTTGCAATGAGGTAAATCTAGCGAAATCTTGAGCTTTGTGGTTGCACCTCAAAGAGAGATGGCATTAGAAGCAACATTCAGTTGAACTTTGATCATTTAATTGTTAAATTGTCTTCATTATTTTAGTTGGTATGCAATTAAGTGTAGTAATCGAGCAGTCACACAAGCAGACTGCTCGAAAACCTTTCTAACCCTTAACCGAAATTTATTGCAGATTTCGACAAAAAAAAAAAGAAAGATTTCATTTCTTCCATTCATAATTGTAATTCATAAAATTGTTTTTTCTTATTATTATTAAACGTAATTTTATCTCAATTTTCCTTTATGTCAAATTTAAACATTTCACTTTAATTGTATTCGTCATGAAATCTTTTTCATTTCTCTTATTTTTGCTTACTTCAGTTAATTTTGTTTTCGAGCAGTCACAGTAGCAAACTGCTCGGAAACCCTCCTATCTCCTATCAAAATTTCAATTTATAGCAACCCATAAATGAGCAACTAGAACAGTTGGGGAAGCTGTGGGGGATGAGAAGAGGACGACGGAAGAGTGGTTTTTTCGCTAAGGTTAATGGGAGGTGGCCGTGTGCAGAGGCGAAACCAATCTATCAAATTTCCAATTAACCTAGAACGTTTCACCAATTGTGATAATGTCCCATTAGTTATTTTCTCGTGTTCATGTTTAAAATTGGAAATAACAGGAAATTAACTGCGAAATTCGGAAGCGCAGAAATCTCGCATGAAGCAAGCAGTAAGTGAAATCAATTTTTTGGTTATACGGTGGTGTGCACATTGCTCATGACATGAAAATTGCGATTTACAGATAACTTACGAGTTGTTTGGCAAGGAAGAACAGTTAAGGCGTGTCAACTGTTCTCAAAGCGGTTTGCGGCGAAGGCTTCCATTATCTAGGTGCGGAAGGGGTTGAAGCTCTTGATGATGATGTTGTCGAGGTGGGAGACTGAAAGGAAAGGCGAAAAAATAAAGTTTTAACTTATTAATTGAGTGAGCAATATTTCGCGCAAAATCCCAGCGAAAAGTGAAAATCGTGGTGCGTGCAGTTTCGTGGAGATTCAGAGACCGCCAAAGAATCGTCGTTTTTCTTCTGGGATAATTTAACCAAAAGTTACACGGAGGACGCATACTGAAAATACGCTTTGACAGGAGCAGATAGAAATACCGAGCTTAAAATCGGGGATTGTGCCACATGGGACTGTCTTCAAATTTTGTCTTTTCGTTCAAATGACGCAGATAAATTAACATTTATTGCTGAAATTGATTTGACTGCATCATATTCAATTGTTTCCAGCATTGAAATTAATGTTGTGTATGTGGTTCAACTTATAAACGGTACAGTGGATGGCGGAAAAAAATAAAATATATATATAATATAATAGTAAAATTAATTTTTTCATGGTCTATTTCGGAATTTCCACTTTCTTCACAATTTTAAGCTTTTCCATTGTGGACGCCATAATCAGATAGTATAGATACCAGGAGTCTGAAAGCCTACTAGCGGACGACTTAGATGACTATGAAGAAGATAACAATGCTGCTTTTTGCGTAGTCATTCGAATATTCGTAGCTCAACTTAAGAGCGTGCAAGAATGTCATATAATTTACCAACCAACAGTTTCTGATGCAACAGATGTTTTTAATAGTCTATCAAGC
>OZ017740.1:238370873-238540873 GCA_963969285.1 Odontomyia ornata | reverse complement strand
TGTCGCAATTGTTTTCACAACCATTAACAACATCATGATCAACAAGCGAATGTACTCGCAAGCAAGAGAATCCACCAAGCATAATCAACACCCGAAAGTGACGTCACTGCGCCATTGCTCGAATATTCCAGGTAGTTCGCCAATGTACGAGAAATGGATTGAATGACTAGAGACCCTATATAAAGCCGAGCTGAATGAATGGGGGATTATTACAACGGCGATATAGTAAAACTGCGATCGTGTGGAGTGCGAATTAAAAGCGATAAAATTGATAGACAAGTTGTAAAATAGTGAAATCAATTATTGTGCATTTTAAGTAAATGAACTCTTTTAACTTAATTTAAAAGACAGTGCGTTTTCACTTTCCCGGAACATTAAAATTATTGGCCGCGAACCATAACACGCGACAGTGGTGTCAAGAAGTGAGAAAAAAAACTTTGAAAGTGAGAATTTGAACATCTTTATAGTGCACATTAGTAAAATTTAACGTGGAAGCTGGTGGAAAAATAGTCAAAACAATAAAAATGCCACGAAGCTTACATCTACAAATTAATGAATTGACCATATCGGAGCTCAAGGAGGAGTTGGAACAGCGAAATCTGGTCACACAAGGTACAAAGGCCATACTGATTGCGCGCTTGCGTGATGCGATCGAGTCGGAAGGCGTGAATCTGGATTCGGGTGAGCCCTCAGATGCGGAAAAAGGCGCAGAAGGTGCAGAAGTAGAAACACCAAAATCAAAGGAGCCAGAAAATGCGGTGATGCAAATGTTGATGCTGATGCAGCAAGAGCAGCGACAACAATCATCCAGTTTAACTTGAAAGTTAAATGAACAGTCATCTAATTTAACTGAGAAGCTAGACCAGAAGCTCGACCAACAAGCATACGAAATCAAGGCAGACATCACACAGCAGCTGGAGAAACAGTCAACCGAAATAAAAGCGGAGCTCGGTAGTCTGAACACCCAAATTAAAGGCGTCGAGGAAAAGGTTGGCCAGGTCGAGGAGAAGGTCAGCCAGGTCGAGGAGAGAATCAACCATGAGATGGAAAAAGTGAAAAAGGAATTGGAAGCAACGAAGGCAGTAGTAACCACCTCACCAGCCCCGCTCACAACCGCTGCGCAAAGCTCATCCAGAAATGTGAAAGCACCAATTTTCGACGGGCAAACAGTCTGGACCATTTACAAAACCCAATTTGAAGCCGCTGCTACGGCAAATCACTGGAATGAGCAGGAACGAGCAACTGCATTAATTCTTGCTCTAAGAGGGCCCAGCTTTGAGGCAGCGAAAAATGTAACTCGTACGACTGCCCGGGTTCGCGAGGTAGTGGCAGGCGAGTGCAGGTGTGAGCGCGTGGAAATTGAGCGAGAGCCGCAGGTAAATGGTGCGCCTAGGTACTGGCATTGCGGAGAGAAGGGGCACCTGCAAAGAGAAGGGGCACCTGCAAAGAGACTGCAAGAAGCGAAGAAAACTGAGCTATTGTCCAGGGTGAGCAGCTAGGAAAAGATCTAGACCGAGTCATGAGCCCAGAATGGAAGCTCTTCAAAATGAGGGGTTGGGAAACATGTAATGGTCATTTTCGTGGGGCATAGGTTGGCTAGGAGGATCGACGTCCCCAGCACCACCATCACCGTGTCAAGACTACATCGTGGAGAAGCGGACTTATGCCTTCCGGGTCAAGTTGACGGAGAACATTGCACCATAACAATCGACACTGGTGCAACCCGATCGATTATCCGACCGGAAGTAGTAAGGCAGCAACTACTTTACAAGTGCAGGATTTTCTCACTACGGACAGCAACGGGAGACACTGCACCTGTTCATGGAGAGGTCAACCTCCAGATACAGTTGGGAGACCTTGTATTCCGACATAATTTTCTGGTCGCGAACATTATGGATGACTGCATTCTCGGAATGGATTTTCTGCGACCACATGGCATCACGTTGGACTTGGGCAAACGAGTATTGAAATGGCAGAATGTCGAAGTACTGATGGAGGATCCCAGTGTCCAAATCCCCAAGATGAATGTAGTGGTATGTACTGACACTGATGTACCGAATTCTTCCGAAAGCATTGTATGGGCCAAGCTTGATGGTGATTCTGGAGACCACCGATCTTATCTGATAGAGCCAACGAAGACGTCCGCATTGCGCAGTCGATTGTAGGACGATGCCTTGTAAGATCTTTAAGGAACGGATATGTGCCGGTTAGAGTCCTTAACACCGCAGACTCAACCACGAGCATCAAAGCGGGAGAAGTCATCGGCAGGTGCCAGCCTGTTTCCACCATCACCTCTTTGGAAGCTACTCACAACCATCATTGGAAAAGTAGGCAAGACACAGACAAAGCCCGGGAACCCACGTCTGCAATATTGAAGCAAGTCAAATTGCCGGTGCAGCTATTCAAACGAGCCTCTGATCTGGTCACCAAGTACAGTGACATCTTCTCAACAAGCCCGGATGACCAAGGCCGAACGAGTTTGGTAACTCACGTCATAGATACACAGGGAGCCAAGCCGATTCGACAAGCACCAAGACGTCTCCCTATAGCCAAACAAGGAGAAGTGAGCGCGTGGATGACTGGATTCTCGGAATTGATTTTCTTCGACCACATGCAATCACGTTGGATTTGGGCAAACGGGTATTGAAATGACGGCATGTCGAAGTATTGATGGAGGATCCCAGCGTCCAAATTCCCAAGATGAATGTAGTAGTATGTACCGACACTGATGTACCGAAAGCATTGTTGAGGATCGACGTCCCCGGCACCACCATCACCGTGATGGACGTGGAGCACCAGACCACAGGTTCTAGACAGTGCTTACAAAAGGAGCGAAGAAAGCCGCAAAGAAACTCCTTCAAAAAAAGCTAGAAAGTTAAATTCCCACGGACGCCCAATCAGAAAAAGGACCTGATGCAAAACAGGAGAGGCAGAAGCCCCGACGAAGACCCCGGTAGCAGGCACTGCTCGTAAAGCCCCAAGATGGCCGATCCAACGTGGAGGTGCTGCGGGATCAGGGGAAACGTAAGGCCCGAAGACACCAATACTACCATTAAAGTAGTACGACCAACGCGGTCGGGCCACATACTGGTGGAATTCGGAGCAGAGGCTGGCAATAAAGAAGCATTCTGTGACGCAGTAAAGAAAGTCCTCGGCAAATGCGCAACTATAGCCCCGCCCGAGCCGATGGCAAAGATCGAAATACGAGACATTGATTGCGTGACGGATCTGGCCGAGGTAAAAGTGGCAATCAAAAGGGAGTTCCCTAGCGTGGGAAGGATCAAAGCGAGACTGACACCAGAAAACAACAGGGTACAACGCATGGCCATAGTTGACTTGACCGAAAAGGACGCCGAACAATTCCGGAACAAGGGCAAAGTACGAATAGGGTGGGTTGTCTGTAGGATACGGTGAAGAGCAACGCCTCTTCAATGTTTCAAATGCCTTGGTTATGGTCACACCACACAAGTATGCAAAGGACCCGATAGGAGTTCCCTATGTTACAAATGCGGTGAAATGGGACACAAAAGAACAGAGTGTACGAAGAAGGCACACTGTATTCTTTGCAAGGATGCTGATCCAAAACCTGATTTTGGACATGTGTTGGGATCAGGAATATGCCAGGTTTTCCAGGGAGCCCTAGCCAAGGCAAAATCAGAGCTCCGATGACCCGCATCCTGCAGCTAAACCTACACCGCAGTTCAACCGCCCAAAATCTGCTTGAGCAGTTTGCGAGGGACATGAAAGCCGACTTCTTCCTGCTGAGTGAGGAACACCATAATAAAAGTCCTGCATTATGGTATTCTGATGAAACTGGTACTGCCGCCATCTGGGTTCGGAACAGTGACGGGGGGATGGTTTCGTGTGGGTTCGGTGCTCAGGGACCACATTCTTTAGTGTGTACCTAACGCCTTACGGATCGATATCATCTTTCTAAGCAAAGCTTCAGTCTTTGGAGGGCGCTGTCTCGAACGCCGTATTGGCTGTGAAGGAACCACACCGGACGTCTCATTCCTTAGTCCGGAGGATACACAATTGGAAAGTATTAGAGGACTACTCAGCCAGCGATCATCAGTGCATTCTGCTTGAGATAAGTGATGCTGTCTCCCGACGTCCGTGCTCTCGTCCTTCTACAGCTGGATGGAACATCGGAAGGATGGACGTCGAGAGGTTCGTCAAGGTTTTCACAGCAGGTGAGCCGCTGCAGGGAGCTCCGGAGGGGACGGAAGAACTGGCAGCTCAAGACGTGGTGAACTCTACTATGAGCATAATCACGACTGCTTGCTGCGCTTCTATGCCCCGTCGAAGACCGCGGCACGGCAAATCCCCAGTGTACTGGTGGTCAACTGAAATCGCTGAAAAGCGAAAGGAGTGTCACAAGCTTCGACGTGAGGCTCAACGGGCGCGGAACGGTGACGTGGCATGCAACTGGGTGGCAGCATATAAGTCGGCCAGGAAATGCCTTCGCAAACTGATCAACAGGAGCAAGGCTCGCTGCTGGCAAGACCTAGTGGACAATGTGAACAAGGATCCGTGGGGCCTTGGCTACAAGCTATTCATGGGGAAACTTGGTGCCCTACGGAAGCCTTGTATACATGACGTGGAAAAGATGGACGCGATAGTGCGGGGACTCTTCCCCGCCCATCCCGTCCGTGTTGACGGTGTCCATGGTGAAACAGCAGTCGAGTGCCCACTCTTCACACAGTTGGGACTGGAGGAGGCAGTCCTCTCATTGAAAGCGAGGAAGGCTCGAGGTCCAGATGGTGTTCCAGCGGAGGTGTTGCAGCTCGTCTATCACCATTGTCCTGACTTACTGCTCAGCACATTCAACGCTTGCCTACGGGACGGGGTTTTCCCGGTACGATGGAAGGTGGCGAGGCTCGTGCTGATCAGCAAGGGGAAGGGAAATCCCGAATCGCCGTCTGCATACCGCCCGTTATGCATGCTAGACACGGCTGGGAAAGTGCTAGAGAAACTCATCAATTGATGCGATTGCAGAGGTGGTGAACGCGGTCCAAAAGGCAGAGGCATATAGTCGCACCAAGCGACGGATCGTCCTGTTGGTGACACTCGACGTGAGGAATGCCTTCAACTCCGCTAGATGGGTGGATATTCTGGATACGCTGGAAAACCTTTTTCAAGTTCCAGAATATCTAATGCGGCTTTTGAGGAACTACCTAAAGGACCGAAGCCTGCTCTACGACACGACACAGGGCCAACGAAGGATGGAAATTACATCGGGTGTTGCCCAGGGATCTATCTTTGGTTCGGACCTGTGGAACGTGTCTTACGACGGGCTACTGAGACTTGAGATGCCAGATGAGTCGCGCTTGGTCGGCTATGCGGATGATATTGCGGCTCTGGTTGCTGGACGCACCGTTGAGCAAGCGCAACTTAGGCTAGATATGGTAATGCAACCGAGTGAGGGACTGGATGACTGCTCGCGGGTTCAGTTTAGCACTGGAGAAAACCGAAGTGGTTGTTCAATGAAAATAAACATAGAATTGCGCGCATCACCAAAATCTAATTTCTACGCGCGATTAACGTTCAACGTACTCTGGACTGCACCTGAGCCGACTTAATATGCAATTTGCACATTCCAAACAATTACAAATAAATTAATTCGTGTAATATGCATACTCCGGAAATTTCATTTCCACGGAGATCATGAACTTTTTGCTGACCACAACATCAAACATGTGACAAGCTGCAATGAACTCTAGGAATTCTTAACGACTCAGCACTAAGGCAACGGCCGCGCTACGGACTTTGCGATACTAAAAATTGAATACTTGTAAAAATTGTACTATAAAAGACGTTAATAATAAAATTATGTTATCAGTTGTTCATCAGGTCTTTTTTGAGAAGCCAGACGAAACGCCGTCTGACTAAAGGGCAACTATTATATATTTGCTTTTTGAACATTTGGTGACCCCGGCGTGATCAACGTCATATTTCAAATTTTAATCTACTTCCAGCTTCAGGATCCGGATGGAGGAATCACAGTTATCACTTCTGGCAACCAAGCAGAAGGAGTTGGGAGACGAATTCCAGCGAATAATCAGCAATTACAGAAAGGATTCGTCCAGCTGCAAGACTCCCGAATACCTGAGGGCTAAGCTAGATCAGTTAGGGCAGTTGTGGACAAGGTTCAACGCAACCCACCAGGAGTTGAAACCCCACGCAGGGACTTATCTGCAACACCTGTATTTTCAAGCGCAGTATTTCGCCAAGGTCAGCGCGGAGTACTCAAAAGTAAAGGAGAATATGCAACAGCTTCTGCGCACTCTGGAAGCACCATCAACATCCGCACCAGATGCATCATCAGGATTGAAGGCTGACGTGCAGGGGCCGAAGGACTCCACTGCGTCCGACCTTCAGATCACTAAACAACTCATCAGGCGTTATGGTGTTGCCACGCAATCCATAACGCACCTTATCGAGGGAATCGGCAGCATCGAAGTCGGCCAACCTAGACAATTTTATGAAGTTAAGTTGGTCTCTCTCCAGCGGTTCTGGGACGAAGCCCGAAAACTGCATCAAAACATCTGTGAGAGCGACAACGTGACAGCACTTGGCTACACTTCAAGCAGCTACCTCAACACCGAAGATGCGATCCAAGAGGCGATAATCTTCCTCCACCAATGTCTGGCAAGAATTCCAGCCACAGTTACGCCTGCCACACAGGCATCGGTCAGCTTGCCAAAAATCACACTACCGACGTTTGATGGCGACTATCTTAAGTGGAAACAGTTTCACGATCTGTTCAAACAGATGATTCACGACCAACCACTTGGGAATACCCAGAAAATGTGGAACCTGAAAAACAATGTGACCGGTGAAGCTGAGCGCCTAATTCGTCACCTCCAGCTTTCTGACGGTAACTATGCCATCGCACTGGAAACACTACAGGCACGGTACAATAACCAACGAATCTTGGTTTCGTCACTCATCGACAGGCTGGTATCACAACCAACAGTTGTCAGTGAATCCGCTGCATCAATAAAGGGATTCCACGACACAACCAAAGAGTGCTGTACGAGCAAACGCTTCAACGACCTCGTGAAGTACAAACCATCGACGCCTTTCTCACATTCATGGAAACTAGATTTCAGTCGCTGGAGGCTTTAGGCAAGGAGAGACATTCACATCCACGAGTGACACCAACATCCCTTGTCTCATCTAACTCGGACGAAAGATTCAAGGTATGCACTGGGAATGACAAGGTTTTTAAGTGCGACCACTTACTTAAACTAAGCCCACACGATCGACTTACTAAAATCAAGGGCCTTCAGCTGTGTATTAACTGTCTCAAGGCAGGCCATGGTGTAAGTAACTGTCCATCAAGAAGCTGCACTATGTGTCACAGCAGGCACAATACATTGCTCCACCATGAGAAGACAATTAACAAGACAAAGAGATCAGCCATGACAACCAGCAGCTCCCAATCGGTTACTCTTAGCGACACCACTTTAGCAGCCCTTACCAAGAAGACATCTGGTAGCAAGTACGTTTTATTGGGCACAGCATCAGTCAACATCACTTATTATGCTGGTGCAACCGAAGTTTGTACAGCCGTTTTAGATTCCGGATCTCAGCTCAACTTCATTAGTGCTCGAATGCTAAAGAGGTTGAAAATATCCAGATCAAATTCCAACATCAATATCTGTGGAATAGGGAAAACAGAAACACATGTCTCGAAGAGAGTGAGCATCACCATTTCCTCAAGACACTCCGGATATTCAACCCGATTGGAGGCATACGTCATACCAACGATTGCTTCTACTCAACCGCCGTCATTCATCGATGTTTCTTCATGGCCAATTCCACCGAACATTCACCTTGCTGATTCAAGGTTCAACACTCCGAAACGAATCGACCTACTGTTGGGAGCAGAGTTCTACTGTGAGCTTCTTTCCATTGGACAGATAAGGTTAGGACGAAACCTACCAACCTTACAGAACATCGTGCTCGGATGGATTGTGCTTGGCCGTGTCGCAACAGGCGATACATCTGAATACTAATGTGGAATCGGTATCAATAATCTTGAAGAACACATGGAAAGATTCTGGGCCATAGAAGAAGCACCGTTGGCAACGACCTCTAGTACTGAAGAGCCTGCGATCAATCTTCGACGAGACGGCGACGGACGCTTTGAAGTGAAACTTCCTCTGTGTCAGAACCCATCCGTGCTTGGCCAATCGAAAGACATAGCAATTAGACGCTTCCTTGCTCTCGAAAGGAAGTTCCAAAAACACCCAGATGTCAAAAGGGAGTACACGAATTTCATCAAGGAATACGCCGCTTTGGGTCACATGGAAGAAGTTAAGTCACCGATACCAGAGCTTAACTGTTTCTTGCCTCACCATTATGTACTCAAGCCATCCAGCAGCACCACTAAGTTAAGAGTCGTATTCGACGCTTCAGCAAAGGCATCAAACGGCATCTCACTCAACAATATCATGTTGAAAGGCCCGGTAATACAAGATGACTTATTCTCAATCCTTCTACGTTTCAGGAAACACAAATTTGCCTTCTCAGCGGATATTGAGAAAATGTACCGTCAATTGAATGTAACAACGGAAGACAGCCATTTACAGCTCATCGTCTGGAGAGACAACCCTTCCGATGACATAAGGTATTATCGTTTAAAGACAGTGACGTACGGGACCACTGCCGCACCATACTTAGCGACTCGATGCCTGATGGAATTGGCCAATACATCGAAGAAGTCACATCCACTAGCGTCCAGGGCTATCAAAGGCTTCTATGTGGACCACCTAATGACTGGAAGCAACAGCCTCAAAGAAGCTGTAAAGATTCAGCACGAGGTGAAAACGCTTTTGAAGTCAACAGGGTTTAATCTGCGTAAATGGTGTGCGAATCACGAGCAACTCCTTGCATCAATGCCAAGCGAAGATAGAGAAATAGAGCTCTCGGTCGATGGAGACACAGTGGACACCGTGAAAACATTAGGATTAAAATGGAATCCCAAGCTAGACCATTTCCGGATAACTATCATGTTGTTCGATCCATTGGGATTCGTGAATCCAGCAATAACATTGGCCAAGATCTTTTTACAGGAGTTATGGTCACTAAAACTCGACTGGGATGAAGCCATACCAATGGAACTCCACACTCGATGGCTTCAATTTCGCAAGGAGCTTACAGACCTGGACAGAATTCGGATACCCAGATACTTGGAAACGAAAGATGCCACGCTCATTTTGCATGCCTTTTCCGATGCAAGTGAGAGGGCTTACGGTGCAGTAATATATCTACGTAGCGCAAACAGCCGGGGAGACATAAAGACGATATTTCTCTGTTCCAAATCTAGGGTTGCCCCAGTGAAAACCATCAGCTTACCAAGACTGGAACTGTGTGCTGCAACTCTCATGGCCCACTTAACGAATCGTGTTAAGAAAATCCTCAACATAGACATAAACACTACACATTACTGGACAGATTCACAGATCGTATTAGCCTGGATCAGATCCAGACCGTGATCCTTTCACACCTTTGTGGCCAACAGAGTCTCATCAATACAAGGACTAACAAACATATCTGACTGGCGGCATGTGAGTTCTAAACTCAATCCTGCAGACTTGGTTTCTAGAGGAACACGGCCTAGCGTACTCATCAATTCTACGTTCTGGTACCATGGACCTGAATTCCTGCGAAAACCCGAGACTCATTGGCCATGTGAAGTTATCGGAGATCCGGGAGAGCTTCCAGAGCAAAAGACAATTCTTACCGTTCTCACAACCAGCATTATCCAGGAGCATTTTATCGACAGAATCGATCATCGAAACTCCTTCACACATCTTAAGCGAATCGTAGCAACAGTTTTGCGGGCAACTCAACGCTTCAAGGCAAGGAAAGATTCATGGGAAGGAAGATTCCTTACAGTTGCAGAGTTAGAAAAAGCTCTCGCACTTATTATTAAATTCATGGAATTTGGAACCGAGATAAACAGATTACAACAAAAAACACCAATAGACTCGAAGAGCAAACTCCTCACACTCACACCGTTCCTGGATGATGACTCCATTCTTAGAGTCGGAGGGAGATTACAAAACGCCAATATACCACACATCGCAAAACATCCCGCAATTTTACCTGCTTCACATCCATTCACTAAACTGCTACTCACTGATCTTCATCGAAAGAACTTACAGATGGCGACTCAAGCTCTGCGAGCAGCAGCACGACAGCAGTTCTGGATCCCTCGAGACAAGCGTTTAGCATCTGCAGTGGTGCATGAATGCGTTCAATGTTCCAGACTAAACCCACAAAGCTTCAAACAAATCATGGGAGTCCTTCCTGATACACGGGTTCAACCAGCCCGTCCATTTGTCAACGTCGGCATCGACTTCTGTGGGCCGGTCCACACCCATTACAGAATTCGAGGCAAGAAACCAAAAAAAAACATACATCTGCGTGTTTTGCTGTTTCACAACAAAGGCTTGTCACTTAGAAGTGGTTTCAGACCTATCCACCGACGGATTCATTGCTGCTCTGAAGCGGTTTATCGCTAGACGTGGCTGCTGCCAAAACGTGTACTGCGACAATGCTACCAACTTTGTTGGGGCTCGTAACCAATTAGAGGAGCTAGAAAATTTACTGCAAAATGAGCGTTCTCAAGAGAAGATTCACGCAGCCGCAATTCAGAAAGGGATCCAATTTCACTTTATACCACCGCGCAGTCGACACTTCGGGGGTATTTGGGAGGCGGCAGTCAAATCGGCAAAGAAATTATTACAAAGGACTATCTCATCTCAATCTCTAACTTACGAGGAGCTATGCACCGTGTAATGTGACGCCTACGCCCGGGAATCGAAGTGATTCCGATCCCGAACCCTTGCACTCGGCCAGATGGGTATGACCTCGAAATGCAAGCGGACTTCATCTTTCGTGCGGATATCGTTGCGCAGAAAATATTTTTTTTATCTCCAAATATTTAGATCTGTGGATTTAAATATTTGAGACAGAATATTAAACAAAACCCCGACGCATTTCGAGACATATCCATCTGGGAATGCCCCCTCCACCGTGGCCATCGAAAAACTATGCCACTGGCGACAAATGGAGATGCACATTGCCGCCATGTGGCGTTCCATTCCACACATCTGTTTTGTCCGATGAGAAAACCGGTAGAATTTGACAGCCACATGGCGAGTGCAAGGAGGTCTGGCTGCCAGTGAAAAAAGGTGACGGAATTCTGTGCATACAAAAATAAGTGCATTTAAATTAGTGTAGTTTATGGCACAGTGGTCGGTGGTGATAAGTTAACTAAACAATAATTTACAACGGAAAGCATATGATAACCGATATAGCGGGATTTTTGCAAAAGGACCGCGAAAACTTATCTGAATTCCTTAAAAAAGTGCATCGGCAACGAAAAGATCGGAATCAGGTAAGTTCTAAATAACTTAATGGAATCAGGTGGTAATGGAGCTTTATTAGCATTAGATGAGAGTTTCGATGGGAATGCAAGGGCGTAAGCGTTACAAATTCCAACACCAAATCCACAGGCGCGACAAAGTAATTGTCGCAAAAGAAATGAATGGCTCGCCGGTCATATATTGGATTGTTTTGATTCTTTTTTTGGTTCGAGGAGTGTTTGGAGCGAATTTTTTAGAAAAGTCGCCGTCGAGTTGTGAAAGTATTTGCAATGATTGCAGAGACCTAAAAAGGGACTTGCAAGCTGATTGCCAGAGAGGATGTCAATATTTTAATATTGTATTTTTAGTATCTGTAACAGATGAAAATAAAGTATCAAGCATTGACGCGTATGAAGGCAAATGTAGGAGCTCATGTTCGGAGGCATACGATCAAAATGAACGGCGCAATGCCGGCTTTTTGGGATGTGCAAGGACCGAAGCCTGCTCTACGACACGACACAGGGCCAACGAAGGATGGCGGTTACATTGGGTGTTGCCCAGGGATCTATCCTTGGTCCGGACCTGTGGAACGTGTCTTACGACGGGCTACTGAGACTTGAGATGCCAGATGAGTCGCGCTTGGTCGGCTATGCGGATGATGTTGCGGCTCTGGTCGCCGGACGCACCGTTGAACAAGCGCAACTTAGGCTAGGTATGCTAATGCGCCGAGTGAGGGACTGGATGACTACTCGCGGGCTCAGTCTAGCACTGGAGAAAACCGAAGTGGTCATCTTGACAAAAAAGAGAATCCCTAGAGTAAGGATGATCAGTATTGGAGATATACAGATCGAACCGAAGCCAGCGGTGAAGTACCTGGGGCTACTGATCGACTCGAAGATGAGTTTCTCTGAGCAAATCAGGGCAACGGCTGAGAAGGCTGCTTCGGGAATATCGGCCCTGAGTCGACTTATGGCCAACGTAGGGGGACCCAGCCCATCAAGAAGACGCCTCTTGATGAGTGCTGTAGGGTCAGTGCTACTGTACGGAGCAGAGGTATGGGGCGACGCTCTCAGCAAGGAGGTATACCGAAAACGATTGGCACAGGTACAGAGAAGAGGAGCACTGAGAATTGCATCTTCGTATCCAACAGTCTCCGACTCGGCGGTGAGAGTGATTGCAGGCGTGATACCTGTCGCCCTCCTTGCTAGAGAGCGCCGCGCTATTTACCTGCGCCGAAACGAGGATGCGAGGGAGATGGTTGTCCGCGAGGAGAGACAACGCTCGCTCAACGATTGGCAGCAGTCTTGGAGGAATTGCACGAAGGGAAGGTGGACTGCGCGCCTCATCCCGGATGTGAGACCGTGGCTAAATCGAAGGCATGGTGAGACTGGCTTCTATCTTACCCAGCTTTTGAGCGGGCACGGGTGTTTTCAGTCTTACCTGCACAAGATCGGCAAGTCACGGTCTCCCGATTGTCGCTTTTGCCCAGGAGAGGAGGACAATGCCTGTCACACATTTTTTGCGTGTACGAAATGGGCCAGGCTGCGAAGGGAACTCTACAGGGAGACGGGAGAGCTCACCCCGGATAATATAGTTGCGGTGATGCTCGAATCGGTTGACAAATGGAACCAGGTGGCACATTATGCTCGGGCAGTCCTAAAATATAAAAGGGACTCACAGCAGCCGGAGGCGCTGGGGCTGGGGGATCGCTCTTCTGGCAATTCCTCTTCCCCCCTCCCCTCCCGCTAGGAAAGGGACTCCCCAGCTTGAAGGCGCCCCACGGCGTAACAAAACGAGACCTGGCCCGAAGTAATGTGTCAAACGGTTCCAGGCTAGGTTCTCAGATTGACAGGGGAGGTGTTTAGTGGGTAGTCCAAAGGTATCCTCCATGGGAGTCCCACACTGCCAGACTCGGCGGGCATAAATGCCTTCACCTCCCTACCACAAAAAAAAAAAAAAAAAAAAAAGGATGTCAGAAATCCAAAATCAGGCTCCTTATATCAACAATTGGATAATTTTCATGGGGGAATCAGATAGGGGTATGGTATTGTTACCCAGCGATTCACAAGCGCTTAATGCTAATGACTGGTTATTATTGGAGTCGTTTCTAAAGCAAGACGACAGTGAACTAGGGGAGAGTATTGTTACCGATACAGTTATCACTGAGCGTCAACTGTCTGCAAAAGAATTCCTGGGGCAAAGCATGCCCTGGTGGATGTTGTGCTTTCCGATTATTATGTTAATAGTCGCTTTGTGGGATTGCCATGGGGATTCATCAGCAAGACATATTGGAGATGACGTACCAAATAATCATGAAATCATATTGAATGTTAAATTAATCTATCCATCACTTGCCGTTCTGCCTCCAAAGTATTCGGAAAGTGAAAAAAATTTTCTCACTGACAGCAAAGACGAAGAAAAAAATATCAAATTCGCTGTGAATACTTAAACAAAGCATTTACAATGACTCGCATTTGAAAGAAATAGTGTTATTGCATATGAATATTTTTAGGAATTTTTGCTGATTTATTTTCGTTTAATTATTTAGTAGAATAGTTCGCTTTTAGTATAAATATAATACATTCCTCTTGTGTATTATTATTTTTTTAAATAATTTTAAGGGATTTCTTGACAATCGTTTCTTACATACAAATAGATACCAATAGACACAAGTTTTATATCTATTCAGTTGTTATAAAAAAACAATCGCTTCAACAATGTTAAACAAAGAAAGAATTAGTTTTAATATCAAAAAAAAAAAAACTATCTCGTGACAAAAAAAAGGCTGGGATCGCACTAGTATGCATGAAACGGTTGTGCAACAAGCCATGAAAATCAAAATATTTCTCCGATTTTTGTATTAGTGAAGTAATCGTTTAATTTCTAAGATAAGAACTTGCATCTTTTATTTATTATTGAATCAATTAGCAAATATAAGTAATATTTTAAAGAAGATCAAACTTATACAATGTCAAGAAAATTTAATTGTTAAAAAATATAAAAAATGTTACATTGTAAAGGCAATTAATGAAGTTGAACCAAAGATATTTTCTTGATTACACTGCCACGTTATCATCTAATAGCAAAGGAAATAACAAAGTTGCATTATTTAAATGAAATCTGCAAAAAGGAGGTTTGAATGTCAGAAATTATAACTAGAAAAACGACGTATTTACAAACTAAGCTAAATAATTGTAAGCAAAACCTATTAGAAGTATTGACAAAACAAAATGTAACTTCCCCTATAGATGAACAATTTCAATCATGTTGCCAACATAACAGATTATTCTTTAAATAGACTGTTAATTTTCAAGTTACATCTAATTTTAAAAGTAATAATAATATAACATGAATTGCTAACAGTAAACACGACTTTCTTTTTCGGTGGGTCTTCTTGTTTCAGCGGGAAAGTGAGTGTAGGGTAGGTATGCCGTCGCGAGGGTAGGGTTTCGCCAAATCCGCTGAGGTCGGTTTCGCTTCGGTTACGGTCCGCGGTACCCTTGTTTGCGCTCGTTTTTTTTCTTAGGGTAGGTTATTTTGGACTTGAGGTAGGTTAGCTTATTTTCTGGTACCGCGTCGGTGATTCGGTAACGCGCCTATGGGATTTTGTAGCGTTTTTGATTTGAGATCTGTGGAGAGATCACATCCAGAATTAACGTAACGTAGGTTTCCCGTTCTGGATGAGTAGTTGTTGACGCGTTTGGAAATCGGGCATGTGAACCGGTGGCTGAGTTAAGTAACTCGGACTTAGTCTGCTCGCGTAAGACCCGCGACCGAAACTCCTCTCCGAACTAGCTAGCCTACAAGCAGCCACCACGGAGTAGACTAAGTGTGACCGGACTTGTTGACCTGAAGGGTACAGTCCGTTGTCATTTCCAAGACTGCACGTCTCGAACCGATGAGAGGTCGGTTCCGCGTTCGAACCTAAAAGGTAGAAAATCATTACAACCGTCACTACGGAGGCCGAGGCTGTGCTCAACTCACGTCCAATACAGCCATTATCAGACGACCCTAACGGCATGGCAGCACTAACACCGGGACATTTTCTTATTAGAGAACCACTCACTACAACAATACATAGTCGTGCATGTGACACTAATCCAAACCTACTCACCAGGTGGAAACTCGTGCAGCACACCCGACACGAATTTTGGCGCAGATGGTCAATCGAATACCTTTCTGAACTACAACAGAGAGCAAAGTGGACCCTAGGTTGTGACAACGTCAAACCAGATATGCTAGTTCTCATCAAGGATGATAATGCCCCTCCCTTGAAGTGACAACTGGGACGGATAGTGCAAACAATTGAAAGAAGTGACGGACGTTGCCGAGTTGCAGATGTTAAAACTAAAAGTGGCATCTTTCGAAGAGCAATACACAAACTCTGCCCTCTTGTAAAGGCATGCGAAGATTTCAACCAAGCCACGTCAGACACAACTAAGGTATCCGCAGAAACTCCCAAGCCTAAACAACTCAAAAAACGGCATCCTAACCAAGGTAGATTCCTTCCAATCAACTCAAATTGGGGTGGAAATCGGAAGAAGAACTATCCAGAATTAACAAATAGCGAAGTCCCTGTAAAGCGTTTTCGTTCTGCCTGCCATTAGCACCGCATCTCCCCCTATAACTGTTGATCCATTCATGAAGGACCCTGGAATTTTCTTCGAAGCAATCGGACAAGCAAAGCTAGTAACTATAAATGGAACGTAATTACCTTCTATGATTTAAAACACTACTGGGAAGAATTAGATGGGATTCGCAAGGGTATATTCAACATGAAAAAGCTGTGTGCATCAATCACTATTCAAGGTCAAGTATGCACTCAAACCTTACAGCAGTTCACACACCAACTATCTCATATTGAGCAGCTAAACGAAATCCTTCACAAGGGAGGAGAAGGCAGAAGATACCCTACCAGAAGAAGAAGAGCACCACTGGACATCGTGGGCAACGTCGCTAATAAACTTTTCGGTATTCTAGATTCAGACTACGCAACATACCTTGAAGATGAAATTGAAAAATCACGAGCCAACGAACATTATCTAGACTCACTCATGGAGAATCAAATCTCACTTCTCGAGACCACCACAAACCTTTTTAAAAAAGAGACGTACCATATCCCGGAACAATTTAACGCAATAGACGATTACTTAAAACAACTGTCAGACGGTATAAGCAGTGTATCTCAGCAACAAACTTTCATCATATTTTGCTTCCGCACCATGATGGCACTACACAGTTACCAAGAAACACAAAGAGCATTATGGGATATACGGCTTGATCTACAGCACGGCATCATCAATCCATTACTTCTCACTCCGCGACAACTTCAAGAACAAGTAACGCTCATACGAAAGGCACTTCCTCCAAGTCTAAATATCCCGATCAGTCGAACAGTTGGAGATCTATCATTTTACAAGACGTTTTCGGTACATGCCAAGATGACCAAATCCTTCGTAATTTTTCAGCTGAAGTTGCCACTCATCAATTCCGAAGAATTTCAACTGTTCAACCTGATACCTGTTCCCATTAGACGAGCTCAAGAGTCATATATCATCCAACCATCTACACGATATCTGCTAGTAAATCTCCAGAGAAACCAACACTACCCGATTAACCAACACTACCCGATTAACCAACACGAATTGGATAAATGTACACTCACCAAGGACAACACATTCCTGTGTGTTCAACATCAACCATTGTACAATCGGCGATCCAGCATCAACCAATGCTAAATCACTCTCTTAAACCACGAGGAACCATCTTCTCGGCAATGTATCTGGTTACCTATCAACAACACGAACTTTTGGATCCAAGCCCACCAACAAAACACGTGGATCTATGCGCTACAATGGACAAGAGTATTTGACACAATTTGTGGACAGAAAGTCACCACACAAACACTACAAGGAAGTGGTGTTCTACATCTAGAACCTCAGTGTGAAATCAGACACGATACCATGACGATTAGGGGATTAAACACATTCACGTCAGTTATGAACTACACGTTTACACCATCAGCCAATTTCACACAGATAACCTTCAACAAAACCGACTTCATAAAATCATCATCCACCGACTTCCTTATCAACACAAAGGCTGCTGACTGGAACGAAATCGTAAAGCAACTCTCAACGCATCATTCTCCACAGTTACTATCTTCTGATAGAATAAACAATCACATCCACCACTATACACTCGGCTACATCCTAACAACCGCAACAATTATTCTGATCATCTGGACTGCGTTGAAGAAATTCAGACGAACGGAAATAAAACCTATTCCTGCGCAGCGCAAGGTCATCAAAGACGACTCATTTTCATTTGAACTGGGACAGTTCAAGGACGGGGAGAATGTTCAATGAAAATTCACATAGAAATGCGCGCATCACCAAAATCTAATTTCCACGCGCGATTAACGTTCAACGTACTCTGGACTGCACCTGAGCCGACTTGATATGCAATTTGCACATTCCAAACATTTTTTATTTCCGCGCGCGATCAATGCCCCAATTACAAATAAATTAATTCGTGTAATATGCATACTCCGAAAATTTCATTTCCACGGAGATCATGAACTTTTTGCTGACCACAACTTCAAACATGTGACAAGCTGCAATGAACTCTAGGAATACTCAACGACTCAGCACTAAGGCAATGACCGCGCTACGGACTTTGCGATAGTAAAAATTGAATACTTGTAAAGATTGTACTATAAAAGACGTTAATAATAAAATTATGTTATCAGTTGTTCATCAGGTCTTTTTTGAGAAGCCAGACGAAACGCCGTCTGACTAGAGTAAGGATGATCAGTATTGGAGACATATAATCGAAGCGAAGCTAGCGGTGAAGTACCTGGGGCTACTGATCGACTCGAAGATGAGTTTCTCTGAGCAAATCAGGGCAACGGCTGAGAAGGCTTCTTCGGGAATATCGGCTCTGAGTCGACTTATGGCCAGCGTAGGGGGACCCAGCCCATCAAGAAGACGCCTCTTGATGAGTGCTGTAGGGTCAGTGCTACTGTTTGGAGCAGAGGTATGGGGCGACGCTCTCAGCAAGGAGGTATGCCGAAAACGTTTGGAACAGGTACAGAGAAGAGGAGCACTGAGAATTGCATCTTCGTATCCAACAGTCTCTGACTCGGCGGTGGGAGTTATTGCAGGCGTGATACCTGTCGCCCTCCTTGCTAGAGAGCGCCGCGCCATTCACCTGCGCCGAAACGAGGATGCGAGGGAGATGGTTGTCCGCGAGGAGAGACAGCGCTCGCTCAACGATTGGCAGCAGTCTTAGGTCAATTGCACGAAAGGAAGGTGGACTGCGCGCCTCATCCCGGATGTGAGACCGAGGCTAAATCGAAAGCATGGTGAGACTGACTTCTATCATACCCAGCTTTTGAGCGGGCATGGGTGTTTTCAGTCTTACCTGCACAAGATCGGTAAGTCACGGTCCCCAGATTGTCGGTATAGCCCAGGAGAGGACAATGCCTTGTAGTGAATATAGAGTTCCATAAATGTCCGTGAAGGACCGCAGCGATGTTCTGCTGCCTCGGCAGAGGAAGGTGTTGATTCCTGCCGAGAATGCCCTCGTCCGGAGACGCGTGAATGCGCTGGCAGGCTAGCATTGCGGTGTCGTGGGGCGGGTTCGTTTCCCCGGCACGAGGACTCACTACAAAACATTTCGCATTCACGAATTGCTTGCAGAGTTCGAGAGGACGACCGAAGTCGCAAATCAGTAGATAACCTCCACGAAGGAATTACGACTTGTTGCGAGAACAAGTGCAACCTGACAAGAAAGACTAATTTGGGGTTGACCTCATCTTTACCCAAATACATTCAGGGCCCACAAATGAAAGAGGGGCAACCGGGTGGTGGTGGAGCCCCTTCATGCCCACCCAACCGGAATAAATCCAATGTTAAATCGTTGAAGTGGCCAGGTATTCCTCTTCTGAGTGGAAAACTCATACAACTTGAATTGTATGAACTTTCCCATCAGAAGGGGAGTACCCCGGTGACCAATTTATGTCATAGAATTATACAATGGAATTGCATAACTTTATGCCATAAAAAGGCACTTGGCTTGGGCCACTCAACCCATTAAGTCTCCTGAAACAGAAAAATTTTTAAGTACCCGGTGGCTGGCTCATAGTTTGGGGTGGAAGCCTGCCACCGTACCGGGTCCTATACCCGATTGGAAAAGACCGGAAGGGAAAGACCGATTTTTACCGTTTAATAATTCATTTTTTTTTTATTTCAACTACTGTAACAATTGTTTATTTTATAATTAATCGCATGGATGTTATAATGCACATGTGTTGTGTGTAACATTTACTTTAATTCAAGACACCTCCCTCAATATATCTACAAATGTTCATTGATTTAAATTACTTTACTCTAGTAAGCCATCATTTTGCTTTCGTTTCGTTTTGTAATAAACATATTTTTAATAATATATACACAAAGAAATTAAAATGGTACTTACATAGCCTTTTCCGACGACGAGCGCTCGTTGACGAAGCCGGGGTGTAAGTCCTAGAAATGTTCTGTTTAAAAACAAAATTTACAAGTTCATGCAGCGAAAGTAAAGGAGGTTCGAATACAGATCCCATGCAATTGTCTCGAGTTACACGACATTAAAGTTGACCAATACTCTAAACGACTGTTCTCTTCTGACTTATGGTTTTGCTCCTTCACGTCCGATGATACGCGATACGTGCCCTGTGTGGGAATTACTTTCTTTTCCGATTTCTCGACACTTGCAGAATATAATTTGCGATCCAACTTTTCCGTCACTTGAGATTTCAGAGTTCTATTGTATCTTCGAACTGTGACTTTGTCAGTACTACGAATTTCACTGGTTTCGAGGTAAACTACGCTCGGAAACACTGATCGCGACAAAAAAAAAACGACAAACTCTGCATGAAATCGGGCCCATTACTAGCGGACGAAATTCAAATTGTAAATAATACCGATATTTCCGATTACTAGTTTCAATCAATTCATGTACTTTCGTCTTTCAAATCCGATTTTAAGATAATATATGAATCTCAACAAAACTAATTCACGGAAACAACCATTTGTATTTTTTCTCGCTACACTTCTCATAAAATGAACTTCTTTCATTCCCTATCCTACACTTCGTGTTAATTAATTGAGTTGAAAGTGTCGTGCTAAACATTCTACTTTAAAAATAGAAGCTCCTAGCTTGCTTCGAACCTTCTCCTTCATTCGGTCTGTTTACGTATTCTCTTTCTTCCACCCTTCACACGTCCACTTTCTGATTCCCTATATACTAAACGGTAAACAAAACTGAATTTTCCCACACAACGTGTTTCGTTCACTGTGTTTATGGAGGACCACTAACACACGCGCGGTCGACGTACATAGCCCATCTACACAATCTCTTTAGGGGAAACACTCCTTTTACTCGATTTTCACACCACCTTATTCAGCGTTTCAATTACCACGACGAATGTGGGCCCGTAAACACAAATTATCACTTGAAAGATCTATTGGGGTACTGATAATAAAGCTGTATCGGAATCCACAATTTCGGGAAGATTCATAACAAACTACGCGGACAATTTCTCACAACAGTCCCACACCCACACACCACTTTGCGTTGCGGAGTCCCGTTTCTTTCCTCTTGTGCACAATAACTCGCTAAAATAACGATAAGGACACGACTACGATCTTCCCGTTACGCTAACTCTCATCCTTCCCATTACATCGTTTCATTGCGTTCACCAAAAAGCACAAATTCACCAAGTAGCGCGCCCAAAAATTACGTTTCGGCAGAGCAAAACGGCACAGGTCACTCCGCGTTTCGCAAATTAAAACTCAGGCTCGCAAATATCCACATTAAGAAACACTTGGTGTAAATATTATGAATGCAACCCAAACAAAACGGCGCAAAATCAGTGAAGTAAACACAAAAAAGCAACAAACAAAATAGTTTTAGTAGGCAGAGAAAACTATTGTCTCCGTAAATTACAAGATGACACCCGCGCGTTTCACCGAGAACGTACCAACTCCCCCCAAATGACTTGCAATACGCTCCGCCGGCAACTGTCTTCTTCCGAGGAGCTTGCTTCAGCATCCACTCACTGAAATTTTGCCGAAACAACCTGTATTTGAGGTGGAAGTTGATTGTTTCGGTACGAATTCAGTTGTCTGAACATGATGCTGTTGTTGCTGTAAATGCTGCTGTTGTTGATGTGGTTGTTGGAAGAGTGCTGTTGAGTTAAAATTTGCCGCGTTTAGTTGATAATGTTGGGATCGTTGATTTATTGGCGCATAATTGTCTTCGTGCAGGGTTGAATTAGGCGGAATTAAGTGGAAGAAAAATCGGAAGAATTAGACAGGCACACGTTAATCACCGACAACCAAACATTTTTAATTAATATTATGGCGGGAATGGGTAAAATTTGACTAATTTTAAGGGGTTTAAATGATACAATGATTTTATCGTTCATATAATTTAAGGGGTTAACCGTTTCGTTCTAAGCATTTGTATACCGCGTTACACCGCAATTCGTTAAATTATATTCAAAAGATATTGTAATAAAATCACTACCCATTAAAATTTTTAAACAGTTTTAGAATTTTGTTTCCCGGGAGTTAAGTATAAAAGAAATTTTCTTGCTCTATTTTTCACGCGAAAAGAAAAAGAGTGAGGGTTGCGATGGGGAAGGTGACTGAATCGTCCCTCCTTGTTAAATTGAGTTTGTGCTGTGTGCCTGTGGCAGCGCTGGCTTTTAGAGCCATACTCCTCAATTACTACAGGGCAGCTAATTTTCTCGCAATCCCAAGGCGATGCGGATTGCGAAAAAGGAGCTGAAGGATCTTTCTGTGTATCATGGGTTGGCTTCGGCGTCGGGACTAGAGATGACGGACAATGAAAGAAAACCACAAATGACAGACGGACGGACTGACTCATGTCTATGTTTGCCCGGAAGTATACAAACTTTGCGCGTTTTTGAAAATATATGCGGACGGACAAACAGACGTGACTAACTATCTATCGGCGCAGGTCTTTCGCGTGGTATATCCCCACTTCTTTTCCCGATGGATCCGTTATCAGGTAACGGTTAGGTCCCATTACCTTCTTTATGCGGCTTTTCAAGAATCGCCTGTCCAGCTTGGCGTTGTAATGCCCCGCGGCGTCACTTTGGCGGAAATTTCGCCGGAAAACTTCATCTCCTTCTTTGAAATTAGCGGATCGTGACCGGAGATTGTACTGCGCTTCATTTGCACTACCTGCGGCCTTAATTTTCCGTCCGATCTGTTGGCGGAGGTCTCCTAAACGTTCGTGGGGCTCCAGCGCAACGACGGGGTCTCCCAAACACTTTAACTGCCGTAACAGTCGATATGATTTACCGTGGCAAATCATGTGCTGTCCAAAGGCGGCAAAGTAAGGGGCGACACCGGTGACGGAATGATACGAGGATCGCAGGGCGCAGGTGATGGCAGACAATCGCCGATCCCAATCCTTTTGAGATGGGTGGACGTAGGAACGGATCGCGGCCAATAGGGTGCGGTTCAAACGTTCTGATGCGTTGGACTGAGGAGAGTATATGGGCGTCAGTTGGTGTTCAACGCCATACTGCTCCAGTAGGCTCTTAAACTGCCGAGACCGGAACTGTACTCCATTATCTGAGTACACACTCTCTGGAACACCGAACACATGGAATACCCGGTTCTCTAAGAATTTCACGATCGGTGGAGTTGTGAATTTACGGATAGGTTCCACCATTGGGAATTTTGAGAGCTGATCTAGGACGACTATAGCTCCGATGTGTCCCATGGAAGACCGAGGATATGGACCGAGTAGATCGATGTATAGACGCTGGAACACGCGTTCTGGGACGTTGAGTTGACCCATAGGAGGTCGAAGAGGCTGGTTGGGTGCTTTGGTGCCTTTACAGGTCTCACAGGTGCTCACGTAGTCTTTGACCTGGGATGCCATTTTAGGCCAAAAGAAGTATTTCTTGAGTCGCCGTAATGTTCGACCGTAACCTCCGTGGGCACTTAACGGATGGTCATGTGCGCGGAAGATCAGATGTTGTGTCATTTCCTCCGGTACCCAGAGTTTCCAAGACTCTTCTTCCTGCCATGGATCACCAGTGGCGTATTCATTTCGTCTATACACATAGCCGTCTATTACCTTCAAATCAGGCAGCTGTGTTTGTTGGGTCGCTATGGTTTGCCTCAACTCTTTGTAGCTATCTGATTCGAAATGTGGGCTGTCCAAATCTATTTCGATGGGGTCCTCGTCATGTATTGTTATTTCGGCTCCCTCTGGGGAAAACATCCGTGAGAGAGTGTCGGGTACGATGTTCTGGGTTCCTTTCCGATGTTTGATGGAGAACTTGAACCCTTGCAGTTTAAGAGCCCATCTGGCGAGGCGTCCACTTAAATCTGCCTGGTTCATCAACCATTGTAGTGACGCGTGGTCCGTGATGATCTCGAATTGGTGGCCCTCGATATAAGCTCGGAATTTCTTCACAGCCATTACCGCTGCCAAACATTCTTGCTCGGAAACAGTATAGTTTCTTTGGGCCGAATTCAGCTTATTGGACATGAAGGCGATGGGAGCTTCCTCTCCTTCATCGGTCAATTGCACCAGCACGGCTCCTACTCCATGTTGACTTGCGTCACAATGAATGGAGAAGGGCTTCGTGAAGTCGGGGCTGTGCAAGACAGGAGCTGATGTGAGGGCTTGTTTAAGCTCTTCAAATGCCTTTCGGCTGAGTTCGGTCCAAACGAACTTCCCTTTCCGCAACATGTCTGACAGGGGCGCTGAGACTGTTGCATAATTCCGAACAAACCTTCGGTACCAACCGCACACACCAAGGAAACGTCGTAGCTGCTTCACAGTTTTTGGTAAGGGGAACTCATCAATCGCACGAGTTTTGTCTGGGTCCGTTTTGATAGTGCCATATCCTATAACATGACCGAGGTATCGGACTTCTTTCATGACAAACTTACTTTTCTGTACGTTGATGTTGAGTCCCACCTTACTGATGTGCAGGGCTACTTCTTGTAGAAGTAGGAGGTGTTGATCGAACGTTTCCGTGATGAGTAACAGATCATCAAGGTACACGAACACTTGGTGTTTTAGGTGAGGTGGGATGACCTTGTCCATCAACCGAGTCATCGTTTGCGGCGCGTTACACAGGCCAAAGGGCATTGTGACGAACTGATATAATGGTCGTCCAGGCACTGTGAAGGCGGTCTTGTCCCTCGAGTCCTCATCGAGTGGAATTTGCCAGAAGGCGTCTTTTAGGTCGAGACTGGTGATATAATTGGCTTTCGGCAGTCTCCCTAGTATTCCATCGATGAGTGGAAGAGGGTACGCGTCCTTGATGGTAACCGCGTTTACCTTACGGGCATCAAGACAGAGACGGACTTTACCTGGCTTTACAACCAAGGTTACCGGTGATGACCAGGCGCTTTGGGACTCCTCTATGACCCCTAACTCGAGCATCCTATCTAGTTCCGCATACACCAATTTCTCCATGGCCGGCGAGATGGCGTAGTGTCTCTGTTTAATCGGTTTACTATCGCCAACGTCGATGGCGTGTGAGACTAGGGTGGTGCGGCCAAGGCCTTGGGTAGCGTAAGATGGGAAAGCAGCAATGGATGCTTCCAGGCGTTGCCGTTGGTTGGGCGTCAGGTCATGCCTATCGGGAGTAGAAGTGATTTCGTTGACATTTCTGGTTTTTAAAGACAAATCTGTGAATAAATCTGAGGCCAGTCCAAAGCGAAGGACGAAATCGACACCAAGGTATACATTCTGAGTCAAAGACGGGATAATGTAGAAGGTAATATCCTTCGTCTGACCCCTGAACGTCACGGGTGTTGTTAGTTTACCTCGTATAGGGTGTTTGGTGCCATCAGCTGTACTGATTTCAGTGCGCCAGGATTTAATCAAGTTCGGATATTCTTGGAGCACCTTCGAGCCAAAGCTCGAGGCAAGACAACTGATACTGGCACCCGTGTCGATCAATGCAAACACGGTCTCGCCCAACACTTTAATTGGATGATAAGGTCTGATCTCATTCTCAGCAACCTCCGAGATGTTACAAGAGTGTAAGGTTTGACGGCAGGTGCGCACTCTCTTGCGGAAATTCCGCCAACGACGGGTTGACCATTTTGTCGTGCACGGACGGGAAGTGACAACTTCGGAAGCAAATATTCGCTCTCGAGCCGCCCGATATTCCTGCAGTCTAACATGATAAGGTTTTAGCGTGCGTACCTGAGGCTGCCGCGGTTCTTCTGGCATTGACTGCGATGGTCGTTTTAATATTGTCGTTGGTGAGGTTTCCGGAAGAGAGTGGACATCCGCAGTCGTAATGGTCATGGCTGGTGGGTTAACGTCATGTTGGTTGGGGTGAGCCACTGATTGAGGGGCTACTGCTGGGGTTTCGAGTACCGCTGAGGTGGTCGGGTACTCTTTTGGCCGTTTTTTGGAGTGGCACCATCTGGGTAGTCCGGAACATAGGTGTTCGACTCCGTGTGATCTTCCAGATTGGTGTTGTTGCAATTTGGAGCCACTTCTGCGATTTCACGTCGGGGACCCGTCCTCGCATGTAGGTAAGGCCGTTCTTGGAGGTCTTCTTCAAGCCTCTCCAATCGACTCACGACCCTCAGTAGTGCTTCCATGTTCTGCGGGTCCGAGTTTACCACATGGCAACGAAGTTCCGGCTTTAGATTCCGTTTCAACACCCGCAGCAGTTGAGTGGAAGACATAGGCTCTGACAGCTGGTCATTCAACCGAAGGATATCGGCTCGATACTGATGAAAGGGCTCGTCCGGACGTTGCCATCTGGCATGGATCTTGTCCAGGACACTCTCATCCATGTTGACCGTCGAGTATTCCATGCGGAGTACCTCCTTCAGCCGTGTCCAGCGTATTGATGGTGGGGCCGAATGAATCCGCCAGTACGTCTCGAGTGCTGTTCCCCTGAACAGCATCGGTAAATATCCTGCCAGCACCGTGTAGTCGCCGGCCAACATCTCTTCGACTAAGGACTCCACGCGACCAATGAAGACTTCCACGTTCAGGTCGTTTGGCTCCCCGCTAAAATGTAGATTCCACCCCTGGACGATGCTGGGAATATGCTCCGGCTTCAGCATATAGGGTTGCTCCTGCGGGGCCACTGAACCTAGAGTCGGTGGTGGTACTTGGTTGAGTCGTGGCGGAAGATCCCAGGCGTTCCAAGGCTGGTATCGGGATGGTGGATCCGGATCCTCAGACGGATAGTAATCAGTTCTCCGAATCTTGTTTGCCTGGTGTATGGTTGGTTCCTGAGGACGTCGTGCCGATCTGTGTCGTTGTAGGGCTGTCTCGGTCTCTTTGCAGCGATGTATGAAAGAGTATATACGTTCCACTTCAGTGTAACACTCACCACAGATGTGGTCTGGTGAGCCATCTTCCAATGTGATGTTGATGTTAAGGGACTCCTTCAGGAAGTCGACAATAAAAATCCTCCTCGCTTCATCTACGGAACTATCACAGAGTGGATACATTTCTTCGCTGCTCTGTAGGCAAAGTCTACATGCGTTTAGAAATTCCATTATCCTAACAGTGTTGACGCTGATAATAAAATAGTAAAAAAAATGCTATAAAAGAAGTAATTAACTATTATTATGACAAAACACAAAAACGTGGCCGAAAGTGGCGAGCTATACTCAATCCTCACAAAAAAAACCAAAGTGTATGAAAAGTTTTAATCGTTATCAAAAAAAAAATAATCGGTCTTTTCCTTCCGTTCTTCCTCCCAAGTACGGACACCATGGCACAATCCTTCTAAAACGTTTCAGGGACACTCTCTTGTGGCACCATGAAAATCAGGGTTCCGAAGTGATCCCTCATTAGCAAACTTCTCAAGTTACAGCTTGTCAGCCCAGGGTGGGATTCTAATCCACAAGCAGCGCGTGTCTTGTCATGGATAGTCATGGATTAGCTAATCAGCCAATCACATGAAATCAAAATCCATGTAATTTAAGACACCTAGGCACCGCTGGTTTGGGGAGCGGATCAGAATCCTCCGCAAAATAGATGTTGGGATGATAACTTCCGAACACAAAAAGGGACTCTAATATAATTTGGCCTTACTAGTTATACAATGGTGGTAAACCACCAAAGTATAAATCAAAAGAAGGACCAAACGATATTGATGTCCGAAGACAACACACGTTCGGAAGTTACTCGGCTGCTGGGGCACGATTAGTGCAAAAACCCTCGGGAGTTATCTACCCGCCAAAATTTCTAACACCTTGTGGGGACACCTAGAGACGATGGACTGTCTCGTGCTCACGACTGATGATACAGCCGGGCTTTTCGGGCCCCACGTTGGGCGCCATTTGTAGTGAATATAGAGTTCCATAAATGTCCGTGAAGGACCGCAGCGATGTTCTGCTGCCTCGGCAGAGGAAGGTGTTGATTCCTGCCGAGAATGCCCTCGTCCGGAGACGCGTGAATGCGCTGGCAGGCTAGCATTGCGGTGTCGTGGGGCGGGTTCGTTTCCCCGGCACGAGGACTCACTACAAAACATTTCGCATTCACGAATTGCTTGCAGAGTTCGAGAGGACGACCGAAGTCGCAAATCAGTAGATAACCTCCACGAAGGAATTACGACTTGTTGCGAGAACAAGTGCAACCTGACAAGAAAGACTAATTTGGGGTTGACCTCATCTTTACCCAAATACATTCAGGGCCCACAAATGAAAGAGGGGCAACCGGGTGGTGGTGGAGCCCCTTCATGCCCACCCAACCGGAATAAATCCAATGTTAAATCGTTGAAGTGGCCAGGTATTCCTCTTCTGAGTGGAAAACTCATACAACTTGAATTGTATGAACTTTCCCATCAGAAGGGGAGTACCCCGGTGACCAATTTATGTCATAGAATTATACAATGGAATTGCATAACTTTATGCCATAAAAAGGCACTTGGCTTGGGCCACTCAACCCATTAAGTCTCCTGAAACAGAAAAATTTTTAAGTACCCGGTGGTTGGCTCATAGTTTGGGGTGGAAGCCTGCCACCGTACCGGGTCCTATACCCGATTGGAAAAGACCGGAAGGGAAAGACCGATTTTTACCGTTTAATAATTCATTTTTTTTTTATTTCAACTACTGTAACAATTGTTTATTTTATAATTAATCGCATGGATGTTATAATGCACATGTGTTGTGTGTAACATTTACTTTAATTCAAGACACCTCCCTCAATATATCTACAAATGTTCATTGATTTAAATTACTTTACTCTAGTAAGCCATCATTTTGCTTTCGTTTCGTTTTGTAATAAACATATTTTTAATAATATATACACAAAGAAATTAAAATGGTACTTACATAGCCTTTTCCGACGACGAGCGCTCGTTGACGAAGCCGGGGTGTAAGTCCTAGAAATGTTCTGTTTAAAAACAAAATTTACAAGTTCATGCAGCGAAAGTAAAGGAGGTTCGAATACAGATCCCATGCAATTGTCTCGAGTTACACGACATTAAAGTTGACCAATACTCTAAACGACTGTTCTCTTCTGACTTATGGTTTTGCTCCTTCACGTCCGATGATACGCGATACGTGCCCTGTGTGGGAATTACTTTCTTTTCCGATTTCTCGACACTTGCAGAATATAATTTGCGATCCAACTTTTCCGTCACTTGAGATTTCAGAGTTCTATTGTATCTTCGAACTGTGACTTTGTCAGTACTACGAATTTCACTGGTTTCGAGGTAAACTACGCTCGGAAACACTGATCGCGACAAAAAAAAAACGACAAACTCTGCATGAAATCGGGCCCATTACTAGCGGACGAAATTCAAATTGTAAATAATACCGATATTTCCGATTACTAGTTTCAATCAATTCATGTACTTTCGTCTTTCAAATCCGATTTTAAGATAATATATGAATCTCAACAAAACTAATTCACGGAAACAACCATTTGTATTTTTTCTCGCTACACTTCTCATAAAATGAACTTCTTTCATTCCCTATCCTACACTTCGTGTTAATTAATTGAGTTGAAAGTGTCGTGCTAAACATTCTACTTTAAAAATAGAAGCTCCTAGCTTGCTTCGAACCTTCTCCTTCATTCGGTCTGTTTACGTATTCTCTTTCTTCCACCCTTCACACGTCCACTTTCTGATTCCCTATATACTAAACGGTAAACAAAACTGAATTTTCCCACACAACGTGTTTCGTTCACTGTGTTTATGGAGGACCACTAACACACGCGCGGTCGACGTACATAGCCCATCTACACAATCTCTTTAGGGGAAACACTCCTTTTACTCGATTTTCACACCACCTTATTCAGCGTTTCAATTACCACGACGAATGTGGGCCCGTAAACACAAATTATCACTTGAAAGATCTATTGGGGTACTGATAATAAAGCTGTATCGGAATCCACAATTTCGGGAAGATTCATAACAAACTACGCGGACAATTTCTCACAACAGTCCCACACCCACACACCACTTTGCGTTGCGGAGTCCCGTTTCTTTCCTCTTGTGCACAATAACTCGCTAAAATAACGATAAGGACACGACTACGATCTTCCCGTTACGCTAACTCTCATCCTTCCCATTACATCGTTTCATTGCGTTCACCAAAAAGCACAAATTCACCAAGTAGCGCGCCCAAAAATTACGTTTCGGCAGAGCAAAACGGCACAGGTCACTCCGCGTTTCGCAAATTAAAACTCAGGCTCGCAAATATCCACATTAAGAAACACTTGGTGTAAATATTATGAATGCAACCCAAACAAAACGGCGCAAAATCAGTGAAGTAAACACAAAAAAGCAACAAACAAAATAGTTTTAGTAGGCAGAGAAAACTATTGTCTCCGTAAATTACAAGATGACACCCGCGCGTTTCACCGAGAACGTACCAACTCCCCCCAAATGACTTGCAATACGCTCCGCCGGCAACTGTCTTCTTCCGAGGAGCTTGCTTCAGCATCCACTCACTGAAATTTTGCCGAAACAACCTGTATTTGAGGTGGAAGTTGATTGTTTCGGTACGAATTCAGTTGTCTGAACATGATGCTGTTGTTGCTGTAAATGCTGCTGTTGTTGATGTGGTTGTTGGAAGAGTGCTGTTGAGTTAAAATTTGCCGCGTTTAGTTGATAATGTTGGGATCGTTGATTTATTGGCGCATAATTGTCTTCGTGCAGGGTTGAATTAGGCGGAATTAAGTGGAAGAAAAATCGGAAGAATTAGACAGGCACACGTTAATCACCGACAACCAAACATTTTTAATTAATATTATGGTGGGAATGGGTAAAATTTGACTAATTTTAAGGGGTTTAAATGATACAATGATTTTATCGTTCATATAATTTAAGGGGTTAACCGTTTCGTTCTAAGCATTTGTATACCGCGTTACACCGCAATTCGTTAAATTATATTCAAAAGATATTGTAATAAAATCACTACCCATTAAAATTTTTAAACAGTTTTAGAATTTTGTTTCCCGGGAGTTAAGTATAAAAGAAATTTTCTTGCTCTATTTTTCACGCGAAAAGAAAAAGAGTGAGGGTTGCGATGGGGAAGGTGACTGAATCGTCCCTCCTTGTTAAATTGAGTTTGTGCTGTGTGCCTGTGGCAGCGCTGGCTTTTAGAGCCATACTCCTCAATTACTACAGCCTGTCACACATTTTTTGCATGTACAAAATGGATCAGGCTGCGAAGGGAACTCTACAGGGAGACAGGAGAGCTCACCCCGGATAATATAGTTGCGGTGATGTTCGAATCGGTTGACAAATGGAACCAGGTGGCACATTATGCTCGGGCAGTCCTAAAATATAAAAGGGACTCACAGCAGCCGGGGACGCTGGGGCTGTGGGATCGCTCTTCTGGCATTTCCTCTTCCCCTCTCCCCTCCCGCTAGAAAAGGGACTCCCCAACTTGAAGGCGACTCACGGCGTAACAAAACGAGACCTGGCCCGAAGAAGATATTCCCGAAGAAGCCTGCCTTCTCAGCCGTTGCCCTGATTTGCTCAGAGAAACTCATCTTCGAGTCGATCAGTAGCCCCAGGTACTTCACCCCTGGCTTCGATTCGATTTGTATATCTCCAATACTGATCATCCTTACTCTAGGGATTCTCTTTTTTGTCAAGATGACCACTTCGGTTTTCTCCAGTGCTAAACTGAGCCCGCGAGCAGTCATCCAGTCCCTCACTCGGCGCATTAGCATACCTAGCCTAAGTTGCGCTTGTTCAACAGTGCGTCCGGCGACCAGAGCTGCAACATCATCCGCATAGCCGACCAAGCGCGACTCATCTGGCATCTCAAGTCTCAGTAGACCGTCGTAAGACACGTTCCACAGGTCCGGACCAAGGATAGATCCCTGGGCAACACTCGATGTAATTTCCATCCTTCGTTGGCCCTGTGTCGTGTCGTAGAGCAGGCTTCGGTCTTTTAGGTAGTTCCTCAAAAGCCGCATTAGATATTCTGGAACTTGAAAAGAGTTTTCCAGCGTGTCCAGAATATCCACCCATCTAGCGGAGTTGAAGGCATTCCTGACGTCGAGTGTCACCAACAGGACGATCCATCGCTTGGTGCGACTATATGCCTTTGCCTTTTGGACCGCGTTCACCACCTCTGCAAACGCATCAATGGTAGAACGTCCTGCTCTAAAGCCGTACTGCCGAGGAGATAGGTCGCCAGCAGCACGAATCGCGTCAGTGAGTCTTCCCTTGATGAGTTTCTCTAGTACTTTCCCAGCCGTGTCTAGCATGCATAACGGGCGGTATGCAGACGCCGATTCGGGATTTCCCTTCCCCCTTGCTGATCAGCACGAGCCTCGCCACCTTCCATCGTACCGGGAAAACCCCGTCCCGTAGGCAAGCGTTGAATGTGCTGAGCAGCCAGTCAGGACAATGGTGATAGACGAGCCGCAACACCTCAGCTGGAACACCATCTGGACCTGGAGCCTTCCTCGCTTTCAAGGAGAGGACTGCCTCCTCCAGTTCCAGCTGTGTGAAGAGTGGGCACTCTACTGCTGTTTCACCATGGACAGCGTCAACACGTACGGGATGGGCGGGGAAGAGTCCCCACACTATCGCGTCCATCTTTTCCGCGTCATGTATACAAGGCTTCCGTAGGGCACCAAGTTTCCCCATGACCAGCTTGTAGTCAAGGCCCCACGGATCCTTGTTCACATTGTCCACTAGGTCTTGCCAGCAGCGAGGCTTGCTACTGTTGATCAATTTGCGAAGGCATTTCCTGGCCGACTTATATGCTGCCACCTGGTTGCATGCCTCGTCATGGTTCCGCGCCCGTTGAGCCTCACGCCGAAGCTTGTGACACTCCCTCCGCTTTTCAGCGATTTCAGTAGACCACCAGTACACTGGGGGCTTGCCGTGCCGGGGTCTTCGGCGGGGCACAGAAGCGCAGCTTAACGACGTCATTAAGAACGATAGTTACCCGCTTCCACGCATTGATGACATCATGGACACTTTAGCCGACGCAAAATGGTTTTCTACACTCGATTTAAAGAGTGGCTACTGGCAGGTAGAAATCGACAAGAAGGATCGAGAGAAGACTTGCATTTTCAGTCGGGACCGGATTGTGGCAATTTGTGGTGTTGCCATTCGGGGTTTGCAATGCTTCAGCCACTTTCGAACGCCTGATGGAATACGTGTTACGTGGCCTAACCTGGAAGACCTGCTTGGTGTACCTAGATAACATCATTGTTATCGGGAGAACGTTCGAAGAGCATGTGCGGAACTTAGAAGAGGTTTTCTCCCGATTGCGACTGGCGAATTTGAAACTTAGTCCCGACAAGTGTACCCTTTTCGCAGCTGAAGTAAAATAACTGGGACACGTTGTATCAGCAGAAGGGGCAAAAACAGACCCTGAGAAAATTGAAGCCGTGAAAAGCTGGCCAACACCAAACAACAAGCGCCAACTACGAAGTTTTCTGGGTCTGGCAACCTACTATCGAAGATTCGTCAAAGACTTTGACAAAATAGCTCAGTGTCTCCATCAGCTACCCGAGAAAAATCGTCCGTATGTCTGGAATGAACAGTACCAGGCAGCCTTTGAGACCTTGAAGGAGAAGCTGTGTGAATCACCCGTGCTGGCATATCCGAAACCCGGAAAAATGTTTGTAGTTGACACCGATGCGAGCAACGGCGGGATTGGAGCTGTACTCTCCCAGCAAATCGATGGCGAAGAAAGAGTCCTCTCGTATTACAGTCGAGTTCTCTCAAAAAGTGAGAGGAACTACTGCGTGACCAGGAAGGAGCTATTGGCCATAATAGAGGCCACCAAGCAGTTCCACAAGTACCTATATGGCCAGAAATTTATTCTTCGAACGGACCATGCATCGCTGAGATGGCTACTTAACTTCAAAAATCCCGAGGGACAAGTAGCGAGATTGATCGAAAGATTGCAGTCATACGACTACGAAATTGTTCACCGGAAGGGCGGAGTCCATGGAAATGCTGACGCCCTATCTCGTCGTCAATGTCCAGCTAATTGTAAGCATTGCCGACAGATTGAAGAAAAGGAGCCGCCCGTTGATCTGCGATTGATAACGGCCGCATTCGATGAAGGTTGGTCACCGCAGGAGATTCGAAATGCCCAGTTAGCGGATGAAGGCATCGGGCCATTGCTCGTATGGAAGGAGACAACTGGGCGACCTGAGTGGAAGGACATTTCGATGCATGGCGCCACCCTGAAAAGCTATTGGGCACAATAGAACTCCCTTCAAGTGGAGGGTGGCGTACTCAAGCGGAAATGGGAAACGGCGGATGGCAGCTCCTATAGGATGCAAACTATACTTCCCAAAAGCCGAATCCACGATGTGGTCAAGGAGATGCACGAAGGATCCTCGGGAGGCCACCTTGGTGTTAACAAGACCTTAGCGAAATTGCGGGAAAGGTTTTACTGGCTCCACGCTCGAGAAGACGTAGAGAACTGGTGTCGCAGATGCACGATTTGCGCTTCCGTCAAAGGTCCAATGCGACGATTGAGAGGACAAATGCAAACCTATAACGTGGGAGTACCGTTTGAAAGGATTGCTGTTGACATCGCAGGACCCTTTCCTGAAGCCGAGTGGGGAAATCGATACACGCTGGTTGTGGCCGATTATTTCAGCAAGTGGCCCGAGGTCTACCCCATTCCCAACCAGGAAGCAACTAAGCTAGTATTAAATAGTGTGGAGTGCGAATTAAAAGCGATATTGATTGTGAAATGATAAGACAGTTGAAGTAAAAATTGATAGATTGTAAAATAGTGAAATCAATTATTTTGCAGTTTTAGTAAATAAACTCTTTGAACTTAATTTAAAAGACAGTGCGTTTTCACTTTCCCGGAACATTAAAATTATGGGCCGCGAACCATAACACGGGACAATATATATATATATATATATATATATAATATATATATATATATATATATATATATATATATATATATATATATATAAATATATATATATATATATATATATATATATATATATTATATATATATATATATATATATATATATATATATATATATATATATATATTTATATATATATATATATATATATATATATATATATATATATATATATATATATATATATATATATATATATATTTATATATTTATATATATATATATATATATATATATATATATATATTTATATATTTATATATATATATATATATATATATATATATATATATATATATATATATTTATATATATATATATATATATATATATATATATATTTATATATATATATATAGATATATATATATATATATATATATATATATATATTTATATATATATATATATATATATATATATATATGTATATATATATATATATATATATATATATATATATATATTTATATATATATATATATAGATATATTTATATATATATATATTTATATATATAGATATATATATATATATATATATATATATATATATATATATATATATATATATATATATATATATATATATATATATATATATATCGGCTTTCGCCAGCCGACATAGAGCTGCGGCGAATATGGGAGTGAAAGCTTTCCTCGCTCATATGCAAAGTTTTTCCCCGACGATTTTACGAAAATATCTTAAATATTGTAGAATGGATCTCATCATCTACAAATTAATAAGGTTAAGCGGGGAGGAGAAGTTCCTAGTAAATGAGAGCTCACTTTCTCATCGCCTCAGCAATTTTAACGGCGAAGTCGATCAAAATCTCAAGTTGAATTAGTATTTATACTCATGGAGGAACTGTTGAGGAGCCAGTCGAAAATCATCACGCGTTGTGCTACCACGACAGTCCCGCGTTCAGCATATCAATATAACGAGACAAATTGTGAGGACAGAAAATAAGTGTTTTAAATGGTGAGGTGCTGGCTTGAGCCGTGAACCTCGTTCGACTTTTTAGCGCGCAGCGCTGCGTAGTCACCATTAATACAGTATTCCATTTTTTCAGGCCAGCCGAAGTAAAGCCCCCTTCAAGAACCAGGAGAGCCGGACCCAGCGGACGCAGTCCAAGGAGGGAAACCCGCGTCGTCTTACTCAGGAGGAACTTCTTGCCAACGCCAGCTCGCCAGCAACCCAATTTACCCGCTGGCAACCAGTGCAGCGGGGTTTCACGCCACCTCATGGAACCGCCAACCGACACCGCCCAGGAGTCTCGAGGAGGCATTCCAGGCGGAACCCCAAGCAGGACCCCGGCCTATCACGGTGGAGTAGAATCTAGCCAGGCGGAAGGCACCCCCGGAGAGTGCACAACATACCAGCCAGAAGCAGCGGCAGCGTGGAGATCGTAGGAAGCACAAACAGACGGAGCACTACGAGTTGCGACGACTCGCCCGCCTCTCCACGACAGCAGCGGAGCGGGCCCTTTTCCGGAGGCAGGCTAAGGAGTTGCACCGCGAAGTGAAGGAGCAGATCCGAGAGTGGATCTAGTCCAAGAAACTCAACAAACATTGCACCCGAAATCCGATCGAATAAACAGCAATTAAGAAACGAAGAAAATAGGAGTTTACTATTAATATCAAGAGGAAAGAAGAAGAGTTATTTTCAGGTACGTGGCTTGCTTCTATACCCGACAAACACGAATTAATTCCGAACCAACGACAACGTCTCGAAGTATCCATCGTCGCTTTTAAATCTTACACTTGGCAAGGCCTTGGCCGCACATGTCATCGCCGTTGGCGATAGCGAACCGATAAAGCAGACACACTACGCCATCTCGCCGGCCATAGAAAAGCTAGTGTACGCAGAGTTGGGACAGGATGCTAGAGTTGGGGGTTATAGAGGAGTCCCAAAGTGCCTGGTCCTCACCATTAACCTTGGTGGTGAAACCAGGTAAAGTTCGTCTTTGTCTAAACGCCCGGAAAGTCAACGCAGTGACCGTTAAAGACGCTTACCTCCTTACGCCCATCGATGGAATATTGGGAAGACTGCCGGAAGCAAATAACATTACAAGTCTTGACTTGAAAGATGCATTCTTGCAAATTCCACTCGATGAAGGGTCGAGGGATAAAATCGCTTTTACAGTGCCGGAACGACCACTATACCAGTTCATCACAATGCCTTTCGGGCTGTGTAACGCTCCGCAAACTGATGGGCAAAGTCATTCCACCTCATCTGAAACATCAAGTGTTCGTGTACCTGAATGACCTTCTACTTATCACAGAAACGTTTGATCAACATCTTCTACTCCTTCAAGAAGTAGCCCTGCAAATCAACAAGGCGAGACTCACCACCAATGTCCAGAAAAGCAAATTTCGTATGACAGAAGTCCGATATCTAGGATATGACATCGGACATCTTCTTCTTCTTTGTAGCACTACCGCTCCTCTCGGGCCTTCGCTTAGAGATAGTTAGAGTATCTCATTTTCATGAACGTATTGACTTTTTCGGAAGTTGGCTTGGTCAGTACCATGCTCCCGTGTGCCTGCTCAGCTATGATATGATCTAATTAAATCAGTACATATCACCACTGAGTGAACACTCGTAGTCTGCCCGAAAAATCCCCTGAACTAAATCACGTTGCTCCCAACGAGATTTGAACCTGGGACCTTCGGCTTATGCGTTCATGCTCTAACCACTAGGCCACACAGTCATGTCATGTCATCGGACATGGTATCATCAAAACGGATCCGGACAAAACTCGAGCGATTGATGCGTTTCCCCTACCGAAGATCTTTAAGCAGCTACGACGTTTTCTAGAAGTGTGCGGTTGGTACCGCAGGTTCGTTCGGTATTACGCAACGGTTTCAGCGCCTCTTACGAACATGCTCCGGAAAGATAAGTTCATCTGGTCCGAACTCAGTCGAAAGGCATTCGACGAGCTCAAGCAATCCTTGACATCTGCTCCAGTCTTGCACAGCCCCGACTTGCAGAAACCCTTCTCGATTCATTGCGACACAAGTCAACATGGAGTTGGAGCCGTGCTAGTGCAATTGACCGAAAAGGAAGAAGAAGCTCCCATTGCTTTTATGTCCAGTAAACTGAAATCGGCCCAGAGGAACTACGCCGTATCCGAACAAGAATGTCTGGCGACGGTGATGACTGTCAAGAAATGCCGAGCGTACATAAAAAGCCACCCGTTTGAAATCGTCACCGACCACGCTTCGTTACAATAGTTGATGAACCAATCGGACCTACACGGACGTCTGGCCCGGTGGGCTCTTAACCTGCAAGGATTTAACTTTTCCATCAAAGATCGAAAAGGGACACAAAACATCGTGCCCGATACTCTCTCGCGTATTTACCCGAGGGAGCGAAATTGGCATTAAATGACGATAATCCCATCAAGATAGATTTAGACAGCTACAACGAGTTGAGGCAAATAATCGTAACCCAACAAACACATTTGCCTGATTTGAAAGTGGTCGACCTAATATTCATTATGTCGACGTAATGTCGACCGGTGACTCGTTGCAGGAAGAAGAGTCTTGGAAGCTTTGGATGCCGGAGGAAATGACTCACAATCTGATCTTCCGCGCTCACGACCAGCCTCTAAGTGCCCACGGCGGCTACGGTCGGACGCTTCGGCGCCTTAAGAAATATTTCTTTTGGCCTTAAATGCCATCTCACGTCAAGGACTATGTAAGCACCAGTGAGACCTGTAAAAGCGCTAAAGCTCCCAAACAGCCTCTTCGACTTCCTATGAGTCAACTCAACGTTCCGGAGCGTGTATTTCAACGTCTGTATATAGATCTACTTGGCCCATACCCTCGTTCTCCCATGGGACACATTGAAGCTATCTAAATTCCCGCTGGTGGAACCTATTCGTAAATTCACGACTCCACATATCGACAAATTTTTAAAGAGCCGAGTATTCCATATGTTTGGTGTACCAGAAAGTTTGTACTCGGACAACGGAGTAAAGTTCCGATCTTGGCAATTTAAGGGTCTACTCGAACAGTAGAGTGTCGAACATCAACTGACGCCAATATACTCTCCTCAATCTAACGCATCAGAACGTTTGAATCGCACCCTGTTAGCTGCGATCCGTTCTTATGTCCATCCAACTCAGAAGGATTGGGACCGCAGATTGTCCACTATGACATGCGCTCTGCGGTCGTCTTATCATTCCGTCAAGGGTGTCTCGCCTTACTTTGCCGCCTTCGGACAACACATGATTTGCCATGGCAAGGCATACAAGCTATTGCGGCAGTTAAAATGTTTGGGAGATCCCGTCGTTGCGCTAGAGCCCCAAGATAGTTGAGGCGATCTCCGCCAACAAATCAGATGGAGGATAAGGACAGCAGGACATCCAGATGAGACGCATTACAACCAAAGGTCCCCACCTTCCGAGTTTAGAGAAGGGGATGGTTTTAAATGAAATTTTTTGCTTAATTCGATATTAGACTACAACAAAAAAGCCTAGAGTTGCAGCGTTAGTCTAATTAAAATAGTAATAACAATGCAGCGTTAGTCTAATTAAAATATTAATAACGTTGCAGCGAATCGGATGGGGGATTTTAACTTAATCAATAGAGCTGTGGCAAACCATACGTACTCGTTACTGAGTAACAGGTGCATTGCCAGGTTCGAAATATCGAATCGTTACTTCGAAATATAACTCGTTACTTAACACTTTTCCTAAATTACCTTATCGCGCAATGACACCGGAATCACAATAAAAAATCAAAATCTTAAAAGCTGTTCAATGCCGGTTCGGCCATAGATTAGCTTTTTAAACGAAAATTTCTACGTTGCGGCTTTTTGAACTAACTCCAAAATTGTTGTCTGGGAAAATGCTTTTCACCCCATTTTGCACAACAAATTGATATCTCGCATACCACTCTGAAGAATTCAAAATATTTCCCATCAAAACCATTCATAAGCTCGTCCATAGTGTGGCCTCTACATCGCGTATGTATAGCAATGGAGCATGTTCGCTGGACGACAAGCGATGGAGATACCCAAGCATAATGTTCGAAGTCGTGCTCGCCGGACATCAGACGATACTGTCTATAGATTTGAGGATTGGTTCCCGTGTTGGTGTGCTATGCTAGACGACTCGTCACGTCATCCGATCTGTGCTCTAGCATGTGCGACGGCGCTATGACTTGGACATTGGTACAGTGAGCCGTATCGTCCGTGCTCAACTTCCGCATATATATGTACGATACGATGCGCTTCGTTACATGTTTATGCAAAACAGAACCTCGGTTTTTATTGTTTTATGATGGATGTTTGCTTTTTTATTTGATTTTTTTGTCAATCGTCGTCAATTTTTCAGTTTTTACAGTGAATTGGTTCTTGTTAGGAAGTTAGAAAATTTAATTATTTATTGTTGTATTTGTGTGCTGATTGGAAAGTTTGTTTCTTTATTTGTGTAAATTGTAGTGAATTGTGTAGATATAAAATGTCCGTAAAGGACTGCAGCGATGGATCCGTCGAGATTGGCCTTGTCTGAGGACGCTAGCGTTGCAGTGTCGTGGGGCGGGTTCTTTTCCCCAGCACAAGGAACCACTACAAAAATATTTCGCATTCACGAATTTCGAGGGTCAAAGGAAGATCGACCAGAGTCGAGAAGGAGGTAACCTACTAAGGGTCATTAAATTGCTGACTCGGAGGACAAACCGGGCGTGGAGAAAATAGATGCACTAAGAGGACTTCGTCGTTACCGACGATACTTATGGCCCACAAATAAGAATGGGGCATCCAGGTGGAAGCGGTGCATCCTCGCACTCTCCCAACCGAATCAAGATCCAAATGTAAGCGGGGCCATATTTTCCATTTAAGTGAAAAACTCATACAAACATAATTTGAATGAGTGTTTCCTTTAAATGAAAAATATAAACGTGGTAAATTTATGTCATATTATTATGTATCGCATGACACTATTTCATAAATAGTCACGCGAGCGGAAGGCCATCTTACCCGGGCAAGAGCCCCTGTAACGCATAAAATGGAGTGAGCTCACCCGATGGCTAGCTCATTATAGCGGAGGGGCCGCCCAACGTGGCGGGTCCCATACCCGGTCAGGTTCGGAATCGGAATGGAAAGACCGAAATTTTTGTTTAATAATTCATAATTTTTTTATTCTTCCCAGTCCTAAATAAATCCTACATATATTCAAACACGTATAGGAATTTATCCACTTTTTTATTAAAATATCATTTGGCTTTAGTAATTTCATGAAATGTAGCAACACATGCAATAAAGAAATAACTAGAACTAGATGATCAATTCTTTCTCAATTCAAAAACTTCTGGTTAAAAATGTAAATAAATATGAATTTATAAACAATTTTATAAAAAAATAATATAAAAATTTTTTTAAAGAAGCCAATAGGGTACTTACCCAACATGTGGGTGTATTACAATGTTGCTGCAATCTTAAGGCCGTTACAACTACCATTCAAATATAATTCCTATTAACTATGCTTTAAAATTTCCAATAAATATTACTCGACATTTCCTTTGATAACATATATCACGTCTATTAATTTACGGTCAATAACAATCTGCCGTGCATAATCCACTATGCTCGCACAATATATAAGATCTAGCTTGTCGCATGGAAAACGGAGACAAATCAGGAAAATCGGTCCCATTAATCTTCTACTCCGAAAGTTAAAGCATGTGATTAGCACCGAAAACCACCAGTTACCCTCACTAGTTTCTATGGTACCAAAAGTTTGCAAAATCTTACAACAGTTTGAAGAAACGACTCGTTTAACTGCGATTTGTATCTACTTCGCCGTGAGAGAGTAAATTAATCTTCAAACAAAGTTTCTTGCATCAAAAGCTAATTCACCCTCGGAAGCCGCACACAACTGCTCACAAAAGTTTGCGAATCCAACGCCGATCGATCCATTAACACGCCAAGGCACGATTCCACAAATCTAATGCAAGAAAATTGAATTGAATGCAAAAGATAATGAAACTAAAGTACCATGAAGAGTAATGTAACAAATGAAAAATGGCTGAAAAATTCCAACACCGTAATCAACATGTTTCTGCAACTCGCTGGTGGTTAGTCCGCGCATTCTTCCATTCATGCAAACCTTCATGTAACGAGTCTCAAACCAAATAAATAGAAATGCGTCAGCAACAAATAAGTGAATGTTTGTCGCTGATTGCTCCGGAAATTTTTTTTTCATGTAGAGCGTACTTCACACAAATACAAGTACACTCCGTTTAGTTTCTACCGTTTGGATGCATTTTGAGGGAATTTGTATGCGAAAAGAGAACAATTAAAGAATTCTAATGTTCAGCTGGGAGATGGTTTTGTCTAATTTTCACGGGTAGAGGAGTTTTCATGGAAAAACTGCTTGCGAAGCAATAGCAAATCGAACAAAACACAGCAAATGGATTTTAAGAAATCAAAATTTCGTTCAGTTCTACCGTCTGGATGCATTTTGATGGAACTTATATGCTAAAAGAGAATAATTAAAGAATTCTAATGTTTAGCCGGGAGATCGTTTTGTATAATTTTCATGGGTAGAGGAGTTTTCATGGAAAAACTGCTTGCGTAGAAATAGTATATCGAACAAAACACAGCATATGGGTGTACAGTAATTAGGGAGAAATTGAAGATTTTCAATTTATTTATAGTTCTATGGAAATGTTTTGTTTGCAATATATTCGCGAAAATAGTAAGTCACTGGAGTGCATTCTTGACATTTTTATATCACAATAGATTAGTATTTTCGCCTCTACGAGTATTCACTGGGCCGAGGATCACTGACAGAAATTCTCTGCATCATGCACATTTATCGCATGGTTAGAACTCATTAACACTCGGGGCATTCTCGAACCTTTATGTTCGGTTGGACTGCAAATTGACGACTAGCGGCAAAGGATTTCACTTCTTGAAAGAAGTTTAATCTTCCGTTGTTTTGACGACAAACCACTACCTCTGATGCAACACCACCGATCGATCCATTCGTGGCGCCTTTAACTGGAATGTCCGCTCGCTGACCATCCAAGGTGCACGGCAAAATCAATAAAACAGAACACCTCGATCCCGATAGCGGTTTCAAAAGGTAGTAGGAAAGGCGGATACTACTTTGACGTCGTGACGTGTTCGCGGTGACGATCAATCACAGACTCCTCGATCCGCCCAACCAGATTGTAATGAATCGGCCCTACACCACTGCCGACTAATACATATGCACATTGCTACCATATGGCTTCCTATCTAACATCAGTTTTGACGACTTCCCTTCCTACGTCGGTTTAATTTGGGAATTTCAAACGGGTTGTCTCTCCGAAAATCGAAGTCGAAGCGCGTTTGTGTGAACCACCATTAGCGGATTAGAGCATGAGACTTCTTTGTCGTCACATGGTCTAGCAGTGAAAATCCTTCTTTTCGTGTTAGTTGTGAGTTCTGCCGATGGTTGCAACACGTTCCTCTGAGCCAACGGGACACGCTTGCAAAAGGGCGGAGCACCTAGCCCCATATTCAAAGAAGGGAGGCTATATCCATAGGCCTAACGTCGGTGAATCTCAGGCTGAAGTGTTCAAGCAATTCGCATAGTTTCAAACAAGCATCCCAGGAGTGGTTAGTTTTGCGCCGAAGGGTTTAAATCAAGGAACAAAGCTAGAGGCGGAGCTACGAATGGCAGGAGTAAAATATAAGAACTTCCGTTGAATGTGCTGATATTAGATTATCGAACGTATGTACATATTACTTAGGATGAGAAGAATAATTAAAGCATGTAACCGTTTATTAGATTTTACCATAGTATTGGTGGTATTCTACCATGGAGTCTCCAAAGTGCCAGTTTTATCTGTTATCCTAGTTCCGCCAATAAATAGGCCTTCCTACGCATCTGTAAACATTTGAGGACACATAAAAATTTTTAAACGTGCATTTATCTTTGGATGTAACAACCTTTGCATGTAGCAGAAATCTAGTCATACGTTAGATTTGCTCCGAAATCGAAGCATTCATAAAATGACCTGGGTATCACCGAATGGCAACACACAAAACCAGATCGATCATGTTGGGACCCAACAACGTTGGGCCTCGAGCATACTTGACGTCCGTACATACCGAGGTGACAATTGTAACTCAGATCATTACTTGATTAAATTAACCTATCAATACCGTATGTCAAAGGCATATTCAGCGAAGACCATCCCGCTACAAAAAATTGACATCGAAAGGCTCCAAACGGCGTTTGTGGCCGAAAATTTCACGGAGACCCTCGACAACCAGCTCGCTCCCATCTTATCAGACACATCGTTAAAGACGAGAACGACCTCTGAATGGAAGTGAAAGCGGCCATCAGGACCATGGCAGAACAGACGATCGGACATCAAGCCCGGCGCAAGAGGAATGATTGGTTCGATGATGGGTGCCAGAATGCGTTAGATAAAAAGAATCAGGCGTACAAAGAATACGTAGGTAGGAAAACCAGGACGAAGAGAGAACACTATGAAAATCTCAGAAGAGTAGCGAATAAGATAATTAAGATTAAGAAAAGAAAATACTATGACGACCAATTGAGAAGTATAGATGTAAGTTTAGCGAGCAATAACACAAGACAAGCATACAAAGTAGTGAAAAGCCTGTAACGTGGTTATCAGCCCAAAACCACGCTCTGTCGTGATGACAGCGGCATCATATTTTAAAAAACTCCTTAATCCTTCGCACAGCTCCAGAACATTGGAGCCTATAGACGTCTGCGGAGAGCTTCCATTGGCTCCACCAACTCTGGATGAAGTTTGTTCCATCATCAAAGTCCAAAGGAATAATAAAGCGCCGGGCATTGAAGAGATTCCAGTGGAGCTCATCAAATATGTTGGCAGTAGTGTTCATAAAGCTATTCACAAAGTCATCCAGCACATTTGGCAACAAGAACATATGCCGAAAGAGTGGAGCCAATCAATTATATTCCCTATCCACAAAAAAGGTGACAAGCTACAGTGTGAAAATTATAGAGGCATATCACTGCTTTGTACGGCGTACAAAATATAATCGGATCATACGCCAACAGTATTATTGGGGAGTATCAAGGTGGTTTTAGAGCAGGTAGATCAACAACAGACCAATTTTTCACAGTCAAGCAGGTACTTGAAAAATGCTGGGAGTTCATCATAGACGTACACCAAATTTTCGTTGACTTCAAGCAAGGATACGACGGTATTGATCGCAATGTACTGTACCAAATAATGCTAGGTTTTGGGATCCCAGCCAAATTAGTCCATCTTACCAAAATGACAATGATGTCGACAACCTCCGAAGTCCGCATCAATCACGAACTCACCGATGCCTTTGACACACATATCGGACTAAAGCAGAGAAATGGGCTGGCCCCATTGCTATTCAATTTGGCTCTGGAGTACGTCCTAAGTAAGCTGTCGATACGCGAGGTACATTACTATACAAGCCAAGTAGTGGCCTATGCGGACGACATAAACATTTTGTCACGGTCGTTAACAACTACCAAAGAACTCTTTCTGAAACTCGACAGAGAAGCAAAACTAGTAGGGCTACAAATCAATGAAAATAAAATAATGTTACTGACGCAGTCGAGGAAAAATACCTCAGGTACACAAAATATCACACTTGGCGAATACAGTATCGAGAATGTTAGCGAATTTGTGTATTTAGGCGCCAAAATAACGAAAACGGGCAATGAAAGATACGAAATACGCCGAAGAATACAGCTCGCAAATAAAATATTCTATTCAGTATTGACGATCTTGAAGACCAGCTGCATACACAGGAAGACAAAGCTCCAAGTATACAAATTAGTGATAAGACCTGTGTTATGCTATGAGTGTGAAACATGGACCCTAACCCAAGCATCCGCAAATATATTGAACGCCTTTGAGCGACGGATCCTGAGGCGAATAATCGGAGCGAAGCTAGACGGGGACCAATGGCGAATTCGATACAACCATGAGCTGTATGAAATTTTTGACGAACCGGAGGTCTCAAGGATTGTAAGACTGCGGAAGCTGCAATGGGCTGGACACATGAATCGTATGGACGAACAACGGATACCCAAGAAGGTATTCGTTGGGAGAACTGAAGGCCGGCGGCCAGTGGGGAAACCGAGGAAACGCTGGTCTGATTCGGTCGACGAAGACAGTTCATCGCTGCTCGGATTTCGGAATTGGAAGACGCGGTCAATGGACCGAGAAAATTGGAGGCGCTGTTTGCAGGAAGCGAAGGCCCGAAAGGGGCTGTAGTGCTAAGAAGAAGAAGAAAGAGTAACAACCCCACACTGGACTCATGTGAAATGATTCACCACATCTTCATTTTTTTTCGTACATTATATTTATATTTTCAAGTTTTTAATCAAACTTTTGCTCGGAATAAATTTGTAGAGTCTACCCACAACAAAATGTAAATATTCCTCATTAGTTACGTTACTAAAATTAGTTATTAGTTGAATGCACGTGAGGAAATTCATATTGATAAGCCTTTTAACACATGTGCATTTATTTCAAACCAGTTATTTTAAAAATCAGGCAAATTTAAAAGAGTAGGGATTTTATTGACAACTGAAATAGTAGCCCAATACTTTAAAAATGATTCAATTTGGAAAATATTGACCAATATTACCTAAGAAGGATCCATCTTTTGCTACAATGATTCGTCAAAACTGTTAATAAATCCGAAAATACTTGATATTGTTTCCTACACTCCTTCAATTACCTGAAGAACTATGAAGTCAATCGCTTTTCCTAACGTGCTTTAGACTTGGTTTTTAATAAGTACACTGTAGGTTAAGAAGGTACCTGTAGGGTACAGTCCGTTGTCACGTCCAAAGACTTCACATCTAGAACCGATGAAAGGTCGGTTCCGATTTCGTTCGAACGATTTTAAACAAAAATCATTACAAGATCTCAGCTTAATATCTATGCCGCACCGGTAAATTGAGACAAGCTTCTAGCGCAGCCAAGTTAGATTGCATTTGGCAATGCAATACATGGAAAGGATGCATTATAGCAGTGTTCTCATGTTAGAATTTTCAATTACAGATTTGCGTAATAAAGTTAATAACAAATAATACTATATTGAAAGTTTAAATCATAATAAAAATTAAATATGATAAAGATATCAACGTAAAGGGAAATTTAAGTTTAATATTGTATATAAAAAAAATAATGTTAATTTATATTCATAAAAAATAAACATTTTTTTTTCTAAATTTTATAATTTACAAAAATTTAAATTTGAGAAATAATACTTTCAAATCTGCAATTGAAATTTCGGAACAGTGTTATGCCGATTTTCAGGCAGTTGGCTTAGCCGACTGCTCGATTACTACAAAACAATTTGTGTTTAAGTTGATGAAGTACTTACTCTGGAGTTTACCTAATACATACTACGTTTTCGTCTAGTCAAGCATTATAAATGTTGTTCAAATAATCCGAAAGTAGTACTCAGTGGGTTTATTTTTCATCTTATTTTTGGATTAGCTCGAAAATTAATTTGCATATTTACCTCTTACCAGTAAATTTATGGTTAAAAATTTAAATCATGTTACCATGAAATAGGGAGCTAATGGTAAAAGTTCTATGGAGCCGATGCTCCAATGAAGTGACATTAAATTCAATTGTTTTAGATGAGTTTATCTGAAGTAGCACTTACCTTAATAAATATATTTTTAAAAAATTTAATGAATTTTGATGTGAATTTGAACATATTCTAATTTAAGATGACTAACGAACTACATTACTTAAAATTTTATACAGATATTTAAAATGGATTAAAAATTGTAGACATTATTTACTGCAGTTTCTGGCGATAAGGTAAAATGTGATCTCTGTCAAAGCCCATACTCTGTCAAAGGAGGCTCTACAACGAATTTGAGGAAGCATATTCTGAAAAAACATCCATCATACGCCTTGAGTACGCAGTCAGATTTATCAATTAATCAATTATTTGTTCAACTGCAGGTCCGGGTGTAACTGCCTTGGGGCGCTGATACTCGGACTGACGCCTTGAGAACGCAGTTGAACGTATTCTAATTTGCTTATCCCGGGCTAAGTGCCTTGTTATAGAATAAGCTCGGGCGCACGCCTTGAACCAGCAAATGGAGAAATACTCCTCGATTTCCTTGCTTGTTTAATTTTCTTGTATAGCATAATTAAGCTTACTTAATTGCTTAACAACTAAAATAATGAAAACAATTTAACTATTACACAGTCAAAGTGCAGTTATTTTTTTTTTACCGTCATCTCTTTGTGACTGGTGCAACTATAAAGCCCAAGCTTTCGGCCGATTTGCCTAATTGCGCATGCGTGTAACCAATTCGTTCCGCTGAGGCAGTACGGTCGATAGCGATGTCTTGTGTATATGTTTTAATTCTTAATACGAGATGGATACGCACCTACTTCTCCTAATGCATGATACGACGGCCACAGTGGTTTGAGTACGATTCCCAGCTTTTCGCATATATTGCCATTCAGAGTACACGGAGAGGAAAGACGGGACGCGGAACGAGTCATAATTGCACTGCGGCTTTTGTAACACTGAAATATATAGGGGATTAGCAACACACTTAATCCGTCAGATATCAAAATGTGCTATCATGACAGCCATATACGAGGCTGTGGCAGATGCATTAAATTGTGGACATTATTTGCTGGACATTATTTATTGCAGTTTCTGGCGATAAGGCAAAATGTGATCTCTGTCAGAGCCTATACTCTGTAAAAGGAGACTCTACGACGAATTTGAGGAAGCATATTCTGAAAAAAACATCCTTCATCATATGAAAGTATTGCTCCATCTTCATCAAAACCACCACTCTCTCAAACTTTTTTTTGTGGTAGGGAAGTGAATACCATTTATGCACAGAGTGTGGGACTCCCATGCTCGAAAGAAGGCAACTGGACTACCCACTAAACACCTCCCCTGTCAACCTGAGAACCTAGCCTGGAACCGTTTGACACATTACTTTGGGCCAGGTCTCGTTTTGTTACGCCGTGAGGCGCCTTCAAGCTAGGGGATCCCTTTCCTAGCGGGAAGGGAGAGAGGACGAGGAAGTGGCAGACAAGCGATCCCCCACCCCCAACGCTCCCGGCTGCTGTGAGTCCCTTTTATCTTTTAGGACCGCCCGAGCATAATGTGCCACCTGGTTCCATTTGTCAACCGATTCGAGCATCACCGCAACTATATTGTCCGAGGTGAGTTCTCCCGTCTCCCTGTAGAGGTTCCTTCACAGCCTGTCCCATTTCGTGCACGCAAAAAATGTGTGACAGGCATTGTCCTCCTCTTCTCCCCGTGACTTACCAATCTTGTGCATGCCCGTCTCAAAAGCTGGGTCAGATAGAAGTCAGTCTCACCGGGATGAGGCGCGCAATCCACTTTCCCTTCGTGCAATTGACCCAAGACTGCTGCCAATCGTTGAGCGAGCGCTGTCTTTCCTCGCGAACAACCGTCTCCCTCGCATCCTCGTTTCAGCGCAGGTAAATAGCGCGGCGCTCTCTAGCAAGGAGGGCGACATGTATCACGCCTGCACTTACTCTCACCGCCGAATCAGAGACTGTCGGATACGAAGATGCAAGCCTCAGTGCTCCTCTTCTCTGTACCTGTTCCAAACGTTTTCGATATACCTCCTTGCTGAGAGCGTCGCCCCATACTTCTGCTCCGTACAGTAGCACTGACCCTACCGCACTCATCAAGAGGCATCTTCTTGATGGGTTGGGTCCCCCTACGTTGGCCATAAGTCGACTCAGAGCCGATATTCCCGAAGCAGCCTCCTCAGCCGTTGCACTGATTTGCTCAGAGAAACTCAGCTTCGAGTCGATCAGTAGTCGCAGGTACTTCACCGATGGCTTCGATTCGCATATCTCCAATACTGATCATCCTTACTCTAGGGATTCTTTTTTTTGTCAAGATGACCACTTCGGTTTTCTCCAGTGCTAAACTGAGCCCGCGAGCAGTCATCCAGTCCTTCACTCGCCGCATTAGCATACCAAGCCTAAGTTGCGCCTGTTCAACGGTGCGTCCAGCGACCAGAGCCGCAACATCATCCGCATAGCCGACCAAGCGCGAGTCATCTGGCATCTTAAGTCTCAGTAGCCTTAGAGCAAAGTATTATGCCGCGAGCATCAAGCTCACGTTCTGAAATTGTAAATACAACTTCAGTGCCATCAACTTCATGTTCTGAAGTTTCAAAGGGTTTGAAATTGGAAAAGCAAACAACTCTTTCAAAATTTGTGAAAAGATCTCTAAACATAATTGGAGAGAAAAAATTGAACGACCTAGCTCCCAATATGATTGTAAAAGATTTGCAACATATATGCAACGATTATGGAAGATGCTGGTTTCAAAAGTTTAATTAATTACACTGGTCGGTACCAAAACAAGAGCAAAAATGTGTATATGTGAACTCGATACATATGGACACGGTAAATCCAAATATGTAGGCATAAATTATCCAGCACATCAAATTTTGATGCAATGAGCATTTTTGGATCTTACTAAAATACGGCATATTTCGATGCAGGCAACGGTATTCGTGAAAGTTGGTACATGAATTTCATTGTTTTCTGTATTTATCTCTGTACTAGAAAGAGATAGTGAGCTGTTGTTTACTACTTACTAACGAACATGCACAAGCGCAGTGATTGATGCGAAAGCGCAGTAATTGTTTTGAATAAATGAGCGACGCGTGTGGGTAAACTTAAAAAATTAACAAAAGAGTTATTTGCTTAGTTCTACCAGATATTAAAAAAATGTTGAGCCCTTTTAAGCAGCTAACAGCAGAAATTTCTTCACAAACGGATGTAACCATTTTGGTGATAATTACTGCATTTGACAGTGTTGTGGAAATATGCGATAATTTATATATAACTAATTATTAAGACAGACGTCGGCAAGAGCCTTCTGTCAAAAATCATAGCCGAGTTCAAAAGCAGAGCTTGCCGTTACTGACCAGTCAGCTTATGAATCTACCATGAGTTGCTTGCAAATAGAAGTTGAAGAAATGGTTGATATACCAGAAACGAAAACATCCAATGCTGAAGAAGTGAATGCAACTACATCTACTATTTCAGTTGAGGAGAATTTAATTTGGAACAACTTCGACGCAAAAGCTTCAATTATATCAGTGTCAAATGCAAATACAATATTGGTTTTTTTTTTCTTTTTTTAAAAACAAAATTATTGACTACAATATTAGCGCTTTAAAGCAATACATGGAGGAAAGAAACACAACAAGGTATGAATGTCCTCGAAAATGTCTATATCCAGAGCCGTCACGTTTAGCCGAAAAACATTTAACTGATGGCTATTTCAGTGCCTTCTTTTAAAGGGCGCAGCTCCTCAAAGCCAGAACGGATGGAGAAAGTTCTGTTCTTAAATATGAACCAAAGGTTAATTTAATAAATTTTTTAATTGTTTGCGCCCATCGAACCTTCTTTGAATTTCCCGGAAAATTCATTCAGATTCTATTGGCATTTTCTGTTCTCCGCATTAATTTTATTGTGTATCGGATACTCTTTAGATAACATAGCGAATTTGTATGGGAACAGGTTTTTCGGTGCTTGTGCTGCACTAATCGATATATATCGTAGAGTGGCAAAACATTAAAATTCAGCTTTCTAGAAAATTTTGTGCAACTCTTGGAAAGGAAATCATTGTGGTATACGAGAATATGGGGAAAATACAGATACTCTTGAAAGTAACGAAAATAACGAGTACCGATACAACAGTAACGGGTATTCGTTGTTTCAGTAACGAGCTCATATAGGTATTGATTTTGTCGTTACTTTCACAGCTCTATTAATCAAAGATACAAGCGACTTAAATACATGATTCCATCTCCAGAAGTCATCAGATAAGAATCTATTCTATTGTATTTTCCAAAAACAATTTGCTATAAACTGTATCGAATTCTATTGGTTGGTCATTAAATATAAAATGAATAGTCAAGGTTATAATTATGCAGGAGACGAATATTTCATATTTATTATGCGCTCGGGTTTTACTTTTAAACTTTCAAAGTATGTGTGCACAAGTTTTAATTACCCTAAAGAATATATGTGCTTTTCTTGCCCTTGAAATCAATTCGCTGAATTACTTAAAAACGATAATTATTCTGCAGATACAATTCCGACAAGTCATTTTATGGACAAACATTTGCAGAAAGTCTCGGTTACGTTTTCTTTTGTGGATGAAATTAATAAATCCTTTCCTTTTACATTCTCTTACGTGTTTTGAGAAATCATTCTGTAGTGATTGTGGGTTGTTAATTGTCCATTAAGGACTAAGGCTGCCTCAGCGAAATACGTGTTGACTTGGTCCAGGGACGCGTGCAGTCTAGCGTCTGCACCGAGTTCCACTATAAATTATTTATCGCATACACAATTTGTAGGGTTAACAAACACGGAGCGCAGAACAAAAACAGAAAGGCGCAGGCTTGACGGCTGAAGGTTTCTTGTTTTATGATACCTACTGTCCTTGTTAACTGCATGCTTCAGAAACTTACCTCATCCCCGACGAGAAACTGGCATGACACGGAAGAAACTGGGGTATCCAGGTGGAATTTATGCCTCCTCGCACCCCTCCCAACTATACTTAAGGTCCTGTTAGCGGAATCCATGAGCAAGGATTCTCCATCCGTTGAAAAACCACAACCCGATGGCTGGGTTAGCGGAGGTTCTTCCCATCGATCCGGGTCTTCTACCCGGTTCTTTCGAACGACGAAAGAATCGTTAAAATAGAAAATTACTATTTCAAATTCGTTGAAATGAAACCTTAACTTTAATTTCTTCCTAAATTCTATTAAACTGTTGAATGCAGTTCTATGTTATAATCAATCTCAATTGAATCCAGCATATATTTTAGCTATTTCCCTTTTTTAATGATGATTATGTTATTTTATTCAAAAAGTAAGCAAAGCTGCTTATTTGGTAGTTCAAAGAAAATTTATGGCCATCCATTATGGAAATGATTTATTTCACAGTTTCAAAAAAAAAAAATAATATTGAAAAATATTAAGCGTAATTATGTACATTAGTAATGGATAAAACCTAAAATAAATTGTATATCGACCATCTTAACATAAATTTAAAATATATAAATTAACTAATTTAACAAATTGGTTCAAATACAAACCCAGATAAGCGTTGTTTGGTTATTTTAATCATTTAATAGCGAATATTTTACAATTTAGCACAAATTTCAATTAATTTTTAATAAGCAAACAAGAATTACAAAATATGATTAACGATTAACGTTCGATATAGTTTGAAACGCATACTAAATTAAGTACAATAGTTATGGAGTTGCATTGCTGTCAATCAAGCCTTATCTCCAATTTTATTATCTTCCACGAAAAAGTACCATCTACAATCAAAATATCCATCTGAATATCAAACTGGACATTCAGGAAACAAAAATCCTTCAATTTCAATATTAACTCTATATCAAAACATAGAACTGCAAAAGTTTCTTTCTTTTCTAATCGTATCTCCTTACGATCTCTTTAATGGATTGCCTTTCAAAATATAGATGAAAAGAATATATGCTAGTGAATCTATATCTATATATATATATATATATATATATATATATATATATATATATATATATATATATATATATATATATATATATATATATATATATATATATATATATATATATATACATAGATATATATATAATAATGAATGAGTGTAAACTATAAAACGTTATATGAATCGCGAATAGTTTTACTTGTTACTCGTATAAACTTTACATTAATCACTTGATTTTTTTTTTTTTTTTGTTAGGGAGGCAAATGCTATTTATGCACAGAGTGTGGGACTATCCACTAAACACCTCCCCTGTCAACCTGAGAACCTGGCCTGGAACCGTTTGACACATTACTTCGGGCCAGGTCTCTTTTTGTTACGCCGTGGGGCGGGAGGGGAGAAGGGAAGAGGAAATGCCAGAAGAGCGATCCCACAGCCCCAGCGCCCCCGGCTGCTGTGAGTCCCTTTTATATTTTAGGACTGCCCGAGCATAATGTGCCACCTGGTTCCATTTGTCAACCGATTCGAGCATCACCGCAACTATATTATCCGGGGTGAGCTCTCCCGTCTCCCTGTAGAGTTCCCTTCGCAGCCTGACCCATTTTGTGCACGCAAAAAATGTGTGACAGGCATTGTTTTCCTCTCCTGGGCAAAACCGACAATCGGGAGACCGTGACCTACCAATCTTGTGCAGGTAAGATTGAAAACACCCATGCCCGCTCAAAAGCTGGGTCAGATAGAAGTCAGTCTCATCATGCCTTCGATTTAGCCACGGTCTCACATCCGGGATGAGGCGCGCAGTCCACTTTCCCTTCGTGCAATTGACCCAAGACTGCTGCCAATCGTTGAGCGAGCGCTGTCTCTCCTCGCGGACAACTATCTCCCTCACATCCTCGTTTCAGCGCAGGTAAATAGCGCGGCGCTCTCTAGCAAGGAGGGCGACAGGTATCATGCCTGCAATAACTCTCACCGCCGAGTCGGAGACTGTTGGATACGAAGATGCAATTTTCAGTGCTCCTCTTCTCTGTACCTGTGCCAATCGTTTTCGATATACCTCCTTGCTGAGAGTGTCGCCCCATACCTCTGCTCCAAACAGTAGCACTGACCCTACAGAACTCATCAAGAGCCGTCCTCTTGATGGGCTGGGTCCCCCTACGTTGGCCATAAGTGGACTCAGAGCCGATATTCCCGAAGCAGCCTTCTCAGCCGTTGCCCTGATTTGCTCAGAGAAACTCATCTTCGAGTCGATCAGTAGCCCCAGGTACTTCACCGCTGGTTTCGACGCGATTTGTATGTCTCCAATACTGATCATCCTTACTTTAGGGATTCTCTTTTTTGTCAAGATGACCACTTCGGTTTTCTCCAGTGCTAAACTGAGCCCGCGAGCAGTCGTGCATTCTCTCACTCGGCGCATTAGCATACCAAGCCTAAGTTGCGCTTGTTCAACGGTGCATCCAGCGACCAGAGCCGCAACATTATCCGCATAGCCGACCAAGCGCGACTCATCTGGCATCTCAAGTCTCAGTAGCCCGTCATAAGACACGTTCCACAGGTCCGGACCAAGGATAGATCCCTGGGCAACACCCGATGTAATTTCCATCCTTCATTGGCCCTGTGTCGTGTCGTAGAGCAGGCTTCGGTCCTTTAGGTAGTTCCTCAAAAGCCGCATTAGATATTCTGGAACTTGAAAAGAGCTTTCCAGCGTATCCAGAATATCCACCCATCTAGCGGAGTTGAAGGCATTCCTGACGTCGAGTGTCACCAACAGGACGATCCATCGCTTGGTGCGACTATATGCCTTTGCCTTTTAGACCGCGTTCACCACCTCTGCAAACGCATCAATGGTAGAACGTCCTGCTCTAAAGCCGTACTGCCGAGGAGATAGGTCCCCAGCAGCACGAATCGCGTCAGTGAGTCTTCCCTTGATGAGTTTCTCTAGTACTTTCCCAGCCGTGTCTAGCATGCATAACGGGCGGTATGCAGACGCCGATCCGGGATTTCCCTTCCCCTTGCTGATCAGCACGAGCCTCGCCACCTTCCATCGTACCGGGAAAACCCCGTCCCGTAGGCAAGCGTTGAATGTGCTGAGCAGCAAGTCAGGACAATGGTGATAGACGAGCCGAAACACCTCCGCTGGAACACCATCTGGACCTGGAGCCTTCCTCGTTTTCAATGAGAGGACTGCCTCCTCCAGTTCCAGCTGTGTGAAGGGTGGGCACTCGACTGCTGTTTCACCATGGACACCGTCAACACGGACGGGATGGGCGGGGAAGAGTCCCCGCACTATCACGTCCATCTTTTCCACGTCATGTATACAAGGCTTCCGTAGGGCACCAAGTTTCCCCATGACCAGCTTGTAGCCAAGGCCCCACGGATCCTTGTTCACATTGTCCACTAGGTCTTGCCAGCAGCGAGCCTTGCTACTGTTGATCAGTTTGCGAAGGCATTTCCTGGCCAACTTGTATGCTGCCACCCACTTGCATGCCTCGCCACGGTTCCGCGCCCGTTGAGCCTCACGTCGAAGCTTGTGACACTCCCTTCGCTTTTCAGCGATTTCAACCACCAGTACACTGGGGGCTTGCCGTGCCGGAGTCTTCGACGGGGCATAGAAGCGCAGCAAGCAGTCGTAATGATGCTCATAGTAGAGTTCCAGACGTCTTGAGCTACCAGTTCTTCCGTCCCCTTCGAAGCTCGCTGCAGCGGCTCACCTGCTGTGAGAACCTTGACGAACCTCTCGACGTCCATCCTTCCGATATTCCATGCAGTTGTAGAAAGCCGAGAGCACGGACGTCGGGAGACAGCATCACTTATCGCAAGCAGCATGCACTGATGATCACTGGCTGAGTAGTCCTCTAATACTTTCCAGTTGTGTATCCTCCGTACTAAGGACTCCGAAGCGAATTTCACGTCCCGTATGGTTCCCTCACAGCCAATACGGCGGAAAGTCTGCATATTTACGGAGTTTAGTACGACGAGGGCCGTCCTGGCCGCCATTTCCAGGATTCGTTTTCCCCGCGGATCCGTCTCTGGCATGCCCCATTCGATTGCTTTAGCGTTGAAGTCGCCCCTCAACGAGCACTTTGCCTTCTGCGTTCAAGACAGCGCCCTCCAAAGCATTAAGCTTGGCTTGGAAAGATGATATCAATTCGTTAGGCGTTAGGTACACACTAAAGAAGGTGATCCCTGAGCACCGAACCCACACGAAACCATCCCCCCGTCCACAACTCTCCGCTCACTTGATTGTGAATATGTCGATCGACGCTTGCTAGCCAATTGGGGCAGATTGGCATGATGCTTGCGCACATTTACCCCTGAATTACCTCTTTGTTTTGATCTACAAGCGTATCCAAATAATGCTTTCACAAAGCGAAAACATAAAGGGGAAAATGTGCAATATTTTAAAACACTTATGCCCTCAATTTTTACTTTCGGCAAAAACGAATAAATCTATTAATATATTGTCGACAAATTGGGCATCACTAAGAGCTTACCAACAATTGGTGTATGTTGCCATGTGTTCACATTCTAAAATCACACCTTCAATCGGTACATCCATACAAATATTGAAAAAATTTATTGCAAAGCTCACGTCGACAATAAAAATTTCACAGAACTACTGATGATTGCGATGACTGTCGACGGCTATTACAAATATCAGATTTTACCTTGCACTAACTTACATATCACCCCCCTCCAAAAGTTTAGCTGGCTTTCTTTCACAGCGGAAAGATAAAACAAACTATTGCGTTTTATCTGTGAAAGTTGAGCTGTATTGTAATTACTTTACGGATGAAACTATATCTCCCATCCAAACAAATTGCACTTATTTTGTTGAGATGACTTGGCCGCCCGCCCGCAGTAGTCCCTTAAGTTTGAGCTTCAGATACGGTGCAGAGGTTAGCTTTCCGTTCGTATGATGGCACTTTTCCCTTCCAGGACAACAACCGGCCGCCTGTCCTTCCCTTCAATTTGAATTTGCGGTGAAGATTCGCCGGGACATTCACACGACGGATCTCCCACATTGCGCAGTTCACTTGCTAAGGGAAAAACACTCCGCAAAACTATTCCCTCTCCAACACACGGCACCTATGCGGTCCTCTTCGTGACCGTTCATGTCACCGGCTGCGTTTACACGGCATCTTCTGCACTTTCGGTCCAAAGTCTTTTGAAGTAGAAGCCGAAAAGCAGCAGCGCTCACTGCAATTCTCTAATTCTTATGGAAATGCGAGGAAACTGTTTTCCTCGTGATTTTCGACACCATATTCCTTCACCAATCATCTATGATCAAATCGTGAAACCGATCGAACACCAAATATTTATTACACAATTAAATGTAGTTGGATTAATAGTTCAACATACGAGTATAGCCTAGACCTTCAACCATTTCAAAAGATGCACCCAAATCTGCATTTGACTTTGAGCAAAAACTGAACGTTTCGAAATTCCAGCAGGACCAGCAACTATCACAAATATTATGTAACAGAAATGGAGGAATGCTATCAAGAGTATTCAACCATGATTCCTTTTATGTTACAACAAATTTTGGTTGAAGTTCTAGTCTTCGACATAGCACTGTGTATCAACCAATTTTTTTTATGAAAATCCGAATGTATGTGCACTAAGTGTCCACATCTAGTGTTTTAGTTTTTGCACCTAAATGCCGCAAGCAGCGATTGTGGCTAATTTCCGTTGTGCCACTGCATGCTCTTCGAGTTTCATTTTCGCATGATGAATTCTGCTGTACAACCCGTTCTGAACAATTTGGAATCCATAGCTTTTGAGTAGTTAGTGTTATAATAGTTCCGTTTCCTGAGAAAGCGCTCAAGTTTTATCGCGTCAACTCCATAACTTATGCAGAGTTTAACGATACCCTTAATAGAAAGGGCAAGGACAAACACTTTAGATAGAAATTTGAATCTTTATTTATAACGACGAAATTCATGAAGTGGAACTTTTCCGGGACGGTAATTTTGAGGTTACCGTCATTATACCACCGGTTGCTAGCACACTTTAAGAAGCAGCTTTGGTCGACCTCTAAGCGGTTTCACAGGGGAATAATCCATTCCAAAGTTTTTGCGACACACTCGAATAGCCTCGCTCGCACTTGTAGTAATCGAGGAGTTATGGCTCAAAAAGCCAGCGCGGCGACCACAAGAACAGGCACAGCCAACACAACTGTTACAAGACACACAACAGAAACAATTGCAAACAGTAGAGCAACCACAAACAACCCAACCTCAATCATTTTCAGAGCAAGTAGCTTATGAAAAGACTGTTACAGATAGGGAAAATGCCTTAATCAATTCATTCTCAAATATGATTATTGACGATGTCAAGGTCTTTCCAAATTTCCAAAATCCATTTGTCCTGCCACCACCAATGACAAATGGCAAAACACTGCAAGAACAAAATCAATCCAACGAATCAGTTGTGCAATCAATATCGAATGGAAATGGTCATATTGAAAATATTAATAAGAATGACACAAATCAATTGGTCGACAATTCGATCAGATCTTAAATAAAAATGTTCATATCTGAACTCGTCATCACACTAATAAACAGTTCATAAGACGCGCTTTCGAGTTTTCAATTTTTCCGTTCTCTAACATTCATCATCATCGTACTGCTAAGTTGCATCTTTAGAATACTTTCGAGAAAACTGAATGAAATTTTGCGTAAAGAGTGTAAGTGACCGGCCGACCTTCGTAAATTTCAATAATCCAACAGGCACACAGAAAAAGTTCTCGCCGCGTTGTTATCAAGCATTCGTAAAAGTTTGAAAACGGTCTGCCAGCTGAAGAATTGTTTGTGTTTAGACGTGCAGTTGGTCACCGTCGCGAATGCAAAGTGGATTGCACACCTGAGCTTGACGGGGGATTTTTCTCCGTATGGGAAGTGAATCGTCGCCGCGAAAATGTCACTGCCAAGGAAAGTCTCATGTTCACGAGCGGACTCGGTGCAATAAAGCTAAAGAGCGACTTCCGTGACAAATCTGGGAATATTCCGCGTATAATGGACTGCGTTGGTTGTGACAAGTGCCGGCTGTGGGGAAAAATAGCATTTGTCGGTGCCGATGGAGAGAACGTCATTTATCATGCAAATCACGAGGCTGCAAAAATACATCCGGTAATAACTCGTTTAAATAGAAAAGCGTCAGTGAATTAAAGGCTTAAAGTTATATTAACCGGAATTGTTAGTGACCCTCGCATTGACAAATTTTTTATTCGGAATTAAGTTCATCATCGCCATACCTAATTGCATGATGGATAACTGAAATGGAGTGACAGTGAACCGGATCTGAAAAGTGCGATCAGGGTGAATAAGTAAATAAAACGACAAAGTAACGGGAGAAAGAATGAGAAGCTGTAAAAGAGGAGTGCTAGTTGAGCAGTCGTTGAAGTCGGTCGGGTTTCGGTTCCGCCTAAGGTTGTCCATAACTTTTCATTTGATATCCGTCGGAGTAGCCACCAAGTAACGGGAAATCATTTAAGCTTATCCCAGAGGAAGTGCTTTAATGTTTGTTGTAAATTTTTTTTACGTGCAATGATACATTGGCAAGCGACGTGGAAATTACTTTGAATAACAGCCCGAGTGCAAAACTAGGTTATTTGAATAATAAAAAGTGTTTTGAGAAGAAAATATTAAGTGGAAGATATTTTTTGAATTTTATCCGAGTGATATGAAATTTTATTGCGGTCTGACTTGAGTTCAGTTTTGAATGTTTCTAAATAAAACCAGTGTTGACCGTTGTCATCGAGATTTCTTGTGACAGTTTAATATAACAGTGTGCCACTGCGGTTGATATCTATCTTAACCCAAGATTACACGTTTCCCTTCCTCGCCTGCTCAATGTTTGCGGGAAATTCGCAATACCTTTGGGAAGTTTTGAAAAATGATGACACAGCTGGGAACCGAATCCCATGGCTGGTATACGAAATTTATCCCCAATTTCAGTAATACTTATACGAATCGCAGTGCGATCGTCAAAAGCTAACCGCCAGGTTCTATAAAACGGAACTGTCAAAACAACATCCTTCCGCTACAACGGCCGGTAATTAGTAGTTGAACAATTTATTCGATTGACATTTGATTTGTTCACTTGATCAGAATAAACCATAAGGGATTGAGAGTTGAGTTACGGGGTTTTGAAGTGGATTTTCCGCGTGGGAAATTGCAATTTTGAATTGTTTAAACATCAAACAGCGACACAGTGCAATAATTTACACTGCTCTAATTTTTAATTGATTGAAAATTTGTGACTTTCCTAGCATTTCGGCTAATTAATTTCCCCGTGAACCTAAACTAGTTAAAAGCAATTTTGTAGCAATTTTCCACTTATTCGTGTATTGTGCAGCACGTTTCCTATTTCACACGCGTTTGTGCATTTTGATCGGCGCCAAAAGATTTTCCGTCTTTCCTACACTCGAATTTCGAAGTGTTTATGTTTCGTGTGGGTGCAAAAATAGAGCCACGTGCATCTTATTGGATTTGATTCTAACCTGGCGTGTCCGAGAGAAAGGAGGATATTTTTGCGTAGTATTTAGTAATCGAGGAAAAATAATTTTTTTTATAAACCGTATTGAAAACGACCTAAATAAATTTTAAATTTAAAAAGTAATGAACGTTTCAGAGGACACCCGCATTCTTCATCGAGCGCTCGGAGGACCATGCGGGTGAGTACCCTTTTTGGTATATATATTTTTTTTTACAAGTAATCTTTCTTTGAGAAATTTTGAGGTTGATATATTTATTACACGTAATCTTTCTTTGAAAAATTTTGAGGTTGTTATATTTATTACACGTAATCTTTATTTAAAAAATTTTGAGGTTGATTTTTGTTAGTTTCGTTAGTTTGCCCAACAACTTTCATTATCCGTAAAGAAAAATTATAAATTTGTTAAATTAAACGGAGAACAATGTGTATCTATTTTAGTGGAGATTTAAATTAAATACAATGGAGTACTAATGTTAACCCCAAATCGGTCTTTTCTTTCCTTCCCCTCTGACCGGGTATAGGACCCGGTACGGTGGTAGGCTCCCCTCATAAAACATGAGCCAGCCGCCGGGTACAGGTTAATTCAATGTAATCTTTCTGTTTCAGGTGACCTCGCGGGTTGAGTGGCCCAAGCAGAGTGCCTATTTATGGCATAGAGTTATGCATTCAAATTGTATAATTCTATGGCATCAATTGGTCACCGGGGTACTCCCCTTCTGATGGGAAAGTTCATGCAATTCAAGTTGTATGAGTTTTCCACTCAGAAGAGGAATACCTGGCCACTGCAACAGAATATATATGGATTTATTCCGGTTGGGTGGGTGCGAAGGGGCTCCACCATCACCCGTTTGCCCCTCTTTCATTTGTGGGCCATGAACTTCGTCGGGTAATGACGAGGTTACCCCAAGTCCGCCTTTCTTTTCAGGTTCCACTTGTTCTCGTAACAAGCTCTAATTCCCTCTGTGGAGTTATCTACAATTTTTGCGACTTCGGTTGCCCCTGGATCTCCAGCAGTCAAATTCGTGAGTGCGAAATTTTTTTGTAGTGGGTCCTCGTGCTGGGGAAATGAACCCGCCCCACGACACCGCAATGCTAGCCTGCCAGCGCATTCACGCGTCTCCAGACGAGGGCATTCTCGGCAGATACCGACACCTTCTTCTGCCGAGGCAGCAGACCATCGCTGCAGTCCTTCACGGACATATTGAAACTCTTTTTATTTATTCACTACACACATCCTCAAAGTCAAAGTCAAAAGCGTTTTATTCAATACTAGTCGTTATAAATTTGCAACGAATATAAAGAAAATTCCGAACCATGAAAATACTAAAACTTAATGACCCAAGTGGCTCGCGACGACTGTTAAATCCAGGGGTTTTCGCGCACAGTTAAAAATCTTGCGATATGGTTCTAAAGAAGTTTTAATATATAGATATCGACTCTCGTCACTTTAGCAGTTTGGTACATTTTTCTATTCGATATATAGTGTTTCCAATCCGTCTCAGGCTTTTTGTACAAACCAGTTCATGAACGAAGACATTTCCTTTCGAAAACTCTTAATCTTTCTATAGTACTAGCATTCTGGTTGTACCAGATCTGACATCCATATGTCGAAATGGTCTAACCAGGGTCTTGTAACAGATAACTTTGACCTTTTGATCAATGTATCTGGAATGAAAGAGTCGTTAAAGGGCCATGACTTCTTTTAGTGCATTACTGAGCATAATTTTCACATGTTCAGATAAACACCAAAGTATTGAACAAAGTATTTATGTGGAACATGATCTCAACTACACTCACCGAGTCATAATATGGAAATCCTTCCAATTACGTTTCACGTTTTGACTGCCTCCCTGCAGCGTTGTCCGAAACAAAATTGTTTCGCCCTACTGCGCTTTGCTTTTCATTCGTTTATTGTCGGTGTAGAGCTGCACATCATTGAACATTTTTTGAAGATTGCCCTTAAATATTGTAGCTTCTCGGTCTGCCGTATAGATGATCAGATCACCAAACGCTACCAACGATTGCGTTGATGATACGTTAAAATCAAAGCCGTTCAAAAGCTTGCGAATGAATGTTGAGAAAAACAGAGGCGCAGTAACTGTTCCCTGCTGTAGACCACTCAATATCTTAAAGTCACGCAAACGATTTCCCGTATAACATACTGCACATCATGGTGACAAAGTGTCTGGGGAATCTGTCCTGAAGGAGTTTAAAAATTACCACACCGTATTGGAGGCTTTCTCCATATCAATGAGACACGCACCAACACATTCTCTGTTGTTTAGTTTCCAAAAGATGTCTGAGGTCACCCTCGTTAACGCATGTATGGTCGAATGCCTGGCACGAAAACGAAATTCACAATTCGGCATCAACTCATATTTCTCAATGTGGACGTTTAATGCTCTGTTGAGTATCACTTCAAACACCTTGCTGATGTTAGGCAGCAAGCTGATTGGGCGATAGCTTTTAGGACTCGAAGATTCTTTTCCTTTCTTCAAAATCGGAAATACCTTGGCCTTTTTCCAATCATTTGGGAAATAGTGCTCAATATGTTGTTGAACAATATCCAATGATTTCTAATCGCAACCTCAGGAAAACGACGGAAAACTATATTTCAAATACGATCAATACCACATGATTTCTTGTTGTTTATTCTGCCAAATATGAAATGCAAATATTCATAGCTGGCGGAATAATCAATAAGATTCATGTTCGATATGAGGTCAGATGTTAATGTTTCATTGAAATGAAGAATTGATTCGCCATTCAGGCTTGATTTGAAGTCGGAAACTTTTGCTTCAACGACCACTGAAAGTATTTGATTCCCTCTCTCAGAGTTTGGTAGATGAACCAATTCAAAATTTGTTCCAATCAGGGTAAGTTTCTGCACACCATCAAATATAATCCTGTTTCCATTTCTATCCGGAGTCGTACTATCAGTTTCGGTACCAGCCCTATCGAGAAGATTTATCTCATGACTAGCGACTTCAAGATTCGATACCTTCACTCGAGACTTCTTACGGAGGAGTAAACTATTCAATTTCATGAAAACGCCCTCTGAGTCCCGTGGGCTAATACCCCTCAGTTTTTCCGCCCATTGATTGCTGCCTCACTCCTGAAGTATGAACGGTTAAGTTACGGACATTCCTCAGGTGTAATTTCAACACAGCCAATGAAGGATGGTTGTGATCCAAACATCGCCGATAAATATTGTTGCCGCGTGCGAGGAGAAGGCTTTTCAATCTTTTCAACCTAGCAATGGTTGGTGTTTCATATCCTTTCATATTGTTTTGATTTTAATCTTGGGAACTACTTTCTCAATCGTTTTCAACGTCAGCTTCGCTAACTTTGATAAATAGAGATCTATTTCATTCCTGTTATTAGGAACCATTAAGCGAGCATTGCCATCATCGGAAGGAGGACATTGCTTCTGGTAATCCCAATTAAACTTCTTTTGAACCTTTCCCCAACCCGTTTTTTGGGGTTTTGTAAAATAATTTTACAAAACCCTACTAAAATCGCGTCCTGTCTGTCCGTCTGTCCGTCCGTCCGTCCGTGTGTCACAGCAGTTTTTCTCGGAAACTACTTAAGCTAGAAACATCAAATTTTGTGTGTAAGTGTAAAGTGGTGATCTCTTCAAAGTTCAACTACAGAAAAAATTTATAAGGTACTTAAGGGGGATCTCCCCATATAGGAGAGTGACCCCCCCCCAAAAAAAATTTCATTGAAGGTAGCCGATATGGGTATCAAATGAAAGGTCTTGATGAGAACTTTTCAAAACAGGTCTTACTTTGGCAAAATTTGATTCGAGGGGCGCATAGGGAGGGGAAATACACGAAAAATTTGTGTCCCCCCCTCGCGATTGGACATCTGTGATCCGATAAATCTGAAAAAAATCAGGAATGTAGGCCTTGGTGGGTACAACAACAACAAATACGTTAGAAGTCACAATTCACTCAACTTTGTTAGTAATAGTATGATTTATTGATTTTATGTTTTCTTGAATAAAATCTTAACGGTCCCTTAAATTCAATGAAAGTAGATGTCTATTTATAAGATTGATTTATCCTGAAAGTTTCATAAAGATTGAATCATATTTAGCGAAGTTATAGTGGTTTGAATTTTCCTGTATTACTATGGAACAAAATGCGCTGCATTTATTACTATTTCAACATATGGCTATGGAACAACATGCGCTTTTTACCGACTCAGACGCTACAGTTTTGCTAGGATTTGCATGAAAATTTCAGGAATGATAGGTGTTATGTAGATCTTTGAGGATCGGTTCAGCTAGTGATATCAGTAATCGTAAAACAAAATAGTGGCTGTTTTAAATGCGAAGATTGGATAATTTTGAGTTATTTTTTCCCAACTTCAACGTTTAAGGTGCATGCTTTGAACACTTGATTCAATTTAATGAATGACTGAAGATGAGTACCTACAATTAATTAAGTGAAACAAGTCAAGGAGGCGGGAAAGAGCTCCTAGCAAAAGGGCTTTGTAACCATTCTAGGATTCGAAAAAATAGGCCATGAATCGATGATTACAGTACAGGAGAATAGCCCCTGAAAAAAAATTCATCAAACGTAGCCGATATGAGTATGAAATGAACGTTTTCATGGGAGCATTTCAAAACACTTCTTAAACTGTCAGTTTTTGCTTCAGTGGGGGCACATACATGAAAAATGTGTTTCCTCCCTCGCGAATGGACATCTGAAATAATTATCAAGGGAGATATTTATGAGTATAACAATAACAAAAACCTCAGATGTCGAGATTCGTTCAACTTTGTTAATAATAGTATGATCTTCGTATTTCATATTTTCTCCATTAAAATCGTCTTTGACATGTATCTTGATTTGATTCGATCTGGTGAGTGCATTTTGTAAATTGAATACAAAACCCTTCTGACATGAGCGTAGGTCTGTTTACCCAACTTGTTTTAATTCAACCGATAATTTTCACGTTGAACTTGAATGAGGTAGACATCATTCCTTTGATTATTGATTTCCATTACGATTGCGTTATGGTCGCTATCGTAAGGAAGCACCTGCAGTTTCCGTTGAGGACTACTAAAGCTGTATTCAAGTCTCGCGCCAGCTGTAATACATTTGAACAAAACAAATTGATTATTCAAATAGGCTTTTCAATATCTGAACATTTATTACACAACTATACTATTACATACGTAAATTTATACTACAAAAAAATAGTATATTAATAATATTTATAAAAACATACGTGACCTTCCTTCAACAAGATTTCTAAATGAACGCAATCAAATCCATATATTTCTTACTTGAAATATTCTAAAGAATATACAGTTAGGGTCGAGTTTATTTTGTATAAATTTCAAGTATAATTAGCAAAATATTAAGATTTAATATGTAGAAGTAAATCTTTAGCTTAGGGAATTTGTATAAATAGGGTAAGGCTAGTGTGAAAATAAATAGATTTAGCATTTGTCTACTATTCTTTTTATTCCGGCGTAAAACGCCTATACTATATGCCTACCTAGACGCTTTAAAATTACTAGGTGTATATATATTTTTCAGTTGTCCCGTCGTACTGAGCGTCTCACAATTAAATCACAACACAGCAATGCAGAAGACATTAATTTGTTCTAGGGTATGTTGGGAACTCCGACCCATATAGATTGCACTTGTATTCAATTTGGTTCTCTGTTATCCACGATTTCAGGAATACACCTCTTGGATTATTGTTGGCTTTCAGCCAAGATGTATGCTTGGCATTCAGGCCACCAGCAAGAAGGTCACTTCAAGAAATTTAAAGTTTTTGAATTCGACTTTATCAATATTCTGGAAATAATAGGGTCTTCTAACCAATATTCCGGCGCCACCTGAGTAGCATGATGTCAGGATTTTGCTTAACAATGAATTCAAGGAGATAGTAACGTCGATGTGGAGCAAGAATGGAGTTGACGTTGATCGCGATGAGACGAAGCCTATCCATGGGGATGTGACTGGATGACAAGTTATTTTGAGATATTTGAAAGATTTAAATGCTGACAAACAAAATTAATTTTTGAATTATGTTTATCGATTCTCTCCGATGAAGATTTAAGTTGCTGGTAAATTTTGAGAAGCAACTCATGGTTGCTACTTACATTATTTACAGCATTATCTCCAACTGTCTCAGTCCATTGACCGCGTCCTCCAATTTCGAAATCCGAGCAGTGATCTTCGTCTTCGTCGACCGAGTTAGACCAGCGTTTCCTCAGTTTCCCCACTGGTCTCCGGCCTTCAGTTCTCCCAACGAATACCTTCTTGGCTATCCGTTGTTCGTCCATACGATTCATGTGGCCAGCCCATTGCAGCTTCCGCAGTCTTACAATCCTTGAGACCTCCGGCTCGTCAAAAATTTCATACAGCTCATGGTTGTATCGAATTCGCCATTGGTCCCCGTTTAGCTGCGCTTCGATTATTCGCCTCAGGACCCGTCGCTCAAAGGCGTTCAATATATTTGCGGGTGCTTGGGTTAGGGTCCATGTTTCACACCCATAGCATAACCCATGTCTTATCACAGATTTGTATACTTGATTTGTTTTCCTGTGTATGCAGCTGGTCTTCAAGATCGTCAAAACTGAATAAAATATTTTATTTGCGAGCTGTATTCTTCGGCGTATTTCGTATCTTTCATTACCCGTCTTCGTTATTTGGCGCCTAAATACACAAATTCGCTAACATTCTCGATACTGTATTCGCCAAAGTGTGATATTTTGTGTATTTGGGGTATTTTTCCTCGACTGCGTCATAAGCTTTATATTATTTTCATTGATTTGTGGGCCTACTAGTTTTGCTTCGCTGTCGAGTTTCAGGAAGAGTTCTTTGGCAGTTGTTAATGACCGTGACAAAATGTTTATGTCGTCCGCATAGGCTACTTCTTGGCTCGACTTGTATAGTAATGTACCTCGCGTATCGACAGCTTACTTAGGACGTACTCCAGAGCCAAATTGAATAAAAATGGGGCCAGCCCATCTCCCTGTTTTAGTCCGATATTTGTGTCAAAGGTATCGGTGAGTTAGTTATTGAAGCGGACTTGGGAGGTCGTCGACATCATTGTCATTTTGGTAAGATGGACTAATTTGGCTGGGATGCCAAAACTAAGCATTATTTGGTACAGTACGTTACGATCAATACTATCGTATAATTGCCTAAAGTCAACGAAAATTTGGTGTACATCTATGTTGAACTCCCAGCATTTTACAAGTACTTGCTTGACTGTGAACAATTGGTCTATTGTCGATCTACCTGCTCTAAAACCACCTTGATACTCCCCAATAATATGTACTGTTGGCATATGATCCGATTTTATTTTCTAAGATCCTTGAAAATATTTTGTACGTCGTATAAAGTAGAGATATGCCTCTATAATTTTCACACTGTAGCTTGTCAACTCTTTTGTGGATAGGGAATATAATTGATTGGCTCCACTCTTTCGGCATATGTTCTTGTTGCCAAATGAGCTGGATGACTTTGTGAATAGCTTTATGAACACTGCTGCCAACATATTTGATGAGCTCCACTCGAATGCCATCGATGCCCGGCGCTTTATTATTCGTTTGGGCTTTGATGATGGAACAAACTTCATCCAGAGTTATTGGGAGCAACGGAGGCTCTCCACAAACATCTATAGGCTCCGATGTTTTGGAGCTTTGTGGAGGATCAAGGAGGTTCTTGAAATAATACGCCCACCTTTCCTTAATCTTGATTTCATCAGCGATGATATTGCCGATGTCATCACGACAGAGCGTTGTTTTGGGCTGATAACCGCGTTTCAGGCTTTTCACTAGTTTGTATGCTTGTCTTGTGTTGTTGCTCGCTAAACATTGTAGTAATCTAAGAACTATGGCTCTAAAAGCAGCGCTGACACAGGCACACAGCACGAACGCAATTTAATAAGGATTCAGTCGATTCAGTCACCTTCCCCATCGCAACACTCGTTTTTTTTTCTTTTTTTCGCAGGAAAAATAAGTGGAAAAATTTCTTTTGTACTTAACACCCGGGAAACAAAATTCTAAAAATGGTTAAAAATTTCTAAGGTGTAGTATCTTATTACAATATCTTTTGAAGATAATTTAACGAATTGCGGTGTAACGCGGTATACAAATGCTTAGAACGAAACGGTTAACCCTTTTAATTATATGAACGCTAAAATCATTGGATCATTTAATCTTTTAAATTATATGAATGCTAAAATCATTGTATAATATAACCGTTTAAATTATATGAACGCTAAAATCATTGTATCAGTCAATCCTTTAAATTATATGAACGATAAAATCATTGTATCATTTAAACCCCACAAAATTTGTCAAATTTTACCCATTCCAACCATAATATTAATTAAAAATTGTTTTGTTTGTCCGTAATTAACGCGTGCCTGTCTTATTCTTTCGATTTATTTCCCTCTTCATTACGCCTAATAATTATAAACATAAATTGCTTTCAATGGATAATTTAAGGGACGACTTAAAATTTTAAAAGAAACCGAAACGAGTGTGCATTATCACCACCGCATGTTCACCCATAGATGGCATTATTCAACGAGACTTTTGCTGTTTCGTTGCTCGTCGGCTCGGCCCCGCCAGGTTAGTTCGCAGTTGCACAAGATCCTCGTGATAGTAAGGCTAGCGGTTAATGAAAAATACGCGTGGTGGCCATTTTAGTGAAGTGGAAAAAGTACAGTAGTGGAGGAAACCTACTAAAACCACAACAAAATCGTGGTGGATGTAAGTAAAATCTGATTTGATCTTTTCTAGTATTAGCCCTATATACATGGCATTTTATATATTTTCGCGGAGTCTGATCACGCTTTCGAAGATGTCTGGTCGTGGTGCGTTGGAGTTGGTTCGCGGTGATGATTTTGTTGAATTTTTCCTGTTTCCACAATTAAATAGTAACTGTGAAAGTGAGGAAACATTGCAACAAGAATTGAATAATGTATTGCAGCAAGTGAATGAGATCGTGTGTAAACTATCTCAGGATTATATGAGGCACAAAGTTGAGTTCGTACTGACAATTCGCACTGACAGACAGCAAGTTTTGCTCGAAGCCAATGAAGAGTCTTTTGAGAAACTTCCTCCTCATTTGTACGGAGTATCGTACTATGGCGACAACATCCAAGACGAGTGGTTCGTTGTCTATCTGTTGTTTGAGGTGTCTAAGAAAGTTCCGGGAATGGTTATTCGAGTAGCTGATTCGGATGGAGAGTTCCTGCTTATCGAGGCAGCTAATTTCTTACCTAAATGGGCAAATCCAGATACTTGTCATCAAAGGGTTTACATACACAATGGCGATCTACACTTGGTCCAAAATTCGCCATCAAGTACTACAACCGTTTTAGCAGTAGCAACAGCTGTAGCGAAGATTCGACAAATGCCGACTCTCCATCAAGTCCCGCCTGAAATAAAATCCTGCATAGATGCTCGCTTGAAAGAGTTCTACAACAACAACGCAAATTATTTCCACCACCAACGAGTTCGGACTGCCCGCCGCGCCACGCAACAGTTTAGGTTAGTTACAAGATATTAAAGCGGTATTTATGCGTTTTGAAAGAAATTTAGTTCGCAAAATAATTTAATAAATTCGAAAACTAAAGTAACATTCGGAGTGACGGTTCTTTTCAAATAATTAAAACTAGTAAATAAACGGTGGGTATTTGCGAGATTAGATACAAGTGCGTGTAGGGTCGGAGTAAATTGATCTCGGTTGAAATGAACAGAGCGGTGTTTGCGAAGAGTCTGTAGCAAGAAGTGATGAAAAAGAACCGAAAAAAGCCACAAGCATCAAGTTTCGACGATATTACATTTTAATGACATCGTGAACTAAAATCTATTGTTTGTTTCGTTTTAATTTGCGTTTGGGTTTTTTTTAATTAACATCTTCAACAGTTACATTGTCGCGAAAAATCTTAAAAACTTATGATCATAACGCTTTCTTTTACAAAATTAAAAGCAAACTTTGCAAATCTGCGAGTATTGGTTGAAATATATTCGTCAGTTTTCACCAATTTCCATTAAGTCGCACAAAATTTTGTTTATATTTGATCCCTTATTTTTTGAAGAATATATCGTGAGCTATAAGTGCGGGCATAATGCGTATGACACAAGATATGGAAGATGGTGGGAAAGGAAATTTTAACATTGCTCTCTGACATAGAGGTGAATATGGAAGAGCTGATAGAAGAAGAAAGTCAATTACAATGCAGTGATGATGATAACTGGCTTAATATTTCTCCCGAAGAGCTGGATGCCATGCTAACTGAAAAACATGGAATAAATAAAATGTTTACAGGGAACGGAACCGTTGAAGCTTCCGAACTGTCTTCCGATATAGTCGAGTTTCTTGATAGAAAATCGGAGTTCGATGGAGTAGATGACTCCAGTTTGAAGAGGCGGGCCGTGAAGAAATCTCAATCAATGCGAAAAGCTATGGAAAACTCCTTAACAGATAAAACTCCTCCAAAAAAATTCAAATGATATAAGCTTGATCCAGACGCCTTACAAACTCACGTTAAAAACTTCCTAGACTTTGTCATTCCGGAGGATGAGTGGGACTCCGCCTCAGAATAAGTGACTATGAAGACGATGATGAACTTGACAAAAATATTGACAGTATGGCCAACGGCAAATGTAACCTAAAGACTGATCTTAAAGCTTACATGGACCAAATGGATAGGGAGTTAGCGAAAACAACAATTGGCAAGACATTTGAAACAGCGAAAAGTAAACATGTCGATGATTTTGATGACATTGAAACGTTTACACCAATTGATATAGATGTGAACACATTGAGAAATATGGTGGATAGTTATAAACACCAAATCGGAGGACCAGGTCCTGCTACGAATTTACTAGGGGCTTTAGGAATAGGAATGGCTAAGAATTTACAACAGCATGATAGTGATAGCATCACGGATTTAAATGGAACGCAAGTTTGAAATAAATACAAGCATATTATATGTTGTATTGCAGAAATGACGGAATCGAATGAAAGGAAGCTCAAAGATTTAAGATTGATTTAAATATTGAATACTTTTATGTGAACTTAATAAATATTTACGTCCTACACAAAAATTTTAAATGTTATGGACGACGATACCGTCAAGGTATTTTATGTTGATTATGGGAATTCTCGTGTTGTATCCATTAACGATGTACGTATGTGGGACCGACAATTCGAATTTCTACCATTCTAAGCAATTTGCTGCAAAATAGCTGGTATAGCAGAGAAGCGCAACAAATCGTTAGAAGCAGCGGAACAACTGCGCAAAATGATTCCTAACTTAGCAATTAAAGCTCAGGTTTTAAACAATATTGGCCAGTTGGATTTACAGCTGTGGGATGTTTATAACAATGATGTTGCTGAAGAATTGATTTCTATGAAACTTGTTGATAAAAAAAAAAAAAGAGACGCAAATCATAAGAACGAATCAAATTCTCCCTGCTTAATAGAACGTCTAACAAATAAAGTTCATATTTTAATTTTTAATATATATGATATTATGCAAGGATAAATGATAAGAAAAATGTTTATATATAATATATATATATATACCAGAGCGGATGTAATTTTGATCTCTAAATGATCCACGTAGTCACCTTGCACATCATCTATACTCAAAGTATCCACCTTCTCACTACAGACATCGACAGTTCTGGGTTTTCCTCCAAAAAAATTCGCGCGATGTATAAGGTGTTAGGAAAGAGGCAGATAAAAACGTTTCGCGTGTGGGTCATTTTGACTCACGTTATGTATGTAGGGTTGATGTTGGAAGGGATTAAATCAGAAATTTGAATCCATATCGTGTTTGTGGTGGGATATAATATATTTGTGGGAAAAAGTGCTTTGCTACCTTAAGTTCAATATGCCGTTATTTCAGGGTTGTTGGCAGATAGTTAACTCCTACCATCCTGTTGATACACAGCGAAAAAACTTCACAGAAAAAAAAAAAGAAGAAAAAAAAAAAACGATAGCAGCTGCCAATATCGCCATGAGCCATCAGCATTAGGCCACCACGTGATTTGCAACAGGTGGTTGGAAGGCCGATGAGAAGTTTTTTATTGGAAGGAATGGCACATGTGATTGGGAAACGGCGGGACCCTACTTCCTGTCTCTGGGAAAACACACCGTTTGGATGCAAAAAAGGCGCACTGTGTATTCAAACATAGTTCAACGAAGAGTGATAAATCCACTGAAAAGTTAGATCCAGAAGAATTAGTCAAATCACTCAATCCATATAGTGACCAACGGATTGCATATAAAAGGAGCTGATAACTTATCTAGAGAGACTAACAATTCGTGGAATGAAACAATCGAAAGTTCAAACGCTGAGGAATTCAATAAACTTGTGATACTCAAGGAAGTCTATATGTATTTACACTTTGATAGCTGAATTTTTATACGATTTTATACACCCCTAGGATCTATTTTATGTCTTAATACTCGTGTGTTAAAATTTGATGTATGGACGCGATTCTTCACTACCAAAAATTTCAGGACTTGCTTACCTCCACATCGTCAGCGAGCGCTCGTCGTCGAGGGAAAGGTACTGTAAGTAACCTCTTAACATTTTTTAATTAAATACTTATTGAAATTTTTTTAAACAAAAAATATTTATCGAATTTTTTTTAAAAAAATATTTATTGAATTTTTAATTAAATATTTATTGAGTTTAAAAAAAAAAAAAAAAAAATATTTATTGAATATTTATTGAAATTTTTTTTGAAAAATATTTATTGAATTTTAAAAAAGAAAAAAAGAAAATAGGACGACAATCGTCATCCCAATGCATCCGTCTATTTAGCTGAAAGAAAAAAAAAAAAAGGGAGAAGAAGAATCGTCGTAAAAAAAAATCGTTTTTTTTATTTCGTATAAATCTATGTAAGAATTTTTTCTTTAAACATAATGTATGTGGGGTGAAAGTGTGGCATCTACAAGAGCTAACCACAATAATTATAATACTACAGGAAATCAGAAAAAAAAATGAATTTTCGTATAATGTTAATCTTCTTTTAATATCAATTTCCCTCTTTCAATGATTAAATGCTTTTCAATATGGTGTTGTAAATTGCTGTGCTGATTGCCATAGAAAAATCATACTGTTTCATTTCTTTAACGTTGTTCGAATAAAAACAAAAAAATGATGGATTAAATGGAAAATCGGTCTTTTCCTTCCGGTCTTTTCCAATCGGGTATAGGACCCGGTACGGTGGCAGGCTTCCACCCCAAAATATGAGCCAGCCACCGGGTACTTAAAAATTTTTCTGTTTCAGGAGACTTTATGGGTTGAGTGGCCCAAGCCAAGTGCCTTTTTATGGCATAGAGTTATGCAATTCAATTGTATAATTCTATGACATAAATTGGTCACCGGGGTACTCCCCTTCTGATGGGAAAGCTCATATAATTCAAGTTGTATGAGTTTTCCACTCAGAAGAGGAATACCTGGCCACCTCAACGATTTAACATTGGATCTATTCCGGTTGGGTGGGCATGAAGGGGCTCCACCACCACCCGGTTGCCCCTCTTTCATTTGTGGGCCCTGAATGTATTTGGGTAAAGACGAGGTCAACCCCAAATTAGTCTTTCTTGTCAGGTTGCACTTGTTCTCGCAACAAGTCGTAATTCCTTCGTGGAGGTTATCTACAGATTTGCGACTTCGGTCGTCCCCTTGAACTCTGCAAGCAATTCGTGAATGCGAAATGCTTTGTAGTGAGTCCTCGTGCCGGGGAAACGAACTCGCCCCACGACACCGCAATGCTAGCCTGCCAGCGCATTCACGCGTCTCCGGACGAGGGCATTCTCGGCAGGAATCAACACCTTCCTCTGCCGAGGCAGCAGAACATCGCTGCAGTCCTTCACGGACATTATGAAAACATCTTATTCACTACAACATACATCTATACTTCTCAATTGGTCGTCATAGTATTTTCTTTTCTTAATCCTAATTATCTTATTCGCTACTCTTCTGAGATTTTCATAGTGTTCTCTCTTCGTCCTGGTTTTCCTACATACGTAACGCATTCTGGCACTCATCATCGAACCAATCATTCCTCTTGCGCCGGGTTTGATGTCCGATCGTCTGTTCTGCCATGGTCTTAAAAGCCGCCTTCACTTCCATCCAGAGGTCGTTGCTTGTCTTTAACGATGCGTCTGATAAAATGGGAGCCAGCTGGTTGTCGAGGGTCTCCGTGAAATTTTTGGCCACGTTTGGAGCCTTCCGATGTCAAATTTTTGTAGCGGGCTGGTCTTCGCGAATATGCCTTTAACATATGACATCAATAGGATAATTTGATCAAGTAATGATCTGAGTTACAATTGGCTCCTCGGTATGTACAGACGTCAAGTATGCTCGAGGCCCAACGATGTTGGATCAGAACATGGTCGATCTGGTTTTGTGTGTTGCCATTCGGTGATATCCAGGTCATTTGATGAATGCGTCGATGTGGGAAGCAAGTCCAAGATTCCTGCTACAAGCAAAGTCATTTGTTTAATCGTGGATGCTATATCCTCCAGTCATTCCCCGATGAGATATCTCACTGCCAACCTTAGCGTTGAAATCCCCCAGAATTATTTTTGTGTCGTTTGTAGGCAATGCGTCGACTAGACTTTACAGGTGATTGTAGAACGTCTCCTTCGTTTCTTCGTCTTGTATCTCTAGCCTTAGTCCGTAATTTTCTTTTTTCAGTTTAATTACTTGTTCATTGTCCGCAATTATTTGAAGCTTACATCCGCCACCTGCGGAGTTTTCTTCATTATGTTTTCTTTTGTTGATTATCGCCAGTTTCGTATTCGTCGTTTCCCCAGGTTGCCCTAACGGTGGAAAGCTGTCGGGCTCCTCCATACCAGCGATCCTAAAATTTTCTTGGGTTCTATGCTTTTCTTTACTAATTGAAGTAAAATAATATTCGATAGAAATTTCCTGAGTCGATTGCTTCGACAATATAAGCTTTTTCTAATAAAAATTAACTTCGGACTGACGTTTTGAAAAACTAATTTAATTTTTGAAAACTTTTGACAAGAGCGATTTAAAACACGTCTATACGCAACGAATGTTAGACGTACAATGCTCGCGTTTCCTCCAATGTGGCCAAAAATCGACTGTCAAACAACTACCTATGGCTCAAAACGATGCATATCTACAAAGCCCACCGTCCCACCAAGCCTATGACTGCCAAACGCAGCCAACTAGGAAAAGAAACGCCATAACATATGCCCAAGTATTACAGACGGCAGAAGTTTTTTTTTTATTTTACGACGGCATGGTTTGATGGGACTAATTTTTCAGCTTTTCCAGGACAACTTCCTTTCACACCTTGTCGCCATAATGAGCAATTTGTTATATGGAAAATTTTTTCTTAAAACAAATTGGAAATCTAATTATAACGCACGTTTTTAAGGTCTTGAATGATATACATCAAGTCTGTGCTAAACTTTAAATTGATTATTACACCCTTTTTACATCAATTTAATGTAAATCTATACGATAATTTTTTGCCCTACAGTGCGCCTTCATTGCTTCGTGCGGATATTGATCTCGTTTTCGGATGGCTCCGATAGCTTGAAATTACTTATGAAATTTTTTGTAGCTACATGATTGAGTTGTTTATTTAATAATTATTTCTGAAAAATTATTAGAGCAGAAAAATGTTAGAAGAAGGTGGTTTGGACGTGTATACTAATTTAACCTGAACATCATTCGTAGTTACAAAAACATATTGAGATCGCATAAGTAGGAAAAACAAACTCCTCACCTCTAAGCATGGTGGTCGCCATCACCGGTGTTTATCTAATAAGAGTGATGGGCCGATGAGAATTAGTACACACTTCGAAACCACCTTCTTCTAACATTTTTCTGCTGTTATAATTTTTCAGAAAAAAATTATTAAATAAGCAACTTAGCTACAGAAAATTTCATAAGTAATCATCACGTCTTCTTTTTTCAATCTTTATTCACAGTCTTTTTAACGGCTTCGATTTTTGTGGCATTTGCGAATGATCAGATTCTTCACGCGGCAGACAGAAAAGTATCAGTTATTCAAAAGAATCTTCAAGAAAGGTTCAATGACACTTAATTCTACACAAAAATTGGCGAATGATAGTCAATGCGTAGTAGTTGGAAACATTGTTTCGGATAAGCTGCAGTGGGCCAGACAAAATCTGAAACGCTATTGGAAGGACACATTATGGCTGGCGAAGGCAGTTCAAAGCGGGTACCTCATAAACCCTGTGGTCGATACCTAAGTGTCCATTTGGATCATTACCTATAATATAACGATCATGCTAAAACCAGTAGTAATCTAACAGACAATCTGTACGCAAATACACCCAAATAATTTAAGTTGCGCAAAACAAGTTTCGAATTTGAAAGTTATTTTGCGCCACATAAATTTGCATTCGCATGTGCAGTTCCACACAAATTGAATGCCAGCAACACTACTGACGTTTCCGGAAAACGAAACATTTTTGAACTGACTAACGTGTCATCACGAGGTGATAAGGAAGAAAGCGGGGGGAAACCGATATCAGAGAGACATAATCCCATTATTAAAAGGAAACCCCCCAGAAGGGTGTCATTTGGAAAATTTAGAAACTTTACTTTGCATGCCAATTCACACGCTTTGCGATCGAATAAAATTGTTCAATTTTTAAGTGATTTCACGATCTGTTAAAGCGTTTGTTAGATCATTAGATTACAGTAGTTCAGCGAAACAACCATCACTTCATATGTCAGCAGCCGCAGTATACTTCTAGCGGAAAATGCCCGAGGGAGTACGCTACGAGCTCTTTGTGAACTGTAAAATGGTTTTCAACTCGTTTTCGTACGTTCGAGATTTTCCAAGGGAAATCTAAACCGACCTCACATCGGTTATAAACGTGAAGTATCGGTACATGCCAACGGACGGCCAACTGGTCCGGGCTGCTGGCAGGCTAGCTAGTTCAAATTTCGCTCCCCATCTTCCGCGAGCAGGCTAATTCCGAATACAACTTTTTGGCCACCGAATCAAATGCCCGTTTAAAACGCGTTCCAAAAATATGCCCAAAACTTTTAGCTATTACGGTGAATTTGCCTTTACGAGGCTGCCGATCAATCAACAACGGATAAGCGCATTCCCGATCTCCATACTGACGCGGTGCCAGACATAAGCCACTCTAATTCTAATTGAAACAGTCTACGCTAATAAAAATACCGAGCACAAACTAAGGCACCGCATAATGGAACGGAATCGATCGGTCGCGAATTGTTAAAACCCTACTCCCTCGGCGGCATACTTACCTCCCGTCTTCGTCTTCTCCTGAAAAACTATCTCTTTACTGGAACGGAAAGATTTTTTTTGCGTTTAGCAATTAATATTTATATTTACGTTCCCATACTATCGTAAGTTAATTCTAACTAACTTCTTTTTTCGTCTCCATCTTTTGTGTGAATCGACATTGAACCAATAATAAACAGTTGTCTTTTTTTTCTTAAGGTAATTTTAAAGTATTAACGCATTGGGTATATTTTATTACTTATTAATTTGTTTTCAATTTCTTGAGTTTACTTTTCATTGATAATCTTAATACAAATTTTGATTTTACGGTTTCACGTTTTTTCCTTTGTTGTTATGAATTTCATTGGTTTTTATTGCAAGTATTATTTTCTGTTCCGCTCTGTCCAAATACTTTAGATAATAATTTTTAGAGCTTAGTTTAACTATTATATTCTAGAAATAATACTGTTTGGTCAGAGCTAGTTAAAACGTTAGTTTGGGAAACGATAATGTCCAAGTGCTTTCAAGCACATCAAAACCGATCTTGTCTAATCGCATAATAATGCGAGTTTCATCTGTGTCCAAATTCGGAAGATTTTACATGGGTTGCCGTTAAATTTATCAAAAATTGTTTGCATGTAAACTTGGAATTTATATACTCTTATTTGGAAAATTTTAATCCTAAATTGATTTTCCACTTTAGCAAGTAATGAGCTTCAAATGACTGTGGAATGCATTGATGTATCAAATGTAAATGAAAATTATCGCGTGAAAATGTATTGAATAGTGTAATAAAGAAACGGGGAGACACCCACTATATATCGTCTCCTCGAAGCTCCTGGTGTAACGTTAATACTATTTAAAATAATCAAGAAAAGGAAAGATATCATCACATTTTTCTACTTATTAATACAAATTTTTATATATTAGGATGCGTAATTTATAATAAAATATATGAGAATCGAATTTTTTCTTTAACCCTAAACAATCATGAACTATCGTAAAATATCCGAATCACAAATAACCACGATCTTTTTCTCTTTCTATCGTGTTATAAATTCAATTATATTAATGGTATGATTGAAAATAACAATTACAGAAGGGACGTTAAATTTCTAGTAACTTGTATTATTTATAGAATATAAACATCGCCTCAATAACATACGAGTACATTATGTGTGAGTGAACTATTTATAAGGGCGAAAAACGAAAATTTTGGAAATATTTTGAAAAGTATTTCTCAACATAATCTCCTCTTTGCTCGATACGCTTGATCTAGCGATGCTCCAACTCCTTTAACCCATCTGAAAAATACGTTTTCTCGAGGTATGCAAAGTAGACCTCCGTAGTGGCGATAACATCCCCACTTGACTCAAATTTCTGCCCAGCGAGTGACTTTCAAGTTTGGAAACACAAAGAACGGGGCCAAATCTGAAGAATACGGTGCAGCAGCTCGTAGCTCAATTCAACCAATTTGGCCGTGACGACGGCGGAGGTTTGAGCTGATGCGCTGTCATAGTGAGAGAGCACTTTTTTCTTCGCCAATGTGGACTTTTCCTGCAATCCGGCGTCGAATCGGCCCAATAATTCGGCAATGTAGAGGTCTATAACCGTTTTGCCCTTCTACAGGTAGTCATGCAGATCACACCTTGTGAATCCCAGAAAACGGTACCCATCACCTTTCCGGCGGATAGAACAGTCTTCGCCTCCTTTGGAGCACGTTCGCCGGGTGAAGTCCACTGTATCGGCTGGTCCTTCTTGGTCTCCGGTGTGTACTAGTCGAGCCATGTTTTGTCGACGGTCACGAAGCGACGCAAGAATTCTTTCGGATTGCGCTTGAACAGCGTCAAACACTTGTGTTCGTTCCCCGGAGTGAGCAAACGCGGCAGCTTTCTTATGCCCAAAATTTCATGCAGGATATGACCCACGCGGTCTTTTGAAATGTTTACTGTCTCAGCTATCTCGTGCACCTTCAATCGGCGGTCTGCCAATACGGGCTCGAGGATTTTTGTCATTTTCTTCTCTGTGGTAGCCGTTTTCGGGACACGGAGAGTGGCTCGTCAAAAACTAACGTGCGACCTCGTTGAAACTCGTTAAACCATATTTTTACGGTCGTCATCACAGGAACAGAGTTGATGTACACAGGATCCAAGCGCTCTTTAATTTCGCTGTGCGATTTCCCTTCCAAAAACAAACACCGAGTCACCGACTGATATTGCTCTTTCTGCATTTTTTCCAAAGTCGCGGACACGCCCACTCTCACACGTTGTCAAAAAAACTACGAGATCCAATACTCAATTTCAATTGAGCGAAGCATTATAAAACGTGCATCAATATTATCGTAATGGGCAAGTTTGTACGGGGATTAAGAGGTATGATTATTCTATGATTGTTGTCTCATAGCGATGTGTGCATAGGATCAATAAGATCAAACAAAAATGCAATTCATTAAGTCGGAAAGGTAAGATTATTTGTTCATGAAGATAATAAAAAATTAAGATTAGTAAAAAAAATAATTATTTATTGGGCAAGGGAAAATGAAATATTTTTATACCAGGAAAAAAAATTTAAAATTAGTGATAGTAGGGGATTAAAGCAAAGGAAAATGAGGAAATATTTTACGAGTTACATGCGCCCAATATAAACGATATCATTGAGTATTTAAATTAATAAACAGGAGAATGTCGGCACGCCCAAAATTCGCAACACGACTTAGATTTCCTTCGAGAAACCAATTAACGAACAAGTGCTAACCATTATCGACTCCTTCCTTCCAGATGCATTGATCAAAATTCAAAAGTTATCTGCTACAAGGCTATAGTTACACAAATCTTGGTATATTTAAGTGCTTGTATGATGGAAAGTGTAGTGTAGTGGCTAGAGTACTCGCTGCATCAGCCGAAGGTCCCTGGTTTGAATCCCATCTCCCTGGTTGGAGTCCCATTATAAACAACGAGATTTGTTTCGGGTGATTCTTGCATGGACTAAACCCGTTCAGTTATTATACTCATTGATTTAAAATCAAACGTATCGCAGCTGGGTGGAGGGACATACGACCAAAGCGTGGTACAAATCATATCATCTCCTGGAGTGCAGATACTCTATCTCTAAGCAAAAACCCGAAGCGGGCTGTAGGGCTAAAGCAAAAAAAAAGAAAAAAAAAATGATGGAAATGTTAAGGGTTTTCTAAAGAAAATGTCTTCGCACTTGTACTTGTTTCTATGGAAAGCCTGAAACAGATTGGAAACTCTACATTTCCAACTGAAGAGCTTATCAAGCCTATCAAGATAGAAAATTGATAGATTCATATTGACGCTTGTTCGAAACCAGATTGCGAATTCTGTAGTTGTATGCAAATTCCACGTGACAGGTATGTCGTCACATGTCTCAAAACTGGCTTCATTCCTTGTGCCTTTACGCTTTTGATTTGGACGGTGTTCCGATTATACTTGTATAACATATATATAGCATGGCCACCGATAAGAAGATAGGATATCTTCCAAATTTGAACGCAAGGGTTCAAAATTTGCGATGGATACTCTGTTGCGAACTTTTTTGAAGTTAATGGTAACATTTACAATCAATTAAAATTTACTTTTGTTCTTCGTTTTGGTTTTCTTTTTAATTCGCTACGTCATCATTGTTAGGTTGAGTTTTCGTTAATTAATTTAATGTTAACTTTGCTAATAAGGTAAACTATAAATTAGGTGTAATTATCATTTTTCCTTGAAAAGTCATCGGGCCTTGCTTTTTTTCGTGTGAGTCATGTGTGGAAGGGAGTGACTTTATATAGTCGTAGGATGATTTAAGCGGGTATGTACTTAATTAGGTCAAGTAAAGGGATATTAGGTTTTTGTTTTTTGGGTTGTTATATGTCAGTGAAACGAAATATAACAAACTGGCATCCAACAATCCAAAACACAAGGAATTGGCCTAGGAATATCAAATAAACAAAACAGGTGTAATTATTTTGAGATGAATGTAATATGAGCTACAGATTTAAGATCAATAAATTAGATGAGATGAGAACGTATAGAAAAAGAGAATACTGTTAATTCATATTAACTAAGGGATAAGATAATTAGGATTAAGAAAAGAAAATACTATGGGGTCCAATTGAAAAGTATAGATGTAAGTTTAGCGAGCAACAACACAAGACAAGCATACAAAGTAGTTAAAAAGTTTTCGTCTGATTCTATTATATAATTTTGAAATTTTGGTTGAAATCCCATTTTTTCCTATAATTTTTATCATAAATAACCACCTTTGGCTAAAAAATTATTATAAAAAAACTAATTTCCTCGGGGCTATTAAGTTTTATAATGATTTATATTTAAATTGGATGGTTTAAATAAAAGATACTATTATTACATCAAAAATAGAAAATATCAAAGTTGTGTAATGTTTTTAGTGACATAACTCTTTCAATAATTAATAAAATAAATTCAAATCGTTAAATTTTGCGAATTCTGACAACGTATCAGATACCATTCATTCTCTAAGTACTTGCGAAGTACTCTAGAAAACGTCTTGAACTGAAATCTCAAGGATTAAATATTTTACTTTTTTTCCAATAAGAAACTTGTTTTCAATAAATAACCTGTTAAATATGCTAACTTAATTTAATACACAAACTTTAAGTGCAATTATAAGCATAAATGCGTTGGTAATCTTTCTATACACTACAATTATTATACTACTGCTTACCTGAAGTTGATGAAGCATTTCCATTAGGTTTGTGCAGGATAATTTCTCAATTAGGTTTTCAGCCGATGAAAGCGATTTGAAAATTTCCTCTAAATCTACATCGAAGTTTTCCTGAGAATGATACGAGTCTAGTAAGTACATTGTTTGTATCACTTTATTAAATATGGTGCTGATCCAAACCAATATTCTGTGATAATATGACAATAAGTTTATGAAATTAGATTTTAATGATTCGTCTTATTACTGGCCAAAAAATTACAAACAATACACGACAAATTGTGGACGAAAAAATAAGACCACACATAGGGCTGACCGCAAAGTGGTGTCAATTACAGCTGCAATCTACAGGGCATCATTGCAGGAACTAAATAAAATTAGTCCATGAGGCTAGCGTGACGGTTTCGAGCCGAAAGATTGAAGGGCCAACATTCAATGTAAAAAAAAACAGGTTTAAATAAGAAGATAAAGAAAGCGAGACTTGTGTTTGCTACTGAATATTCACAAGTTTCCACGAAATACTGGTTTAGTAGGGTTTTGTAAAATAATTTTACGAAACCCCACTAAAATCGGGACCTGTCTGTCCGTCGGTCCGTCCGTGTGTCACAGCAGTTTTTCTCGCAAACGATCTAAGCTAGAAACATCAAATTTTGTATGTGGTGCTCTCTTCAAAGTTTAACTACAAAAAAAATTTAATAAGGCGGTTAAGAGGGGTCTCCCCATATAAGGGAGTGGCCCCGAAAAAATAAAAATTCATGAAAGGTAGCCGATATGGGTATCAAATGAAAGGTATTGAACAGGTCTTAAACTGATATTTTTTTGCTTCGAGGGGCGCACAACAAGGGGAAATACCCGAAAAATGTGTCCCCCCTAGTGATCGGACATCTTTGATCTGAAAAATCTGAAAAAAAATTATGGAGATCGTGGTTTATGCGCACAACAACAACAAATACCTTAGAAGTCAAAATTCTATCAACTTTGTTAATAATAGTATGATCTTCGAATTTCACATTTTCCCCAATATAATCGTTAAACTCAACAAAATTCGATATTTAAGTAATTTTACAAAAGGTCCTCATACTTTGTAAGTTTGATAAAAATCGAATGATATACACAGAAGTTATAGCCATTTGAAATTTCTCCAATTACAACACACGATTTTGGTATTCTTCCATCGAATCAGACACTGCAGTTTTGATTTGACCTTCTTAGAATTTTCAAATAAGATCAATAACATAAATATTTTTGGAAATTCATGATTTGAGTGATTTTTAATATTTTGCAACAAAATGGCGACGGTTGAAAGTAGAGAAACAATGGATTTTCTTATAAACGTGCACATCTCTTTGACATGTTTCTTGACTTTATTCGTTGCTGGTGACTTCATCTCGGAGAAGTTGGGTACAAAAACCTTCTGACATAAGCGTAGATCTGTCTACACAACTTTTTTTTTTTAATTTTCAAACAAATCATCGCTATAATGCCTCACAGAACTCGATAGATATATGAGAAGGCGTCCAAGAAAGAAAATTTGATTCATCATGCATCTAGAAAATTACACTAGAGTACACGCGTGGGCTACTGTAGTAGACCAGGGTAGCTGTATAAGCAATAAATTTTTAAATACGCGCGCTGGGGTGCTGCAATTCCAGGAAACCTCGTTAATTTAATTTTACAACAAGCCAGTCACAAGCGGGACACCAGCGCGTATACACGTTTCTGCAATTTTCAATTTTTATACTTTCCAATATTTTTCAGATAGTGCTTACAGACGAATGATCGCTCAAATATAGGGCTTTCCATTAAGGACATAAAAAAAATAAATCAAATTCAACAAATCGATTGTGGGGCGTGCTGTGTGGTTAGTGGCACCGTCCTTTTATTTATTTATTTATTCCATCTTACAGACTAAATAATCCAATAACAAAATGGGACGCAAAGAACAATTACAGCAATATTTAAATGAAAAAGAATAATAAAAACTCGATAATTGAAAGTTAAACTAGTAGCAAGTCTCTTAGTTTTTTCTTAAATGCTATGTAAGAAGAGGGGAAAGGATCAAGCTCGAGATTATTATGATTTCGTACGATTCTTAAGATTGGTGAATGGAAATATAAATCAGTTCTAGCATATGGGATAGCGAAATAAGAATTCATCCGAGATGAACGAGATGTTTGTCGGAATCGCAGCTCAGAAAAAATATTGAACGGGACTTGATGGTAGCAGAGTTTGTACAAAAAACATTGGTCTAAATAAGTTTGTCGGGATATTAGAGATGGAAGAGATAGGAAAGATAAACGACTTTCATAGGGCTGATACGGCAAATTAAACTTAAGGAAAAGAAAACGCGTGAACTTTCTTTGGACAGTTTCTAAAGCAGACACGAGATAGGAATATCGGTGGGACCAGATAACAGAACAGTATTCAAGCAAAGGGCGAACAAGACAAACAAATAGGCGGACAGAAGAAGAGATGTGTACATGTCTAAGAAGAAACCCGGAAACTCTAGACGCCTTAGTAATCACATTTAAAATATGTGTATCAAATTTGAGTTTTGGATCAAAAGTTACTCCAAGGTCTTTATGACTGAACACTTCAGAGAGCAAAGCATCATTTAATACATAATTAAAATTAATAGGAGAGTCCTAAGAGAAAAAGTCATTTTATGACATTTAGTAGTGTAGTAGTAGTAGTAGTTTGAAGCACACCATTTATTTAGAGCACTCAGATCATTTTGGAGGAGCTGACAGTCTAAATGGGATTTAACTGCTCGAAATACTTTGAAGTCATCAGCATACTAGAGGCAAGAGGAATTAATTACAAAAGGAAGATCATTAATGAACAACAGAAAGAGAAGAGGCCCAAGAATTGAACCTTGTGGAACGCCAGATGAAGGATAAAAAGGACTAGACGTAGTACCAGAGAAACTTACTCGATAGGGACGACACGATAGATAAGATGACATCCAAGATAGAAGAGCACCCGAGATGCCAAGAGCTTCAAGCTTACGACAAAGAAGTAAATGATTCACAGTCACAAAGGCTTTGGAGAAATCTGTCAAGATCACATCAACTTGCAGTTGGTTATCCAGAGTTCTTGCAATACTGTTGTGAACTCCATTAAATTAGCGGTAGTGGAGTATCCTTTGAGAAAGCCATGCTGCTCTGGAGCAATAATAGGAGCTAATAAATTTGAGAGTCGATTATGAACCAACCGTTCAAGTAACTTTGGAAAGCAGGAAAGTAAGGAAATAGGGCGATAATTGGAAACTGACGCAGGATCACCACGAAAAAATACGGCCCAATCACAGCTCCGGCATGAAAACCGTACCAAAAAGTAATTTTTTGCGGATGCAACGGTGTCTCAAGAAGCACATGTGGGTTTGTTGCTAACCCAATGACGCATATTTTACTTATTAACAAAGATATTGAGCCAGAAATGAGCTTCATCGCTCGTTGCTGGTGCGTGAACTTTACTATGATGAAAATGTTGACTATAACTAACGTTTTGACATTGACAATTCATTAAAAAAAATAAGGTCGCGTTTATATAAAGATAATATGCGAAACTGTTATCTCTAATGCAAAACCTTATATCTCACAGAAGCCAGTGGAGTTTCGAGAAGGCATCATCGTGCATCCAAAAAACGATTAACATTTGGCTTCTGTTATTATATTCGGAGTTATTGCCATTAACGAACCAGGAAATTAAGGTCGCGTTTATATAAAGATAATATGCGAAACTGATATCTCTAATGCAAAACCTTATATCTCACAGAAGCCAGTGGAGTTTCGAAAAGGCATCATCGTGCATCCAAAAAACGATTAACATCTGGCTTCTGTTATTATATTCGGAGTTATTGCCGTTAACGAACCAGGATCACGACATTTTGCCAAGGGAACCATGAGACGCTAAGCACTGAAAATTTTCGGGGAATTTAACGCTGCCATAATTTAATGAGTTCGGATTTGGGCATCTTTGTTTACCTTTATGCAAGATGTTGCTATTTCACATCGCGAAACCTACGAGTATAAAAGATTAAATTGAACAGATTTCAATCCGATTGTACTATTATTTTATAAAGAAGAAAAAATTAATCGTCAGCTTTTGATGGGCAATATAAAAACATATGACATGGGGTACCTGAGATAAAAGAAGGTATCAAAGCTTTCATAGAGAGTATGCCGACGCAGTGAAATTAGAAAAGGTTGGCAACACTAAATATTAATTAATACATTTTTTTAAATTTAATAAAATTTCTTAATATATTATTCTTTGATGTTGTATAGAAATTGTTCGTAAGTATATAAGCTTTTGTATGGAAATCTATTTGAAAAAAAAAAATGTTCATTTTTAAATGTTGTAATTTTTTTGGACAGGGACGGTGGAAGAAAGTTGTTCAAATTTACTGCTAGAAAAGTGGAGGATTTCTCAAAGCTAGCTTTATCAATATGATTATTTGTATTATTTTTGCTAACTGCTCCTGACTTCAGCAATTATGCTTATCTTCATAATCTTGTAATACAACATAAAATTTTCTTCACTTCAGAAGATTTTTTCCCCGATATTCAAAAGCAACAATGTTAACTTCACTGTTTTTTTCAGTTAAGGAGCTTCTTTAAGGCTGGTTTTTCTGCAGATACATATATTGTACAATCGAAAGTTTTTTATGACAGTTTTATTATTTAAAAATTTTCATTTACGATTTGCAGAAGTCTATGCGACTGTTTTTCATTGTAAAACGATTTAATGACTTTTTTTCTAGTGTCAATATCAAAAGGTCTACAGCATGCGTTTGCTTTGGGATAACAACATACTGGTATATTCACAATAATTTTCAACTACTTTGCTGGAATGCCAGAGCATTTATGTGCTGTGTTTGCGATTTTTTCATTTACTAGACTATTTGCGTTCTCAATATAGTTCTCTTACAGTTTGTTACAGAAGGGAGCAAGTTGGTTCAATTGATCAACTTACCACATAAGTCAAATCTTGGTAAATATTCCCTATGTTAATTTCAACTATGCAGTGGCAAGAATCGCGCACGCATTCTCCTGTTCTGGCAAATAAAATCTGATAATTTGCTTCTCAACTCGTCTGTTATTTTTAGGGTTCAGTTTCTTGGATATTTATTATTATATTAACATCAAAATTATCTAATCACTTTTAAATGTAAAATTGAGTACGCTACGCATTCCGAGAGCATTTTGTTTATAATTTTAAGCAGCAATAACAATATGTTTAACTTGTTAAAATTGTTATTGTAATAAGTACATAGATTATATTTTTCTATTTTAGACAATAGAATATTTACGTATTTGTTTCAATTTTCAGCGCATAATATGATTTTGGAATTTGAAAGCAATCAACACTATAATACATTTAAAGAATTTTGAACGATGAATAATCATTTATTGCTACTCTGAATATATATTTCTGAAAATGAATGTGTTCGATTTATTTTCTTTTATATTCTTAGAGGCAGTAAACTAAGATTACATCTCTAACTTTAACGTATCTTGCAAAATACGAAAATATTTTATGCCGAAGAATTTTCGTTTTTATTGCCAACTAAAATTATTATTAGAAGAATTTATATAAACTGCTTCCAAAAATATTAACGTGTATTGCCTTGTCACTTGGTTTTATCATTTAAAAAGTTAGTAAACACCAAATTGATAATTTCCCGTAATTAAAATATTCACGGCGCTTAAATACAATATTTTTCAACTCTGCATTTAACACATTTTTTTTCGCACAATGTGGCTGTTAGTCTTTCGCAAAGAGGTAACATTTATTTGTCATATCAAGGTTTTACCAACGTGCTTGTATAATATACAGGGTTCGTATAATAAGTAACCGGACTGAGCCTGCCCCGCGCCGTCAAAGCGTCTGCTAACCGGTATCTGGTGCTGTAGTGGCGGTGGAGGTCTAGGTGAAGGGAACCGGGCTGCAGCAGTTGCCTCCAAGCGCTTGGAGAGAGCATCGAGCGAGAGCGGAGTGCGTGTTCATTTACGTCGTCAGAGTGAAAATGGAGCGTACGATCGAGCAACCGAACCAGAGTTTTTTAACCACGTTATTACAGGAGACGAGACGTGGGTTTTCGAATACGATCCTGAGACAAAGCGGCAGAGTTCGGAGTGGCACACAACGGCGTCTTCAAGACCGAAAAAAAGCGCGCATGAGCAAATCGAAGGTGAAGTCAATGCTCATTGCTTTCTTTGACGTGAAAGCATACTTCGCAAAGAGTTTGTGCCACCCGGCCAAACTGTAAACGGCCAGTACTACAGTGAGGTGCTCCGTCGACTAACCGCCCGGGAATCCTCCATCACGACAATGCTCCGTCCCACACCTGCCTGCTCGTCACCGAGCAGTTGACCAAACAGTCGAGGGCAACGTTGCCACTGCCTCCTTACAGCCCGGGTATGGCACCAGTGGACTTCTTTCTGTTCCCCAAGATCAAGAGACACCTTCAGGGGACGCGGTTCGGGACTCTGGAAAACGTTCAACGTGCTATGACGAGGGCTCTAGACAGCATCGAGGTTGCCGACTTCCAGGGAGCATTCGGGGATTGGAAAATCCGGTATCGACTCCAATGGGGACTACTTTGAAGAGTTCTAAAGAAAAATTGTACATATTTTGCCAATAAAAAATTTCCTGGGGTCTGTGCGGTTACTTATTATTCTGCCCCTGTATTATTCTTTGTTTAGAAGTTGTGCGACCAATAAAGAATGATGATGGTCTCCAGGAATGTGAGGTATTTAAAAAAAGGTTTCTTTTGGCTTTTTGCCTTAAACTCTTTCTAACTAGGCAAGGCTAAGCGTCCTAAGTACCCACTAAAAACATCTACTGTGAACCTGATAACCTAGCCTGGAACCTGCTTATTCTATTGGGAATCGTTTTCCACTTATTCATTAAAATTTTCGGAAACAATGCCACAAGCAAAATTTCACTAACTTTTATCATTCGCGGAACTTATTCCTTTCTTACTTCCGAGCTTCTTCCACCAATATTGCTATTTCAACTCACACGCTCGTAACTAAGTCCAAGTCAAAACCCCACTTTTAGCCTTTATCTCGGCACTGCCGAAGCACTTCCTCTTCTTCTTCAAACCAAATACCGAATCTTTTCTCCCCGCAATCCTTTCCTTCCCAATTACCGCTGCCGCATCGGGGTAACGTAATCGAAGTTCAATACAGTTCGATTCCGCTACCCACACATCTTTTCCATGTCGACAACCGCAACAATTTCCATTTAGCATATATGGCGATTTGCATAACCATGATAGCGTTTGGTTGGATGCAAATTGTCATATATACGGAAACAATTGCTTTTGCCGATATTCCAAAAAGAGTATTTTCCTGCGCTCAGGGAACTGGAACCCAGACTCCCAGCGGAACCCCGGTCGAGAATCCACGACGCCACCTTTTGTTGATTTCCAATTCATTGAATTAGCAACTCCAACCATGCACCTTTCTTAGATGAAATTTATTAGTAGGGGAACGTGGATGAATTTTTCTTAGTATGAAAAATAAAATTTGTTAGTGGGAGCTAATGAATAAAATTAGTTAGTATGAAGGAAGGAATGGGAAGTAAAGAATGGAGTGTTGATAGTGGGAAAATTAAAAGTATTATATTACTATTTTTTGTAATTAGAAATAGGAAAAGAGGGTAGAATTGAGATGAAGGGGAAATAAAAGCTATAGCAAAATTGTTAAATGTTAATAAAAATAAATAAATTTACCGAGAAAAAGATATATGTGCCCAATAGAAGGTGGAGATGTTACGGCGGCAATTTGAAGTTGGTAATGGGAGAATGTCGGTACGCCGGAATGTGCAACAGTAGTTTAGGTTTGATTTGAAATCGGCGACGATTTCTAAAATTAATTGCTTTCATCTCGTCCTCTGTTTAGTGGGTGAACCAATTCAAAATTAGCTCTATTTAGGGCAAGTTTATCTATCACTTTCAGGTTTATTACCCTGCAAATCCCGAGTCCCACTGTTGATGGGATTATCTCATCACCTGTAACTATGCGGCTCAATACCTCGATAGTTTTTGCAAAACAAATTGTATACTTTTGTTGAAATACTATCTGGGACCTTGTTGCGAATTCCGGCGTACCGACTTTCTCCCATTCGCAACTTCAAATTGCCGCCGTAACATTCCTTGGGGCACTCCTACCTCTTCCTCTGTAAATTTATTTATTTTTTTTAACATTTTTCCATTTTCCCTTTAATTTTTATTTCCCCATCATCACAATCCTACCCTTTTCGCCTATTTCCAAATACAAAAAAAAATACATACTAAACTTTTCAATTTTCCTACTAACAACATTCCATTTATTAATTCCCACTAACAAAACTTCATTCAATACCTTTTCCCTCACAAAACCGAATTCCTTTCCTTCAAACTAACTAATTCTATTCCCACTAACAAATTTTATTTTTTATACTAACAAAAAGTAATTCACGTTCCCCTACTAACAAAACTTAATCTCATGCCCAAATGCATCGTTGAAGTTGCTTATGAGATGAATGGGAGATCGACACATGGCACCATTAGCTGCGTCGTGAGATCTCGATCGAGGGTCTGCTGGAACCCTGGGTTCAAGTTCCCCCGGGCGCACGGAATCATTCTTTTTGGGGTATCGGCAAAACCAATAGCTTTCGTAATGTATATGTGACACTTTGTATTCAATCAAGCGCTTCTTGGATTATGCAAAGTGCCATATGTAAAACAATGGATACTATTGAGTTTGTCGATATGGAACAAAAGATGTGTGGGTAGCGGAATCGAAGTATAATGAACTTCGATTACGTTACCCAGATGCGGCAGCGGTAATTTGAAAATGAAGAGGATTGCGGGATCGGATTGGATGAAGGTGAAATGTGGAATTCAGTCGTTAGGATTGGGGCAGTGAATATTTGGCTGTTAAAGATAAGGGAGTTTTCTGTGCGGGTTATAAGTGATTTTTGGGGTTTTTAAAATTGGGAAAAAAGGGAGTTTTTGGGGGTAGAATGGGAATTGAATAGACTTTTTTTGAAGTTTAGTGACGAAGAGTGGAAAGATTGAAAAATTTTAGTGACGAGGAGTGGAAAGATTGAAAAAGTGAGGGGAATATTGCATTTTGGGAAGAGAGAGGATTTGACTTTGTGTAGTGTGAAGAAAAGAAAAATTTTATTAATTTGAAGTGCGGAAAACGAAAATTGTGCGAGAAAAATAAAGATTTTGCTAATTTGGATTGCGGGAAGACGAAAATTGTTGTCAAAAGTTTGGGTTGAAATTTAGTGAAAGAAAAAAAAGATAAACAAAAAAATCAGAAGTGAAACGAATGAATTTAAGAAAACATTACTATTAGACAGCTTGGAGGAATCAATTAGTGCGGATAAAAGTGGCCGTTACGTTTTTCTTTTTTTTCTGGTTTAGTGATTCTAAATTACAATTTAATTTTCAGCGACCCCACGCTTCTTTTGCTGTATTGCAACGGGCGCTCGGAGTTCTACGGGGAAAGAAGTGAGTACAATTTTAGTTTTTTTCCTTTTTTTAATTCATTATTCAATAGTTTGATTAACATATTCTCTATAGTCTTGAATTATTTTATGTTGGTAGATTCTAATTTTTGTATATTGTTTCAAATTTCGAAAGGGGTTTTTAGTAGTTTTGTTTTAACTGATTTTCTTTTGTATACCTTGGATTTAAATTATAACTTGAAATAAAAACGGCCACAATGTTCTAAGAGGACAATTATTTTTCATTTCTCAATGTGACCTCCCCTTTCCCATCCTTTTCCCTTTGTGCTAGTTATTTTATTTAAGGTGGCTCAGCACGAGCAAAGGGTGTCCCGGAAAACCCACGACACGACTGAGCGCTAGCCGGCCTCAGTATGCCACCCCGGGCTACACAGCCCTCTGCCAGAACATAATGTCTGCAACTGCGGTGACTTCCGTGGTTGCTGCAACCTATGTCATAATACTTGTGAATTTCTATGCCGTTGGTTGTTAACTTCATTCGTTAGTTAGATTCTTGTCATAAGGTAGCGTTCAGAATATTCCCGTCGTCGGAAAGTGAACAAACATTTTTCGAAACTTTTCCCAATCAGTCGCTTTGAAATTGAGCTTATGATTTTCATTGCGCTTTATAATGAGAAGTATATCATTATTTTTGGTGCTGTATAACCACGATAACAGCAAAATTGTCGGTATCATAAAGAAGTACCTGCAGTTTGCGTGGGGTACTATATTTTAATTGCAACCGTGCGCCAGCATTGCATAAGTCCAAAACCGAATTTGGCCTTGGATATGTTGAGAGCTCCGACCCATATCATGTGCTTTTATAGTTCAATCTTGCTTTTTGTTAAATACGATACGATTGTTTGTGGCGTTTATCCATGATGTATGCCGAGCGGGCCGAGCGTAAACACATTCAACAAAAAAATTAATAATTTTGTAGCCTTTTCAGTTCGAATATTTCAAACAAAGAATAGAACTCCTCCTCAAATTTGAGATTATTATCTCCGTCTTGCATTGGAATTTTGCTAATGGACACTTCTACATTCTAAATATTTTAATTCCACTTTATCAATGGTTTGGAAACAAAAGGATATTCTTCTTCAGAATTGATTTTTGTTTCAGAGACGCGTGTCATAAAGAAAACCAAGATCTCCTCTGCTGCAATAGAGTTGAAGTTATTGGAGATAAGACAAAGTACCTCCTATAAGTCGATACTCAACAATCTATAAGACCATACTCGATTGACAACAGACCAGCCATGTACCACCGCTCTGGCCATATAATACATTGACTGGGGGATTGCTTCTGTATTGTTTTGTCTGACTCCATCATGGTCCCTAATAATTTTACTTTAGCACTACAGCCCTCTTCGGGTTAATCTCATTATCTTAATCGAATGTTTCGGCATTCGGGAAGGTGATATGGTCAGTGCAACGCTTTGGCCGAATGTCCCTCCACCCAGCTGCGATACGTTCTGATTTTAAACGAATGAGTATAATAACTGAACGGGTTTAGTCCATCCAAGAATCACCCGAAACAAATCTCGTTGTTTATAATGGGACTCCAACCAGGGAGATGGGATTCAAACCAGGGACCTTCGGCTGATGCAGCGAGTACTCTAGCCACTACACTACACTTTCCATCATACAAGCACTTAAATATACCAAGATTTGTGTAACTATAGCCTTGTAGCAGATAACTTTTGAATTTTGATCAATGCATCTGGAAGGAAGGAGTCGATAATGGTTAGCACTTGTTCGTTAATTGGTTTCTCGAAGGAAATCTAAGTCGTGTTGCGAATTTTGGGCGTGCCGACATTCTCCTGTTTATTAATTTAAATACTCAATGATATCGTTTATATTGGGCGCATGTAACTCGTAAAATATTTCCTCATTTTCCTTTGCTTTAATCCCCTACTATCACTAATTTTAAATTTTTTTTCCTGGTATAAAAATATTTCATTTTCCCTTGCCCAATAAATAATTATTTTTTTTACTAATCTTAATTTTTTATTATCTTCATGAACAAATAATCTTACCTTTCCGACTTAATGAATTGCATTTTTGTTTGATCTTATTGATCCTATGCACACATCGCTATGAGACAACAATCATAGAATAATCATACCTCTTAATCCCCGTACAAACTTGCCCATTACGATAATATTAATGCACGTTTTATAATGCTTTGCTCAATTGAAATTGAGTATTGGATCTCGTAGTTTTTTTGACAACGTGTGGAAGTGGGCGTGTCCGCGATTTTGGAAAAAATGCAGAAAGAGCAATATCAGTCGGTGACTCGGTGCTTGTTTTTGGAAGGGAAATCGCACAGCGAAATTAAAGAGCGCTTGGATCCTGTGTACATCAACTCTGTTCCTGTGATGACGACCGTAAAAAATTGGTTTAACGAGTTTCAACGAGGTCGCACGTTAGTTTTTGACGAGCCACGCTCACGTGTCCCGAAAACGGCTACCACAGAGAAGAAACTGACAAAAATCACCGAGCCCGTATTGGCAGACCGCCGATTGAAGGTGCACGAAATAGCTGAGACAGTAAACATTTCAAAAGACCGCGTGGGTCATATTCTGCATGAAATTTTGGGCATGAGAAAGCTGCCGTGTTTGCTCACTCCGGGGAACGAACACAAGTGTTTGACGCTGTTCAAGCGCAATCCGAAAGAATTCCTGCGTCGTTTCGTGACCGTCGACAAAACATGGCTCGACTAGTACACACCAGAGACCAAGAAGGACCAGCCGATACAGTGGACTTCACCCGGCGAACGTGCTCCAAAGAAGGCGAAGACTGTTCTATCAGCCGGAAAGGTGATGGCTATAGTTTTCTGGGATTCACAAGGTGTGATCTGCATGACTACCTGTAGAAGGGCAAAACGGTTATAGACCTCTACATTGCCGAATTATTGGGCCGATTCGACGCCGGATTGCAGAAAAAAGTCCACATTGGCGAAGAAAAAAGTGCTCTCTCACTATGACAGCGCATCAGCTCAAGCCTCCGCCGTCGTCACGGCCAAATTGGTCGAATTGAGCTACGAGCTGCTGCACCGTATTCTCCAGATTTGGCCCCGTTCTTTGTAATTCCAAACTTGAAAGTCACTAGCTGGGCAGAAATTTGAGTCAAGTGGGGATGTTACCGCCACTACGGAGGTCTACTTTGCATACCTCGAGAAAACGTATTTTTCAGATGGGTTAAAGGAGTTGGAGCATCGCTAGATCAAGTGTATCGAGCTAAGAGGAGATTATGTTGAGAAATACCTTTCAAAATATTTCCAAAAATTTCGTTTTTCTTTTCTAGTTTTGTAGTTTCATATCTTCATTAAATTTGTATTATTATTTATTTGTCTCACTCCATCATCGTCTCTAACAAAAGTTATCAGAGAATGAACAGCAGGGTTGGCTGGCTTCTTCCCTGAATTCTTTTTAGTTTATTTTTTAATAAGATTTGAATTAGTCATCGAATAGTTCATTTGTCATTAAAAAAAATATTTTTTCAAATATATTCGCCAGTATTGTACATCATAATAGTTTTGGTTGACGATTGACACCGATAGCGCTTAACACTTTTTCTATTTCTTGGCTTTCTTTTTTTCTCATTTGGTTGTTCTCGTCTGTTTGACAGCATTTGGGTTGATTTTTCTAGTTTGCTTGCATTATTTTGCTCAATGTTCCATTTCCCAATAATTGTTTTTAAGTTACATTAGGGTAGCTATTTCAATTTCAGCTTTGTTATTTTTATCCTAGAGAGTTTCTTCTAACTCTTTCCTCTCCTGAGAAACTCCCCCTTCATGATGGTCCAAAACGTGTCGTTTCAATAAATGGGCTACTATTGATTGTGGCTTCATTTCATTCTTATGATAGTGGGAGCAATACGGTTGCTCCGTCATGCCATTCTAGAAATGCTGCTAAATATTTGTCCCAAATTGGTTAATAATTGACGGAAAATACATGCAGACTATTTCCGTGTAACAAATCATAATAAATTGATAAGAACATATTTATTAAATTTTTGTAAACATCATTATTGACAGTAACGAATTGAAACCGCTGCGATGCTAGAATTTTCGGGTGAAAATTAGCATTTATTTCTTTCATGTTGAAATTTATTATCACCAAATGTCGGATTTATTGTAGCAGGAACTACTTCTTAAGGAGAAATACGAGTACTGATGATCATTCTTCGATCATGGATCAAGCAAGATCAGCCCCCACAATCGACATTCAAAGCCAATATTCACCAAAAGAAGAATATGCTTTCTTTGTGGTGGGATTGCGAGGGTATAGTCTACTTTGAGCAGCTTCCAAGAAACCAAACTGCTGATTTAAATGTTTACTCTCGTCAACTATCGAAATTGAACGAAGAAATCAAGAAAAAACGCCCTGAATTAGCCAATCGCAAAGGCGTGATGGTCCATCATGAAAACGCCAGACCCTACACCTCTTTCATAACCCGTCAAAAATTAATGGAGCTCAATTGGGAACTGATGCGACATCAACCGTATCGCTCTGACAGCACCATCAGACTATCATTTCTTTCGCTCTTTTTAAAATCATTTGAATGGGAAAACGTTCGATTCCGATCACCAGTTTTTCGCTTCTATAAACCAAAGCTTCTTCGAACGTTGAATTTTTCAACTTACCGTAAGATGGCAAAATTCCATCCAACAAAATTATCAATATACAGGGTGGGCCATAAGGGTGTGGGTGGGCCATAAGGGTGTTGGCGGTTTAAATATTCGATTTAAAAAAAAAACTACGAAACATAACACAAATATATTTGTATTGTTAAAAAGTAGAAGCATAGGAACTTTTAAGACTTAAAAATAATGTCGTCCAATGTTTTTTTTAAATCGAATATTTAAACCGCCAACACCCTTATGGCCCACCCTGTATAATTAATTAGTGCTTGTTGTTAATATAAATAAATTTACTTTGAAAAAACATTGAAAAAAGATATTAATTATCGAACAACCCAATATTTCAAATCTTTCTAGAAGGACAAGTCTCATTTGCATGGTTTTTAGGTGCGTCACATAATTGGTATCTGCCTTGCAGTGTAAGAAAGGTCGTAATTGGTCTTTATATCTTGTTAGTTTCCGTGTTGTCCTCCCTATGTCAGTTTGTACATGCTGCTGTTCACGTATATTGATGTCATACAGTTTTGGTTTCAATTTGTTTCCAATGTATTTGATAGTTTTGAATGAAGATGCAGTTTGTATTTCTTAAGGAAATTTGATAGTTTCTACATCTCTTTGCCTACGTATGTTAACGAAAACCACTGTTGGTCGTTCTTATGCGTTTCAGTTAGTTGGCGATCCTGTTTTTCTTTGTACCGTGTAATAAGTTTGTCAATGGCACGTTGTTTGTATCCGTTATTACTAACTGTTCTAGAAACGATTGTAGGAAGTTTTCAATTTGAACTGAAAACTTTCTACAATGACGTGAGAAAAAACAATGATATTGAGCTTAAAACTAAATATAAGATCATGACAAAAAACTTGACATATTGATGAAAAAGCAAACCACATTGGCGACACCGAGTTCCTGTCCACGGACTGTAAATTTATCAGACACGACTGTTACGACACAGGAAATGAAGATGTTGGATAAGGGACTGAAACACAACTTATATAATTCAAACCGCAACAAGACAACTAGTAGTCGACACTGAACTGGCCATTAAAAAACAGCCGCAGGAACAACAGATACATGCAAGACACACTGTAGTATGCAAGTATATACTACAAAATATAGGCCCTTGTACAAAAAAAAACAACCAATTTTCACGAAGACCATAAAATATAAGACACGCTAACAGCGACAAATGACATACAGGGTTTTCCAATAAGAGGTGTTTTTTGAGATTAAAAGAAAAATGTCATTTTTTAAATAAATGATCGGATGTTTATTTCATGATAAAGAGCAAGGTATGCCGTTAATAGTGGAAAATAACATCAGGTAAATGACCACCACGACCACGCTTACAGGACCATATCCTTTTCATGAAATTTTCCATAACCAAATCGCAAAGTCGTTGCCCTATGTCCTCGATAGCCTCACGAATTCTATCTGTGAAGTCTTGAATCGACGCTGGGCTGTTGGCGTAGAATTTCTCTTTCATGTGGCCCCAAAGGAAGAAGTGGCAAGGTGTTAAATGACATGATCTCGGTGGCCAATTGTGATCACCTCTTCGAGAGATAACACGGTCCGGAAACTTTTCCCGTAAAAGATCAATGGTTTCGTTGCTTGTGTAGCACGTAGCGCCGTCTTGTTGAAAGTAAACGTTGTCCAGATCAATAACATCCAATTCCGGCTTAAAACAATCATTAATCATCTCTCGATAGCTCAATCCATTTACCGTAAATGTTGCTCCAGCCTCATTTTCGAAAAAGTAAGGTCCAATGATTCCGCCGGACCATAAACCGCACCAAACAATCACACGTTGAGGATAGAGAGGCTTTTCAACAATAACTCTTGGGTTTTCCGAGCCCCAGATGCGACAATTTCGCTTGTTGACGAAGCCACCGAGGTGGAAATGGGCCTCATCACTCAAGATGATGTTTCGATGGAATTCCGGATCATTTTCATGCATTTCAAGGACCCAATCAGCAAAGACGTGACGTTGTTGATGATCGACCGGCTTGAGTTCTTGTGTTAACTGAACTTTATAAGCCTTAAGACCCAAATATTTATGGAAAATACGGTGTAATGACGTTTGTGGATTGTCTGATTCCAAAGAACGACGAGGAATGGACAAACCTGGGTTTTCTTCAAAACTTTCGGCTACAGCAGCAATATTCTCGGCTGTTCTTGAGTGACGTCCACGGGTTTTATTCTTCGCATCACTAAGTTGTCCCAACAGCTCGAATTTTTCTACTAATTTCTGTATTGCGGTCCGACAAGGTGCTTCATGACGACCCAAAAATGTTCGAGTTTTACGAACTGTCTCTGCCAAATTTTCACCATTTTTATAGTGAATTTTAATAATTTCAATGCGTTGTTGAAGCGTGTATCGTTCCATTTTTATTAATGGCGTAGTTTTTACTTGTCAAATGTCAAAAAATGACATCTACCGAAATAGCGGGCTATTCAAAATAACACCTCTTATTGGAAAACCCTTTACAACAGTGATCATAAAAACAACGGACTACGTACAAAAAATAACAGACTTCATGAACGCCAAAGGATATGAACTAACAAACAAAGACCCTACTAATAACTTTCGACTTTTATCACTAGACATCACCAACCTCTACGATAAAACATTGCCCATGCTAAAAGAAAAATTTGATTCATTAACACCCGAAGAATAACAGATCAGCTACACAATCTCGTTAAGAACACAATCAAGCAGAGCTATTTTAGGTTCAATAATAACACATGTATTGCCAAGGTTAGTTTGCGTATGGCATATCCTCAATAATTTCAGAAATTTTTTTACAATCTCTGGAAGAAGTCGATGTACATAAATTGTCGAAAGATTTGTGATATTTTACAAATGATATGTGGATGACTTTCATCATTAATGACTACATATGTGAATGAAATACACCCGGATGTAAATTTCACCATATGAAAAGAAACGAACGGATAACTCAAATATATGGACCTAACTAGGACGGGAACAAACACGATTAGACTACAAAATGTACAGAAAACCAACCATAATTGATTATAACATAAATATAACATCTAAGCACTCCGCATAACATAAACTAGCAGCGTACAGATCAATGGTGCAGAGGCTCGACTCTATTCCCATGACTCCTACTACCTACTTCAACGAACTAAACAACATTTACTAAATAGCTAGTAATAACAGATACAAAGAACGTGACATTCACAAACTTGTTGCATAGCACAAACAACAACACGACCGCCAACTGACTGCAACGCATACATAGGCAAAAAGACATACAAACTATCAAACTTCCTTAGGAAATAAAAATTTTAAACTGCATTCAAAACTACCAACAACATTCGAAACAAACTGAAAACAAAACTGAATGACATCAATATACGAGGACAGCGGCATATACAAACTGACATGCAAGGACTGCAACATGGTATACATAGGAAGGACAACACGGGAACTAACAACAATACGAGGGTCATTCAACAAGTACTTAGCCTACAGAAGAAACACGAGAATTTTGGAAAGGTGGCAATTTATTTTTCCACATAATCCCCTTCAAGCTCGATACACTTGGCCCAGCGATGCTCTAACTTTTTCAACCCGTCCAAAAAATACATTTTCTCGAGGGCTGCAAAATAGGCCTCCGTGGCGGCGATGACCTCCTTATTCGACCCAAATCTATTCCCGGCGAGTGATTTTTTCAGGTTTGGAAACAAAAAGTAGTCACAGGGGGCCAACTCTGGAGAGTACGGTGAATGGGGCAGCAATTTGTAGCGCAATTCGACCTATTTGGCCATGGCGACTGTGGAGGTGTGAGCCGGCGCGTTGTCGTGGTAGAACAGCACTTTTTCTTCGCCAATCGGGGCCGCTTTTTCTTCAATTCGACGTCAAATCGGCCCAATAAGTCCGCATAGTAGCGCCCCGTGATTGTTTTACCCTTCTCGAGACAATCGATGTTGATCACACCTTGCGAATCCCAGAAAACGGTGGCCTTCACCTTTCCGGGTGAAGTCCACTGTTTCGACTGTTCCTTGGTCTCCAGTGTGTACCAGTGAATCCATGTTTTGTCGACGGTCACGAAACGACACAAAAACTCCGCCAAACACGTCGCCGATGTGGTCTCACGGTTGCGCTTGTTTTCCGGTATGAGCAAACGCGGCACACATCGCGCCGACAGCTTTCTCATACCCAGTTCTTTGTGTAGAATATGATGCACCGTTCCTTCTGCGATGCTCACAGTCTCAGCTATCTCGCGAACCTTCAATCGACGGTCTGCCAACACGAGATCGTGGATTTTTTAACGTTTTCCTCCGTAGCAGCCGTTTTCGGTGCACCTGGGCGTGCTTCATCAAAAACCGACGTGCGGCAACGAACAAACTCGTTGAACCACTTCTCGACGGTCGCCATCGAAGGAGAAGTCACCGTACACAGCATCCAAGCGATCTTTGATTTCGCTGCGCGTTTTCCCCTCCAAAAACAAGAATCTAATCACTGAACGATATTGTTCTTTTTCCATTTTTGTACAACCGACCGACACGATCGCTTCCAAAGGCTATCAAAACAAAACTAATGAAGGGAATTGACTGAAACTTTGATAGTAGTAGTACTAAAAGAATGTACTGCACAATGGTAAAACTCTTTTGTAATAGCAGCGTCATCGGGCGGTGAGACTAAGTACTTGTTGAATGACCCTCGTATACAAAGAGTACTTACGCTCTTTCTTAGAACAAGACAGTCTCCAATTATGCGACGCACCCACAAAACCACGCACACGAGTATGACAAACAAAACAAAGAGACTTGATATCCTAGAAAGACTTGAAATATACAGAAATACAAACGGTAATATTGCCAAAAAACAACTAATGCAAATTCCGACGCTATTTTCTTAGTTTAAACCACACCCTACGACAAAAACGGAAGCGAGATGAACCAGAACAAGCGGATATCCAACAACCCAAAAAATCAAAACTTAATATCTCTCTACCTGGCCTCATCTTGGGTCTATCTGCTTTGCCCACCTACATCTATATAATATCATTCCCTTCAACACATCCTTTAGACATTGAAGATGACTCGAAGTAGTCGAAACGCGTTTGCTCACCAAAAAAGCAAGGCCCGACGGCTGCTCAAGAAAAAATATAAATTAAAAACACTGCGAATGCTAGAATTTTTTAATAAAAATCAGCATTTTCCTAATTCATGTTGAAGTTTATGATGACCAAATGTCGGAAAATAGCAAGAGCCAAATTTTAACACGGAATACTGACTGACTGACTTTAAACTTCATTTTTTGCACAACCACCCAGAACAAACACGATCTTATGGTATCAAAACCTTGTGAATTCAGGAAAATCAAAACTTGCGCTCAGCAATCACTGAATTTGTTTATTGTTTCAACCTCCATTTCTTCCACTCTCATCTACGCTTCTGGCTTTGCAGTACGGGATCGATTTCCCTATGAATAAATTTATAGAATAACATATCATGTCTCCAGAATAGTTCCTTAGGTGTCTAGAATGGGTGTTTTATTCTAGGGTCTTGCAAAGGCTTCACGAATACTTCTGGTATGTCTACTTCTATACCTGAATTGCAGCCAATTGGTATACTACTCTCAAATCATCAATCAATGTTTCCAGGTTGATGGTCTGAAGTTTAGTAAAAAGTAGATTTACACAATCAGTACTTTTTAAATTTCGTATTCCTTACTACACTGATTGTAATCGTCATACATTTTTACATTTACCTTCTCTCAGATCGTATTGGTTATTCCGGGAGAATGTGTTCTCTTTAATCTTCATATAAGCTTTTTCCATTCATCTTTTTCTGTTTTTAGTTCAGAACGCGCTGGAAGGCCTTCGGCATCCTTTAGCTTCACTTTTGCTCGCACTTAAAATGTTCATACCTTACCTTTTATGCGACTACCCCCGAATTACAATAATCTTAGTCTTCGCCGTAGTCCTTCGTCGTTATGCCGAAATGTATTAAAAATACTTTTTCATTGAACGATTTTTGTCACCATCTATTTTTATATATAGTTTTATGTCTTCTTAGGCCATTCTCAGTGTTATATTTTTGCATAATATTGTATTGGGTTTTTACATTTGTATTAGTTTTTTCGCCTTGTTATTAAGTTGAATCATTGCCACATTAGTGTTTTTGTCGCATGTCTTTGTTAATATTGTATTTACTTTGTATAAATATGGATATGTCAAATAAATAAATTAATTCCACTCCGCATACCTCATCTTAAGTATTGATTGATGAATACGTTGATTGACTGTTCCAAAATGCAGAGTAAATACCTTTGAGTTGTCCCAAGAATAGACTGGAGGCTTCTTCCATGCAGCTGGCATGTGTTCTTTCTGCTAGTTCTTGTCGTTAAAACATGACTACCAAAATGCACTGATGAACGTTTTAAAATTCTTCATGTTAATGATAGTTAGATAAACGGGGAGTAATTAGAGGGTGTCTACGTTATTTACAAAGGTTATGATTGATAATATGTATTTGATTAGTGGAAAGTTATCAGCGTTTATTTTTTAGTAAATATTGTGTTGGATCTCTGTTCACCTACTTCATCATATTACAATAATGGAAATTCTTATGAAAAGAAAAACGTCACTTACATATAATTCCTCTGGATTAATTTCTTTTGGATGCACAACATGTTCTGATCTTGTGAACCAGTGTTTTTCGGTAACTTCGTACTGGTTTGGAACGTCGTCATTTCGCACCAAGAGGGCAATTATAGGCAGTTCGATTTTAATATTAATACGGGCTTTTGGCAGATGTTTTTCATGTAAAATCATCGAAATTGTCTGAGTTCTTTCAACAAACGAAGCGTATAATTCGCTTTCTTGATTAATCTTCATGGTGATATCATCTTGATTTTGCTTCCCATTTTTTTTATTCGAACCTGAGAAGCTTGTTCTTCCACCTGAATTTAAGAATAGGAAACCAATTTCTTCTTTGCGTCGGTTATTTGAGGAAACCTTATCTGCAAATTCTTTGATGCTTGATGATGAACTCAAGCAATTTAATCTTTTGTGTGTATTAAATGCACATTCTTTTGTGTTACTTTCGATCGAAGATATGTTTTTTATCATCAATGTATCGTTTTTCTTTATTTTGTGCGTGCAACATTTCGTCAGTGCTAATAAGATACCCATTTTCACTTTGTAAATTTTATGCTCATTTTTTTCGTTATGATTTTCATTCTGACTGGACGAAATCAATTTCGAATCATGTAAAAACGTATCCCAAGACATATCATACGATTTTTGTAATAACCTTTCAGTGCCGAAAGCTAATAAATTATATTTTATTACGGCTTGTTTCGAACCAATACGAGCAATTTTTTTTGAAAACAAAGCTAAATGTTTTGATTCTAGCCAGTTATTTATATGTAACATTTTGCATGGATTATTGGTTGGATTTCTAGGATTCAATATTCTTAATGTTGCATTTAAAGCATTAACAAGATTGCCGAATTCGGTGTTCCACATTATTTCGTAGGGTAAAACCCTAAAAATACTCTCTTGAATTGTTTTTGTGTTAAATAAATAGGTTTCCGTTTCACTTTTTTTTAATATGAAATAAGTGTTATTCGATCCATTCTCATTTCGCGTTGTTTTGAAAATTGTTAGAGAGTTGTTTTTATAGTCTTCTTGATTCAAATATACAACTGGTGTTTGAAGCATTGCCTAGTGTAAATAAGGATTTCGAGTAGGTAAAATAGGTTAAATGTTCAAAAAATTGCATGAAATTCCTTCAATAGTTTCTTATTTATTCATATATTGACAGAATATTCATAATTTCTGCATTTATCTCTATAATGATTAAAACATTATTTTTTTAAAGTTAATGCGAATAAATTTAATAATGAATGATTGTAATATCAGTTTGTTGTATGCATAAAGTCGCTTATTGGCATTTGCATTTACTAGATTTTAAAGTTTTCAAACGAATCGTCCGGAATTCCACGTTTAATAATTTCCTTTATGCGATCTTTTTGAAGCAAAATTTCTTGTTGCAAGCATTTGATTCTTTGCCGACAAATCTTCTCGTCAAAAATTTATACACGATATATAATTCAAATATAAGGCATTTGTGAGTTAGTATGACAGTAATGGGTTTTATGAAGAGGATATAAAAGTATTTTAAAGTACAAAGAGCATGTAGAATGGGTGGTATTATGGTAGGTAATATTAATGACAAGTGTCAATTTGTATTATTGGTGTTCATTAGTAAAACGAATTTCAAAATGTTCGAAAAGTGCATCAGTGCATGTTCAACAATCAAAAAGTGTGGAAGAAAAAAAGTTTTGAATTAATAAAAGAAATTTAAGATTCACTCAACTTAAACCTAATGTTATTCTCAAAATATGTTTTTATCAATTTTGAATCGAAATTCTTCTGAATGTAAATGGCAATTATCGTGCTGTAATGAATTTTTGTGCATTCGCCAATATTTTGACTGCAGGAATACCACTTTAAAGCACAAAACTGAATCTTAAAATTTTATATTAGAAATCACAATGACATCATTCTATTTGCAAAGTACGCCGCTAAAATAAATAAATTGGATGCGAACCGGAAGAAATAATTTAATTTCTTCGAATATGGAAAAATATTTAATTGCTTATAGTAGAATGATTTATGCATCTGTTTCCTTTATTTCAAGGATTAAAATAACACATCATTAGAAACGCTATCGTTTACTAAAACCACTTTGATAATCGAAAATTATTGGTCGAATCTTGAAATATGATTAAAACACAAAAGTGCTCTTTAAGGTAAAATAATGGGGAGTTTTCCAATATGCTTTCAATGGCTATGAAGGCATTATGATATCATATTTAAAAAGGAAAGAATGAAACAGATTATTTTTGATGTTTAAGAATTTACTGCGATACAGCCTAAATGTTATAATGGAATTTACATAAATTATGTGATTTAACGAGAAAAAGAAACTGTTATTTGAGTTTGATGTGTGCGAAGAAAAGAATTGAAATCAATTTGCCAAGATTCCTTTTTTAAAACAATCGACTTTTATGCATCAAGAATTTTAAGGTACTGATTGCACGATAATTTCCGATAAATGAGAAATAATATCTGTGAATATATGCAAAATCAACATGTGAAGGAGACTGTTTTAGAATCAGATATCAAATTTTTTATAATTCAATAAAACGAAAGAGGTCATGCAATCGTGTTGAAAATTCTCAAAATATTAAATGACTATGTTACGTATAAATATCATGAATTAGTTTAAAAACGTTTTTTTAATAGACGCTGACATACCTGTTGCTCAGATGTACAATGTATATCCAATGGTGCATTAATTGGGATCAAAAGTTCCCTAAGTGAATTTTCTTCTTCGATAATTTTGAATTTCAAAGCTTGTATCTGTTGTTGGTATGCATCAATTTGTTTCAAAGCTTTTTCTAGTCCTTCCGTTTTCTTTCTCATAATATCGGCAAATTCGTCTAAAATTGTAGAAATTTCCTCAGCATGGTGACCTATGCTAAAGTCACATCCGATTTCACACCGAAAATGAACCTGAAAAATGATTAGGGATAAAGCTGAAAGATTATTAGGATGAAGAAAATTACTTGTAGCTTTTCTATTGAAAGTGAAAGTTTTGTTTTCTGTACGTTTATATCAGTCAGGCATTTCTCGCAGAAGCCAAGCTGTTCTTTCAAAGATTGGTTCTTCACTCGCATAGATTCTGCCAATGATTTTGACGTTTCTACCCAAACTCGAATGTCTCGAATTTTTTTTTCGCATTGTTCCCATTCTTCCGTCATTTCTTGCAGTAATCCATGCTACAAAATAAATATTTAAAATAATACTTATTTTGAAATTATTAGTCAAAACAACTTACCCTTTTGAATAGTAATGCTTCGACACTTATTTTGGACTCTTCTGCGTAGTGCAACTTATCTTTCAAGTCGTCAGCCACTGAAACTTGTAACACAATTTCTAGAATATTTCCCATTTCACTCAAATGCTTTGAAACCGCCTTCACACTATTTACAGCAGCTGAATAATTGTCTAGTGCCTCCTTTGCATCCAATAAAGTACAAATTTTCAATGGGCTTACACTGAGGGCTTCTTTTTCTGTCACCCATAAAATCACCATTTGATACAAATTTAAAAACCGTGCCCATGCATCTATAGAGTCTTCTACTAATTGTTTCCTGTTAGCTAAAGCACATTTTGATTGATTAAGTTGTTTCGCAATTTCATCCAATGTATTCTCTATTGATTTTTTTTCATCATAACTACGAGTCTTTTCCATAATTAATTTCCCACTTTCTTTACATTTTTCTAGGCTTTCTGTTAAGATATCAACTTCGTTGTTAAGCTTGTTTATAATTTCTTTAAGGTGTGTCGGTTGATTCGATCTATCATGTATTTGAATTTCAGCGTTTTTCATCCATTTTTGAATTTCTTCAATCATAGACGAGCATTGAAGCCGCAAAGATTTTATACTTGCTATTTCACTCTCCATAGCCTCCATAATTCCTGCTAGACGTTCATTCAATAATTCTAAAGCCATTAACTCTTGCTGGATATCACAAGGAATAAAACTTTGCATATTTTTGTAATGAAATGATGTTGAGTCAATCAATTCTTTTCCTTCATTTATGCATTTTTTCACATTACAAGACAATATGTCAAATTGACGTTCGACGCACTCAACATTTGTATCGTAAACGTCAAATTCATTTGACTGTTCCAAATAAGTGCTCATTGTGTCTTGCAATCTTGACAAATTTTTAAACACATCTTCAATGTATCTGAAATGTTTATCCAAAAGGCAAACATGTTCAGTCAATCTTACTGTGAGTCTGAAAATAATGGATTGCAATACTATTAATGAATTTGATAAATATATTAATCCATTAAATATTATGTTAGACATTTTTAATTAATTTGGGAAGGCAGGATAGAGCACTGATGAAACTTCGATATAACTGCGAACGCTTCAATGGGCTCGGCACATATAACGAATTTACAAACAACGGATATCTGAAAAGGTATTTTCTGGCAAAAAGCAAGAAATACTGTTTTGACTGCCGTAATTAAGTGCTACTCTAGATACGGGATTTAATGGCGTGGTTGATAGGCACAGATAACTGGAGGCGCGTTTTGCAGGAATATAAAGCCCTAAATATGCAACATGGCGATCAACAGTGCCCATCCTACAAAACAAAACGCAATCGCATTTTATCATGATTCGAAAACATGAACCGAACAAATCCGATGTTGCGAGCGAACAATTACCACCTATGTTATATACTCACATACAAGCAAGCACATACGCCCATTGTTATCAAAGCATATAATTGTCGTCCAATGGGCATACGCTATATCAACCCGCAATTCACTTCATACGTACATGGCAAGTTTCACGTACGTTGCGGCCGCTGTGAAGCTTCAACATATGGATGACGCGTACATGGCAGTGAGTAACCACAAGCGAGAAGCTGTATGTATGAGAAAGCTAATGGAATAGCGATCATGTGAAAGCTTTCGCCTGCCGACTGAGAGCTGCGGCGAATATAGGGGCGAAAAGCTTTCCTCGCTCATATGTAATGTATTTCCCCCAAGCTGGCTACGATAATATCGTAATATTGCAGAATGGCTCTCAGCGTCTACTAATTGATAAGGTGAAGCGGGGAGAGAAGTTCACAGTAAATGAGAACTCACGTTCTCATCGTCTCAGCGATTTTAGCGGCAAATTGGATCAAAAGCTCGTATTGAATCAATATTTATAGTCGTGGAGTCTTATACCAGGGAGTCAGTCGGTATTCAAATCCAGTAGGGAGCGTACTGCTGCCCAATCTATCTACATCGTTGAAAGTATTCGCGATTAAAATTTAGCCGAAGATCTTGTCCCGTGTACGAGAAAGTGGTACGGGGTGAGGTGTTGGCTTGAGCCGCGATCCTCCATCGGCCTTTTGGCGTTTCACGCCGTGTGGCCACCCCGATCCACAAGCCCGTCTTTTTAGTGCCCTCTACAGGATGGCGCCCACCTGTGTGAAAAGCGATTTACCTAATATTGTTAGTTAGTTGATTAATCAATTTGGTGTTAATATAAGTTTTGAAAAAAGAACAATAAAATGAAACGTAATTCTTTAAAGTGAACTCTTGCCTTTGGTGATTTGGTTTAAATGGACAGAGTAGCAGGTAAGTGGTGTACAGTGAGTTCTTTCCCCGGGAGCCTTGATGATGTATATTGGATACACATCAAGTGGGCTCCCAGTTCATACCAGTATACAAAGGGTATACTGGTTATGTAACAGTGTCATGATTTAAATTTGAAATAGTTTGTAGTTTTCAGTTTCAAAAATAAACCCCTTTTCTCGTATTTACTCTTATTTTTAAAAGCAAATAATCATTTCATTGACCGCCACTTTGAAAGGCAAACGTTTAAGGAAAATGGTCTTTGGTATAAATACTTTCAATTCAATTCATTTCAAATGTTTCCATAAAAAATATTCATTATTTCAGTTGCTACTAAAATAGCGAATTGTGCCTATTTTTTGACATTTTGGGGCCCCCATTTTGAATGTATGAATTTAATTTCGGTTTTTCTAGATGTACAAGCAGGTGTCTTAAGAGTCTCATCAATCAATGTGCCAAATTTCGTTCAAATCAGAGTTTTACCCTGGACAGGGCAAAAATATTCAATTTTTAGTGAAAATGGCAGCTAGAAATATTATGTTTTAAATTTTCGACTCTTCTAATATTCATCCGATTTTGATAATTTTCACTAAAATACAAGAACTTAAAACAGTTATCCACAATCTCAACTTTCATCAAAAAAGAATAGGGTAGGTTGTCTGCAGGATACGACGAAGAGCAGCGCCTTGTAGTAATCGAGCAGTCACACAAGCAAACTGCTCGAAAACTTCCCTATCCTATCCAAAGTTTTAATGGCAGATTTAGAAAAAATATATCATTATTTCCATTGTAATCGTAATTCGTAGAATATTTTTTCTTCTTATTTTTATTATTAAATGTAATTTTATATCTATCTTCCATTATATTAAATGTAACTTTATATCAATTTTCCCCTATATTAAATTTTAAACTATTTAGAATCTTTTTCATTTTTCTTTACTCAATCAATTTTTCTTACAAAAATTTAAATCTGCTCATTAAAATTTAGGATATGAGAACACTGATTTAGTGCAGCCCAACGGTGTATTACATCACGAAATGCATTCGAGTTCGGCTGAGTGGGCGGCTGAGTGGGCAGCTGATTGGATTTTTACCGGTAGCGACACGGGAGAAAGGGAAAGAAAAAAAAAAGATTTGGACGGATGTGAGACATTTTTGAGACCTTCACCGGGGAAGCACGCCAAGTACGGCCGTGTGAGAAGGGTGCGAAAACGAAACGTTCTGGGCATCATTGTACTTATTGTGCGCAATGGATATTATTCGATGGATAAAAAGGAGATTACATTGTGATTTACTTGTAGGTGTGAACTTGTAGTTATTAAGCTCTTAACTTGTGGCGTTAAAATCGAAACGCACGGTTGAAGAGGAAAGATGAATCTTCTGAGATTGTACGGGGAGTAGATTTACAGCCGCTACGCGAAAAAGACGGGTTGGGGCACGGCCGCGGTGCAAAATACGTACGGTGTGAAAAGTGTTGGTAAAAGTGCAAATTGAAAACCATTTCCACCCATTCACCCTTTAGCTCGAATATATTACCATTCCCCTGCGGAATAGTGCTCCCAAGGAAAATTGCATTGATGTGGACGGGAAATCGTGAAGAACCACGGACGAATTGGCGAAATTTTATTCGATGGAACGCTTCTGCAATTCGATACATTTCGTGGCTATTTGATTCGGTGCCGTGTGAAGTGGATTAACATTTTAGTGAATCATTAGTTATCTCACCCGAAAAGAGCATTTCAGTGTGGCACATCGTTTACATGGTAAACATTGAAGTGACGACGACAATCGCGAAACCAATAGGAAATGCAATGGAGAGAATGGTCACGGTCATAATTACATTGAGGAAGCTACCGTACGGGGACCGGTTTGTCCAAAGTGTGGCATGGTGATAAATATGATGGAATTGAAGCAACAGAGGGAGATTCGCCAGACATTCGGTTCGTTGTTGTTTGTGCGAAAATCATTCCGTTACGCCTGATAATTTGAAGAACAAACGCGTAGTTGTGGTTACATGTGCCCATACACCGATCTTAGATTATTTCACGTTTACCTAGATTCATATATTATTTATTTAAATGTGGATTGTACATTTGCCTCTTAAAAAGTGAAGACCGCAAAGTGAATCGGCTCGTTGAGAATATTTTCAACTTTAGTGTTAAAGTAGAAAGAAACCAATAGCAAAAAGTTAATGACGGGAAACATTCTTTCGTTTTGTTATTCTTCGTAGTTGTTGCTATAAATATTGGTTAGAAAATGAAAGCAAAAGTAAATCTTAATAGAATGTGGTTCCAGGTTGGGTTCTCAGGTTGACAGGGGAGGTGTTTAGTGGGTAGTCCAGTCGCGCATGGGAGTCCCACACTCTGTGCATAAATGGCATTCACTTCCCTACCACAAAAAAAAAAAAAAAACCAGAATGTGTGAATAAGTGAGTAAGGTGAAAATTGCGTCATTAGGAAACTTAGTTTGATATCCGCGTGGCTTAGTGGGTAGAGCACTAAGCCCGTAAGCCAAAAGTCTCTGGTTCAAGTCTCGTTGGCGTCAACGAGATTTAGTTCGAGTGGTTCTTCGCACGGACTATAAGCCTGTTCAGTTATGATACGTGGTGATTTAAAATCAGAACGTATCGCAGCTGGGTGGACGGACACACGGCCAAAGCGTGATAATGATCATATCACCTTGTGGAGTGCCGATACATTCGCTCATGGCAATGAGATACTCTAACCTATCTCTAAGCGAAGGATCGAAAGGGGCCGTGGGCTACAAAGAAGAAGAAGAAGGAAACTTAGTTTCAATGGAATACCAGTATCTAAAGAGGCATCCTTCGAGTTGAAATTGTGATTTTTATCAGGCCTCCACGCACAATAAACTCCCACCGAGGTAACTTTTACATTTTCTAAAAATCTTTCAGCACGAACAAATTACATCCTTGTTCGGGGTGTAAATTGATACGCTACTGTGGTCGAGACCATCAACGTTTGGATTGGAGCATCCACAATGCCTTTTGTACAGTGGTGAGGTGTATATTGGGGAATAATCGGGCCGCACATATAATGGACTTAAATGGCCCTGTTACATCTGGGAGTCATTGTGAAAAAACGTTATTCCTTGCCAAGTGCCTCATACGTGCCGTCCTGAGGCGTGAATTGGAGATGCACGAAGTTGAGCTCTTGACATTCCCTCTGAATTGTGATGTTTGTTTTGCATGCGTTGAGGGCGAAGCATTTTTCAATTGCCCGAGTTGTGAGGCTGTTTCGTGCTCCAACCAGGAGCATAAAAAAGAAGACTCGAACAATCATTCCAAATGGTGTTTGTATTTGAAATATTATTACGAATTTTATGAGTTAGATGATAGAGACATTTAGTTTAATTTTGGAAGCAGCTCCAATTTGGGAATAGTTTGCCTAAAGATTTATTTAGTATAATTGAAGTGACCTCTAAGCTTCAAAAAGGCATGAAAATCCGTAAATTCCCGAAATCTTTAAATGAATTCCAGAGGTCCGTAACTATTAGTGACTTTTCTTGTGTAGCAACAGTAATATACACCATACGCCGTACACGTGCATTGGTGGACGAAAATGATAATTTAACGATATAACTTATCGGTGCACGCGATGAACATGCATTTTTACAAGAGCTCCAGTGTGTATTCTTATCCTTCCAACTCCCATCGATAAAAGTATTCAATTTATACCTTATTGGGCCATAAGTAGAAAGAATACCTAAATCATTAACTTATAAATTAACTAACTAAATATCAAAACTGAAGATACTTTAGAGAAAATGCCACATTTAATTGCGGCATTCAATTGTGGATTTCATGAGTTTGCCGGTACGCAATAAGATACGCGGAAGCGTGGAATAGAAACCTTCTTTGAATTTGAAAATATTCCGATTACTTTAACTTCATATACAAAATTAGAATTACGTTTCGACTTACGCGAATTTAGTGCATGCGGAATTTCGTTGGCACGACAATATCAGATAGTTTTTCACGGAGAAGAGAATTCGTTTAAGGGTTTCAGACCATACATATATATTAAGTTACATGAGCAAAAAGATTTAGTTTACTTCCCAAATGGCTATGTGAATATTTAACTGCAAATGACTCGAGATAGAGGGTATGCAGCTTTGTAGTCGAAAAGTGTACAAAATAGTAAAACATTCTTATACTTCTATATTTATACATACAAGTAAACTTTGTTTCTTTTTTGTGGGAGACAAATTGCAATTTGTCGGAAAAAAAATAAGGAAGAACTTTTTTTTTGAGAAATTTCAATATCAAGTTTTGTTTGAAAAGACGCTTAAGTAATTGTTTGGCATCGGTGTAAAAGAAATGAATAAAATGAATTATTAAACTTTAAAAACTCGGTCTTTCCATTCCGTTCTACCTGACCGGGTATAGGATCCCGCAATGATGGCAGGCTCCTCCGCTTATATGGGCTAGCCATCGGGCGCGCTCCTCCGTTATTTGTTGCTTAACAGGGGTAGAGTGGCCTTCCGCTCGCGTGCCTTTTTATGATATAGGGTTATGTGATTTCATTGCATAACGCTTTAGCATAAATTGGCCACGTCTATATTTCTCATTTGATGGGAAAGTTCATACAAATTATGTTTGTATGAGTTTTCCACTCAAATGGGAAATATATGGCCACGTCTACGTTTGGATCTTGATCCGGTTGGGAGGGTGCGAGGGGGCACCACCTCCGTCTTCATGCCCTACTCTTATTTGTGGGCCATAAGAATCGTCGGTAACGACGAAGTCTCCGCCAGTCCGTCCGTTTTTGCTCGGCCCAACTTGTTCTTTGAATAAGCAATGTCAACCCTTAGTAGGTTATCTCGGCCTCGGCACCAGTCGATCGGCATTCGAGCCTTTAATTTATGAATGCGAAATATTTTTGTGGTGGGTCCTTGTGCTAGGGGGAAAGAACCCGCCCCACGACAACGCAACGCTAGCCTGCCAGCGCATTCACGCGTTCCCAGACAAGGCCAATCTCGGCGGATCTTAACATCCTCTTCCGCCGAGGCAGCAGACCATCGCTGCAGTCCTTCACAGACATTTTTATCAACCAAGTTTACTACAGCCGCTCCGCACAAGTACACAAAGGATCCGATAGAAGTTTCCTATGTTACAAATGCGGTGAAATGGGACATATAAGAAAAGAGTGCACAAAGGAGGCACACTGTATTCTTTGCAAGGATGCTAATCGAAAACCGGATCTTGGGCACGTCGTGGGATCACGGCAATGGTGGTTTTATAGGAAGCCCTATCCAAGGCGAAATCAGAACTTCGATGACCCGTACCCTGCAGCTAAACCTACACCGGCAGATAGCTCCATCATTAAAAGTCAATAAAAGAATGGCGTCTAGCCCAATCGAAGGAGATCGGGATAAAAGAAGGAAGGAAGAGGCACTTGACGGGCGTGGAGCACCAGATCAGGGGTTCCAGACAGTGCTTACAAAAGGAGCGAAGAAAGCCGCAAAGAAACTCCTTCAAAAAAAGCCAGAAAATAAAATTCGCACGGACGCCCAATTAAAAAAAGGACCTGATGCAAAACAGGAGAGGCAGAAGCCCCGACGAAGACCCCGGCAGCAGGCACTGCTCGTAAAGCCCCAAGATGGCCGATCCTACGCGGAGGTGCTGCGGGATCAGGGGAAACGTAAGGCCCGAAGACACCAATACTACCATTAAAGTAGTACGACCAACGCGGTCGGGCCACATACTGGTCGAATTTGGAGCAGAGGCCGGCAATAAAGAAGCATTCTGTGACGCAGTAAAGAAAGTCCTCGGCAAAAGCGCAACTATAGCCCCGCTCGAGCCGATGGCAACGATCGAAATACGAGACATTGACTGCGTCACGGATCTGGCCGAGGTAGAAGAGGCCATCAAAAGGGAGTTCCCTAGCGTGGGAAGGATCAAAGCGAGACTGACACCAGAAAACAACAGGGTACAACGCATGGCCATAGTTGACTTGACCGAAAAGGACGCCGAACAATTCCTGAACAAGGGCAAAGTACGAATAGGGTGGGTTGTCTGTAGGATACGGCGAAGAGCAACGCCTCTTCAATGTTTCAAATGCCTTGGTTATGGTCACACCACACAAGTATGCAAAGGACCCGATAGGAGTTCCCTATGTTACAAATGCGGTGAAATGGGACATAAAAGAAAAGAGTGTACGAAGGAGGCACACTGTATTCTTTGCAAGGATGCTGATCCAAAACCTGATTTTGGACACGTCTTGGGATCAGGAAAATGCCGGGTGTTCCAGGAAGCCCTAGCCAAGGCCAAATCAGAGCTTCGATGACCCGCATCCTGCAGCTAAACCTACACCGCAGTTCAACCGCCCAAAATCTGCTTGAGCAGTTTGCGAGGGACAGGAAAGCCGACTTCTTGCTGCTGAGTGAGCAACACCATAAAAAAAGTCCTGCATTATGGTACTCTGATGAAACTGGTACTGCCGCTATCTGGGTTCGGAACAGTGACTCTCAAGCGGAGAGTTGTGGACGGGGGGATGGTTTCGTGTGGGTTAGTGTGTACCTAACGCCTAACGAATCGATATCATCTTTCCAAGCCAAGCTTAATGCTCTGGAGGGCGCTGTCTCGAACGCAGAGGGTAAAGTGCTCGTTGGGGGCGACTTCAACGCTAAAGCAATCGAATGGGGCATGCCTCGGACAGATCCGCGGGGAAAACGAATCCTGGAAATGGCGGCCAGGACAGCCCTCGTCGTACTAAACTCCGGAAATACGCCGACTTTCCACCGTATTGGCTGTGAGGGAACCATACCGGACGTGACATTCGCCGCGGAGTCCTTAGTACGGAGGATACACAACGGGAAAGTATTAGAGGACTACTCAGCCAGTGATCACCAGTGCATTCTGCTTGAGATAAGTGATGCTATCTCCCGACGTCCGTGCTCTCGGCCTTCTACAACTGGATGGAACATTGGAAGAATGGACGTCGAGAGGTTCGTCAAGGTTCTCACGGCAGGTGAGCCACTGCAGGGAGCTCCGGAGGGGACGGAAGAACTGGCAGCTCAAGACGTGGTGAACTCTACTATGAGCATAATCACGACTGCTTGCTGCGCTTCTATGCCCCGCCGAAGACCCCGGCACGGTAAGCCCCCAGTGTACTGGTGGTCTACTGAAATCGCTGAAAAGCGGAGGGAGTGTCACAAGCTTCGGCGTGAGGCTCAACGGGCGCGGAACCGTGACGAGGCATGCAACCAGGTGGCAGCATATAAGTCGGCCAGGAAATGCCTTCGCAAACTGATCAACAGTAGCAAGGCTCGCTGCTGGCAAGACCTAGTGGACAATGTGAACAAGGATCCGTGGGGCCTTGGCTACAAGCTGGTCATGGGGAAACTTGGTGCCCTACGGAAGCCTTGTATACATGACGCGGAAAAGATGGACGCGATAGTGCGGGGACCCTTCCATGCCCATCCCGTCCGTGTTGACGCTGTCCATGGTGAAACAGCAGTAGAGTGCCCACTCTTCACACAGCTGGAACTGGAGGACGCAGTCCTCTCCTTGAAAGCGAGGAAGGGTCCAGGTCCCGATGGTGTTCCAGCTGAGGTGTTGCGGCTCGTCTATCACCATTGTCCTGACTTGCTGCTCAGCACATTCAACGCTTGCCTACGGGACGGGGTTTTCCCGGTACGATGGAAGGTGGCGAGGCTCGTGCTGATCAGCAAGGGGAAGGGTAATCCCGAATCGCCGTTTGCATACCGCCCGTTATGCATGCTAGACACGGCTGGGAAAGTGCTAGAGAAACTCATCAAGGAAAGACTCACTGACGCGATTCGTGCTGCTGGGGACCTATCTCCTCAGCAGTACGGCTTTAGAGCAGGACGTTCTACCATTGATGCAATTGCAGAGGTGGTGAACGCGGTCCAAAAGGCAGAGGCATATAGTCGCACCAAGCGACGGATCGTCCTGTTGGTGACACTCGACGTCAGGAATGCCTTCAACTCCGCTAGATGGGTGGATATTCTGGACACGCTGGAAAACTCTTTTCAAGTTCCAGAATATCTAATGCGGCTTTTGAGGAACTACCTAAAGGACCAAAGCCTGCTCTACGACACGACACAGGGCCAACGAAGGATGGAAATTACATCGGGTGTTGCCCAGGGATCTATCCTTGGTCCGGACCTGTGGAACGTGTCTTACGACGGGCTACTGAGACTTGAGATGCCAGATGAGTCGCGCTTGGTCGGCTATGCGGATGATGTTGCGGCTCTGGTCGCCGGACGCACCGTTGAACAAGCGCAACTTAGGCTAGGTATGCTAATGCGCCGAGTGAGGGACTGGATGACTGCTCGCGGGCTCAGTTTAGCACTGGAGAAAACCGAAGTGGTCATCTTGACAAAAAAGAGAATCCCTAGAGTAAGAATGATCAGTATTGGAGATATACAAATCGAATCGAAGCCAGCGGTGAAGTACCTGGGGCTACTGATCGACTCGAAGATGAGTTTCTCTGAGCAAATCAGGGCAACGGCTGAGAAGGCTGCTTCGGGAATATCGGCTCTGAGTCCACTTATGGCCAATGTAGGGGGACCCAGCCCATCAAGAAGACGCCTCTTGATGAGTGCTGTCGGGTCAGTGCTACTGTACGGAGCAGAGGTATGGGGCGACGCTCTCAGCAAGGAGGTATACCGAAAACGATTGGCACAGGTACAGAGAAGAGGAGCACTGAGAATTGCATCTTCGTATCCAACAGTCTCCGACTCGGCGGTGAGAGTGATTGCAGGCGTGATACCTGTCGCCCGCCTTGCTAGAGAGCGCCGCGCTATTTACCTTGGCCGAAACGAGGATACGAGGGAGATGGTTGTCCGCGAGGAGAGACAACGCTCGCTCAACGATTGGCAGCAGTCTTGGGTCAATTGCACGAAGGGAAGGTGGACTGCGCGCCTCATCCCGGATGTGAGACCGTGGCTAAATCGAAGGCATGGTGAGACTGACTTCTATCTGACCCAGCTTTTGAGCGGGCACGTGTGTTTTCAGTCTTATCTGCACAAGATCGGTAAGTCGCGGTCTCCCGATTGTCGGTTTTGCCCAGGAGAGGAGGACAATGCCTGTCACACATTTTTTGCGTGTACCAAATGGGCCAGGCTGCGAAGGGAACTCTACAGGGAGACGGGAGAGCTCACCCCGGATAGTATAGTTGCGGTGATGCTCGAATCGGTGGACAAATGGAACCAGGTGGCACATTATGCTCGGGCAGTCCTAAAATATAAAAGGGACTCACAGCAGCCGGAGGCGCTGGGGCTGGGGGATCGCTCTTCTGGCATTTCCTCTTCCCCTCTCCCCTCCCGCTAGGAAAGGGACTCCCCAGCTTGAAGGCGCCCCACGGCGTAACAAAACGAGACCTGGCCCGAAGTAATGTGTCAAACGGTTCCAGGCTAGGTTCTCAGATTTACAGGGGAGGTGTTTAGTGGGTAGTCCAAGGGTATCCTCCATGGGAGTCCCACACTGCCAGACTCGGCGGGCGTAAATGCCTTCACCTCCCTACCACAAAAAAAAAACCTACACCGAAGTTCAACCGCCCAAAACCTGCTGCTGCGACTTTTTACTGCTGAGTGAGCAACACCACGATAAAAGTTCTGCATCGTGGTATCCTGATGAAACTGGTACTGCCGAAATCTGGATTCAGGACAGTGATTTCCAGGCGGACAGTTGTCGATGGTTTCGTGTGGGTTCGGTGCTCAGGGACCACCCTTTTTAGTGTGTACCTAACGCCGAACGAATCGATATTATCTTTCCAAGCTATGTTTAATGCTTTGGAGGGCGCTATCTCGAACGCAGACGGCAACGTTCTCGTTGAGGGAGACATCAACGCTATAGCAATCGAATGGGGCATGCCTCAAACAGGCCCGCGGGGAAAACGAATCCTGGAAATGAAATGATGAGCAACATATAAGTCAGCCAGGAAATGCCTTCGCGAATTGATTAACAATAACAAGGCTCGTTGCTGGCAATGTTAACAAGGATCCGTCCGGCCTTGGCTACAAGCTAGTTATGCGTGTCCTACTGACGTCTGGCATACATGAAGCGGAAGAGATTGACGCCCATTCCGTCCGTGTTGACATTGTCCACGGTGAAAATGCAATCCAATGTCCAATCTTCACACAGCCGGAACTGGAAGTGGCAGTATTTCCATTGAAAGCGAGAAAGGCTCCATGTTCAGATGGTGTTCCAGCTGAAGTGTTGCAACTTGTCTATCACCATTTTCCTGACTTGCTGGTCAGCATATCCAAAGCTTGCCTACTGGACGAGGTTTTCCCGGTACAATGGAAGATGGCGAGGCTCGTGCTGATCCGTAAGGGGAAGGGAGTCCCGGATCGCCGTCTGCATACCGCCCGTTCTGCTTGCTAGACACTGCTGAGAAAGTGCTAGAAAAAGTAATCCAAATAAGAATCACTGACGCGATTAGTACTGCTAGGGTTCTATCTCCTTAGCAGTACGGCTTCAGAGCAGGACGTTCTACCATTGATACGATTGCATAGGTAGTGAGCGCGGTCCAAAAGTGAGGCATTTAGCCGCAACAAGCGGCGGATCGTCGTTTGTTGACACTCGACGTTAGGAACGCCTTTAACTCCGCTCGATGGGTGGATATTCTGGATATGCTGGAAAACCCTTTCAAGTTCTGGAATATCTAATGCGGCTTCTGAGGGACTACCTGAAGGGCCGAAGCCTGCTCTACGACACGACATAGGGCCAACGAACGAGGGAAGTTGCATTTCGTGTATTCTTGATCCAGACCTGTGGAACGGGCTACTGAGACTGGAGATGTTAGATGAGTCGTGCTTGATCGGCTGTGCGGATAATGTTGCGGCTCTGGATGACGACTTGTAGGTTCAATCTAGCACTGGGAAACCCAAAGTGGTCATCTTGACAAAAAAGAGAATCCCTAGAGTACGGATGATCAGTATGGGAGACATACTAATCGAATCGAAGCCAGCGGTGAAGTGCCTGGGGCTACTAATCGACACGAAGATGAGTTTATTTGAGCAAAACAGGGAAATGGCTCTCAGTCGACTTATGGCGAACGTACTCGTAGGGGGACCCAACCCATTAAGAAGATGCCTCTTGATGAGTGCTGTAGGGTCAGTGCTACTGTACGGCACAGAAATACTGGGCGACGCTCTCAGCAAGGAGGTATACCGAAAACGGTTGGCAGAGGTAAAGAGAAGTTGTGCGTGCCGAAAATGGAGCAGGCTACGAGGAGACCTCTACAGGGAGACGTGCGAGATCACCCCAGATAATATAGTTGCGGTGATGCTTGGATCGATTAACAAATGGAACCATGTGGCACATTATATTCCGGCAGTTCTAAAAGATAAAAGGGACTCACAGCAGCCGGGAACATCGTAGCTGGGGATCGCTCGTCAAGAAGTTCCTCCTCTCCTTTCCCCTCTCGCTAGAAGGGCTTAAAGGTGCCTCACGGTGTAACAAGACGAGGCCTGGCCCGAAGAAATCTGTCAAACGTTTCCAGGCTGGGTTCTCGGGTTGACAGGGGAGTTGTTGAGTGGGTAGCCCAGTCGCTTGCGAGCATTGGAGTCCCACACTCAGTGCGTAAATGGGATTCACCACCCAACCATAAAAAAGAACTGTTGAAGAGCTGCGGAAAAAACTGGCTAAATCTACATAAAATTGATTTTTATTTCAACTCAGTTTTGTAAAAATTCTCAGTTCTTGAATCACAGGCAACAACTACTGGAGATGTGAGCATTTTTCTTCGTAACACTACAGCTCCTCTCGGGCCTTCGCTTCCCGCAAATAGCGCCTCCAAATGTCTCGTCGGCCCATTGACCACTTCCACCAATTTGGAAATCCGAGCAGCGATAAACTGCCTACGTCGACCGAGTCAGACCAGCGTTTCCTCGGTTTTCCCACTGGCCTCCGGCCTTCAGTTCTCTCAACGAATACCTTTCTGGGTGTCAAAATTTCATACAGCTCATGGTTGTATCTAGCTTCGCTCCGATTATTCGCCTCAGGACCCTTCGCTCAAAGTCATTCAATATATTTGCGGATGCTTGAAATAGGGTCCATGTTTCACACCCATAGCATAACACAGGCCTTATTATACAGGGTTTTCCAATAAGAGGTGTGATTTTGATATTAAAAGAAAAATGCCATTTTTTAATATAAATGATCGGATGTTTATTTCATTATAAAGAGGCCGTTAATAGTGGAACATAACATCAGGCAAATGCCCTGACAGCACCATCAGACTATCATTTCTTTCGCTCTTTTTAAAATCATTTGGGTGGTAAAACGTTCGATTCCGATCAGGCTGTTAAAATGAGTTGGACCAGTTTTTCGCTTCTAAAAACCAAAGCTTCTTCGAACGTTGAATTTTTCAACTTACCGAAAGATGGCAAAAGGCCATCCAACAAAATGACCAATATATTTATTTATTTATTTAATAAGCCAAACAAGGCAATCACAAAAAAGTACTTATATCTAAACAAATCACAAAAAAAGTAAATGTATATTTAGCAATAACTTATTTTAATGCGTCAGTAATCTTTTTTTTTGAAGTTATGTATTGATATAGAAGAAGAGTAATGTTCAATCATCGAATTGAAGATCTTGCAACCCCTATTAATTGGCTCGTTGCCTGCGTACGAGGTTTTATGTTGGTCTTCATGAAGCAGACGAGTGTTCCTAGTATGTTTAATCGTTTCCTTGAACGTGATTTTGCTTGATAGTGATGCAACATTTACTATCTTATTGATTACATTCAAAACAAAGCAAGAACTTAAGATGAGAGCGAGGAAAGATTCAAAATATTTAATCTTTGCTGGTAAGGTGGCAGGTTAGCGAAGTCTCTTGGGTCATAAGCATCACGCAAGCCAAAAAGAATAAACTGTTTCTGCACAGATTCAATCCGGATGGTGTGAAGCCCAAAGCATGGATTCCAAATAATACAACCATATTCAAGGAGGGGGCGAACAAATGAGGTGTATAGAGTTTTGGTGACCCATAGGTTTTTGAATTCTTTGGCGCGACGTTTTATGAAACCGAGCTGCTTATATGCCCGAGCAAGAATTGTATCGTATTGAGAATGGAAATTCAACTTTCTGTCCAACAGAACGCCCAGGTCTGAGATCTGGTTAACTTTTTGAAGTGGGGAATCATTCAGGTTATATGTGTGCTCAATTACTGAATTTTTTCTCGAGAAGCTTATAACATAACACTTTCCAACGTTGAGATAAAGCCTGTTATCGTTTCACCATTTCAATAATGAATTTAATTTGGCTTGCAAAAAATAGCCTCGGAATCGGAATTGACGGTGTGGTATATTTTGAGGTCGTCAGCATACAGAAGATGAGGTACGTCACTTAAAATTTCAGACAAGTCGGAAATAAAGATGTTGAATAAAAGGGGACCCAGGTGGCTACCTTGTGGCACTCCAGAAGATGCAATAATTTCTCTTGAAAAAGTGCCCTGGAATTTTACAAACTGTGTTCGATTATTTAGGTATGATGCAATCCAACTCAGTAAGGACCCAGAGATGCCGAACTTCAGAAGTTTGGAGATAAAAATTCTATGATCGACTCGATCAAAAGCTTTGGTGAAGTCCGTGTTAACAGCGTCAATCTGGTTACCTTTTTCCATTTCACAGAGAATAGTTGAGGTAAGAAGCATTAGGTTAGTGGTAGTTGATCGACCTTTGCGAAAACCATGCTGCTGTTCGTTTAAACGTGGTTCAACCAACGTGGTAAGCTTATCACAAATAATTTTTTCGAATAACTTTGGAATAGCTGATACTATCGCAATACCTCTATAGTTTGTTATAGACCGCTTATCGCCACTTTTGAAAATCGGAGTCAAATGAGAAGACTTCCAGACAGTTGGAAAAGCCCCTCGTGATAAAGATGCGTTGAATAGAATAAACAGAGGGGAAGAGATTTGATGTATACACTCAAAAAGAAATCTCGGTGGAAGAGAGTCAGGTCCAGGTCCCTTGTTAATATCAAGTTCTTTAATAGCGTTTACGATATCTTCACTTGACAAACTCATTTCATCAATGAATGGTGCTGTCGTTGAATGGCAAATTGGTATGCCAGAAGAATTGGTGGCCGGGCGGAAAACCTCTTGGAAATGCTCGGCAAAAAGGCCGCATATAATTTGAGGGCAAATTGAATTACTATCACCGTAATACATAGATGTTGAAAATCCTGTGGCAATTTGCTTGGTTTTTACGAAATTGAAAAATTCTTTTGGATTACGAATATTTTCCCCGGTTGAATTGATGTATTGATCGTATGCTTCGCGAGATCTTATAGTGAATTCCATAGCCAGCTCATCATATTTAATCTTAAGGCTTGTATCAAAGTTGTTATCTCTCATTAATTTATAGAGCTTGTTCCTTTGATTCCGCAGTTGTCGAAGGTCGCGATCATTTTCTTTATTTTAGGAACATGTGTCTCAATGCATTCGAAGAGTGTTTTATAGAATGAAGAGGCTGCTTCCTCTAAATCTAAGCTTGAAAGATAGTTCCAAACAATATTGGCAAGATAAAATTTAATGCTATTATAACCAGCATTTAAGAAATCAAATACAATACAGTCATTGTACGTTCGGGAAAAAGTTACATCAGATCTGGGAAGTTCAACCGAAGAAGCGAAATGGCTTCGTGTGTTAGAGAAAAGGTTCTCTTTGTCATTGGTTGGACTTACCACAACATCGTCATAAGCATTGGTAAAAATAAGATCCAAAAAGTTTCCGTTTTGGTTGGGAGTCAGTGATACTTGTTGTGTCATTACCATAAGAGGCATTGATTAGATTAAGATCGATGGTATTTGAGAGGTTTACTGGTAGAAGATGGTTATCAGTTTCATCAGGAGTAAAAGATAAATTAGGGCGGTTAAAGTCTCCCAAAATTATAATTTGATCATGTTCCTTTAGAGATGCAGCAATAGAATTTATAATTTCATATATCTTCTCGTAGGAGGTTTCGTCAAATTTTGGTGGAAAGTAAAATACCCCTAGGTATAAAAACCACTTGCCTAAGCGTATTCGAACCACCTTATGTTCAAAAGTTTTATAGGAGGTAGTATCAACGTTTTCAGAGGCCATGGAACTTTTGATCGCAATCAACACTCCGCCACCTTTGGTTAGGCCTGTGGATGAGTAGTCACGATCAGCTCTATAAATGGTCCAGCTACTGTCTAGAATTTCTTCGTTTATGTAACCATCATGTAGCCAGGTTTCGGTGAACGTTAATACATTAAAATGGCAGGACTTAGCACCAAGGTATAATTTATTCATTTTCCCTCTCATACCGCTACAATTATGGTAAACGAGTTTAATACCATTCAATGGTAAGTTAGTATTAGGAATGATATTTTTTAAACTTTTCTCTTGCTTTTTGGAGCATAGAGGCATGCTTAGATCTCACATGCACAGCGTATGTTTCCAGATCATTTTTTACCTGGTCAGCAGAAATTCCGAGCTGCTCGTGATATTTTACAAATAGATGTCGTAATGGCTCAATCTCAATAGGCAGGCCTTCTTGCTGAATTAGTACTTTGAGATTTATTTTGGTTTTACCATCGAAACAGGTTGATTCAGGCGCTTTGTGCATGTAAGCAAGATAAAGTCGAACGCAATCAAACAATTTGTGGTCCCTAAGTCTAGAAAGTAGATATCTACTCTCAACATTATCCTTCATATCTGTAGCCAACTTCACAGGTGGTGGGTTTAGTGGATCTAGGTGACTGACATTGATAGTGGAGATCGGAGTGTCTGAAACTGGCGGAACAAAGATTATACCCTCAGAAGACGGAGCCAACGTTTCACCACGGACAAAATTTGAGTAAAGTGTTAGTGTAGTTGATTGTACAGAAGTTTTTTGGGAGAGGCTATTAACAGGTGCAATTATCGGTTCAATCAGAGGAGAATTTTGCATCTCATTACTCTGAGTTTCAGTGGAAATTTGTCTCTCCAAGTGTCTATCCTTTGAAGAGAAAGTCGACGTCTGAGAATAAGACTGAATCATATCAAAAGAGTAAGTCCTTGGTGACGAGCCAACTATATTGGATGTTGAAGATCTTCTACTTCTCATTAAATTTTGAATACATTTTTTATCGGTTTTTTAAAATTTCTGAAAATCATCTTTATTTTTATTTTGATCATTCGTCTTACTCTTAGTGAATTTAGATTTGAATTTCCATTTCCTAAAAGTCATTCCATTCCAGTTCTGGCACTTGTTATCCTCTTGTAGATCGATGAACATCCAGGCATATCGTGCAGGAATAGATACTTTGAAGAATTTGTACTTGCGTTGCACCAACTCTGCAGAACAGTTTTCAATTAAGAGCTCAAATTTGAGAAACTTCCTCATCCACACAACATCTGCCGACTTTGGAGCTCCTTTGACGAAAAATACTTGGTATTCAGGATTTTTTCGGTGTGATTCAGGCATTATTTTCAGATGTTGGGAATTCGCCGTTTTAATTTTCTCGATCCGCCTGTTCCATTCTTCCTCCGACCAGGGAGTGCCAAATTGCATAATATTATTTGTATTTTCATGCATTTCAAGGACCCAATCAGCAAAGACGTGACGTTGTTGATGATCGACCGGCTTGAGTTCTTGTGTTAACTGAACTTTATAAGCCTTAAGACCCAAATATTTATGGAAAATACGGTGTAATGACGTTTGCGGAATGTCTAATTCCAAAGAACGACGAGGAATGGACAAACCTGGGTTTTCTTCAACTCTTTCGGCTACAGCAGCAATATTCTCGGCTGTTCTTGAGTAACGTGCACGGGTTTTATTCTTCACATCACTAAGTTGTCCCAACAGCTCGAACTTTTCTACAAATTTCTGTATTGCGGTCCGACAAGGTGCTTCACGATGACCCAAAAATGTTTGAGTTTTACGAACCGTCTCTACCAAATTTTCACCATTTTTATAGTGGATTTTAATAATTTCAATGCTTTGTTGAAGCGTGTATCATTCCATTTTTATTAATGGCGTAGTTTTTACTTGTCAAATGTCAAAAAATTACAGCTTCAAAATTGACATCTACCGAAATAGAGAGCTATTCAAAGTAACACCTCTTATTGCAAAACCCTTCAGATTTCTATACTTGGAGCTTTGTTTTCCGGTCCATGCAGCTGGTCTTCAAGATCGTCAACACTGAATAAAATATTTTATTTGCGAGCTGTATTCTTCGGCGTATTTCGTCTCTTTCATTACCAGTTTTCGAAATTTTGGCGCCTAAATACACAAATTCCCCCATATTTTCGATACTGTATTCGCAAAGTGTGATATTTTGTGAACTTGAGGTATTTTTCCTCGACTGCGTGATCAGCTTTGTTTTATTCGGATTGATTTGTAGCCCTACTAGTTTTTCTTGTTTCAGGAAGAGTTCTTTGGCAGTTGTTAATGATCGTGACAAAATGTTGATGTCGTCTGCATATGCTACTACTTGGCTCGACTTGTATAGTAATGTACCTCGTGTATCGACAGGTAGCTTTCTTATGACGTATTCCAGAGCCAAATTGAATAGCAATGGCGCCAGCCCATATCCCTGTTTTAGTCCGATATTTGTGTCAAAAGCATAGGTGAGTTGGTTATTGATGCGGACCTGGGAGGTCGCCGACGTCATTGTTATTCTGGTAAGACGGACTAATTTGGCTGGGAAACCAAAGCAAAGCATTATTTGGTACAGTACGTTACGATCAATTCTGTCGTATGCTTGCTTAAAGTCAACGAAAACTTGGAGAATGTCTTTGTTAAATTCCGAGCATTTTTCAAGTACCTGCTTGACTGTGAACAATTGGTCTACAGTCGATCTATCTGCTCTAACACCACCTTGATATTCCCCAATAATACTGTTGGCGTATGGTCCGATTTGATGTTCTAAGATTTTTGAAAATATTTTGTACGCCGTTCAAAGTAGTGATATGCCTCTATAATTTTCGCAATGTAGCTTGCCACTTTTTTTGTGGATAGGGAATATAATTGATTGGCTCCGCTACTTCGGCGTATGCTCTTGTTGCCAAATGTGTTGGATGGCATTGTGAATAGCTTTATGAACACTGCTGCCACCATATATGATGAGCTCCACTGGAATCTCATCGATGCCCTGCGCTCTATTCTTTTGGGGCGTGATAATGGAACAAACTTCATCCAGAGTTGGTGGGGCCAATGGAAGCTCTACACAGACATCTGTAGGCTCCGATGTTCTGGAGCTGTGCGGAGGATTAAGGAGGTTCTTGAAATATGATGCCCATCTTTCCTTAATCTTAGTTTCTTCGGCGATGATATTGCCGATGTCATCACGACAGAGCTTGATTTTGGGCTGATAACCACGTTTCAGGCTTTTCACTACTTGTCTTGTGTTGTTGGGCTTGGGACTGTCTATTCTGCCACGGTCTTAATAGCCGGCTTCATTTCCATCCAGACCGCGTTGCTTGTCTTTAACGATGCGTCTGATAAGATGAGAGCCAGTTGATTGTCAAGGGTTTCCGTGAAATTTTTGGCCACAGACGCCGTTTAGAGCCTTTCGATGTCAAATTTTTGTAGCGGGCTGGTCTTCGCCGAATATGCCTTTAACATACGACATCAATAGGTTAATTTGATCAACTATTGATCTGAGTTACAATTGGGTCCTCGGCATGTACGAACGTCAAGTATGCTCGGGGCCCAACATTGTTGGATCAAAACATGATCGATCTGGTTTTGTGTGTTGCCATCCGGTGATACCCAGGTCATTTTATGAATACGTCGATGTGGGAAGCAAGTCGAACGTATGACTAAATTTCTGCTACATGCAAAGTCAATCATCCTCCAGTCGTTCCCTGATGAGATAAACCATTGCCGACCTTAGCGTTGAAATCACCCAGGATTATTTTTGTGTCTTTTGCTGGCAATGAGCCGACTAGTCTTTCCAGGTAATTGTAGAAAGTTTTTCGTCGAAATTTTAATGAATTTCGCTTGTATACGGATCGCACACAACCCATCATTGACTGCCTTAAAGTCAATGATGTGAACTTCCTATCCACAATGAAAACCAATCCGAATTCTCGTTTTCCAGTAAGCTTCCCACTTTTGAATATTGTGTGCGTTCTCATATCTTGAATATCATTTCCAGTCCAGTTCGTTTTCTGGATTGCCAGTATTTTTAATTTATATTGTCTACTTGTTGTGAAAGGCCCTAAACAGCGCCGCGGTAATTGAGTGATCTGACATTCCAGAATCCAATGCCACAGTCCTTTTTCCGTTTGCGAGGTCATTGCCGTGAGTTCAATCCGTTCCGAGGCCCTTCTGAAGGTTTCGTAAAATTGTCGGGTTTTACAGAGATGGGGAGTTAGCCCATCGCCCAACCTCCATTCCGGTGGCATGGTTATTACTCCGATTTCGTTATCAGGCGCGGAAGATTCGCCTTCACCCTCTTACATCCCCACAAAGGAGGTGTAAGTAGGATTTCGTAGCAGCGCTGTAGATGTATTTACAGTTATTGGCATTTCTCGGCATTTAATGTCCCATTATTGGGAATCAGTAAACCCAATGGGCGACCCCGAAAGCATTTACTACCATTTAATTGGGGAATTGGGAATGAGGAGTCATGGAAATTGTGGGTTGTGGAAACAAGGGGTTCCTTCCTCCTTTCTCAAATGGGCTTGGAATCGTTTACGGCGGAGAAGGGAGCATACAAGGAGCTAAACATGATGTTCTAGTATCATCAACAACAGCAACCGAAGCACACAGGTAGACCTATTTTTTTGTGGTAGGGAGGTGAATGCCATTTATGCAGTGTGGGACTCCCATGCTCGAAAGAAGACAAGTAGATTTTAAGAAGACCAATGTCGCTGAAACTACACGGAATAACTTGAGAACTGCTCTAAAAAATGAAACAAATCTGTTTTTTTTTATTATTACCTACATTCGCTATCACGCTCTCCATAACTTTATTTATGCGATCTGCATTTCACACCTCGTCGAGTCCTAAGTGTGTCTCCCAGGCAATGTTTAAACTTCGGTATAAGGGCGTCCACGAAATGCTGTGAAGTACTCCTTTCTTGCTAATCTAGTTCAATTCGTGAACAGCTCTCAGAGATATTATAATACGACGCAGTAAAAAAAACTCTAAGATACTCCATTGTAAATCCTCAGGACATCATAAATTAATATCCCTTAGAAGTTCCTTAGTCTTTTACTAATAGCGAGTTTGGTTGTTTCATTGCCTCTGGAAGATTGTTATACATATGCAGAGCATCATTCGTTGCATCGTTATTTAGTTGATCAGTTCTGGCGGAAGAAATTCCGGGCTTGCTTGTATTTTTTGATCTATATGGATTTATTTGTGATACTTAAATAAATGGGTTTTGTGACGATTCGCTCCATTTTAGACATTTGTAGATAAACTTAGGTTTCTCCATAGTAATAATTTGGCTGAAGGTGGATGAATCGGTACATGTTCGTACGTCCCTCAGTGCGTCTCATCAAGTTTTCTCAAGAACTACAGAAGCTACAGTCATCAAATTTCGTGAACAGCTCAGAGGTTTCAGGTTGATAAAAGTACCGTAGTCAAAAAAGTGAACCCTTAAAATTTTTTTTACCGAAAATAGAGTATCAAATAAAAGGTATTGATGATATCTCTTAACATCTGCAATATATTGGGTTGTTCGATAATTAATGTCATTTTTTCATGTAAGTAAATTTTTATGGGTGACCTTTTGCCATCTTTCGGTAAGTTGAAAAATTTCACGTTCGAAGAAGCCTTGATTTTTATAAGCGAAGAACTGGTCTAACTCATTTTTAACAGATTGGAGTCGAGAGATTTACAATGCAAATGGCAGCGAAAGGGTGCTAAGTCAGGGCTAGAGGGTGGATGTGGTATCAGTTCCCAATTGAGCTCCATTAATTTTTGACGGGTTATCAAAGAGGTGTGGGGTCTCGCGTTATCATGATGGACCATCACGCCTTTGGGATTGGCTAATTCAAGGCGTTTTCTCTCGATTTCTTCGTTCAATTTCGATAGTTGACGAGAGTGTTACATAACAACTATACCCTATGTATACTGGTATGAACTGGGAGCTCGATTTGATGTGTATCCTATATACATCATCAAGGCTCCCGGGGAAAGTTCTCGCTGTACACCACTTACCTGCTACTCTGTCCATTTAAACCAAATCCACAAACTGCAGATGTTAATTTCAAGGAATGGTTTTTATTGTGTTGTTCATTTTTTCGAAACATTTATGTTACAACAGAATTTTTAAATTACATTTTCAATTACTTATTTATTAAAAGCCTCTAACTATCAGCCAGCCTGAAGAGGGAATCAACTTGTCATATGAATGGTTCGGGGTGGCCACACGGCGTGAAACGCCAAAAGGCCGGTTGAAGATCGTGCGAAAGCAAACACCTCACCCCTCACCATTTTGTTGATCACCGAACAGCACTCCGGTCTGGAACTTACACCGCGAATACTTAAACGTACGTCTAAAGATTGGGTAGCAACACGCTCTCTTACTGGACTTGAATACGACTCGAACAAGACTGCCTAAGAACTTTAAATACTGTTCTTTCGTGAGCTTTCAACCTAAATTCTCTTTCAAGGTGCTGAGTAGCCGAACACGTGCGCTCTCGTTCCACGAAAGGTTTTCCTCTCCGCTTCGTCTCGCTTGCTCGGCTGGTGAATTTGCGAAACTGGGGAAATTGAGCGAAAGAGTGCTTTTCGCTTAAGCTTTTGACTTTGAAAGAGTGCTTTTAGCTTAAGCTTTCGGCTTTCCCACGATCTCTTGAGGTGAAATAGCGAAACTGGGGACATTGAGCGAAAGAGTGTTTATGCCGGAACTTTCGGTTTTCCTTTCCGCTTACCTCTCTTCGAAGCACACCCAAAGCTTATCGTTCACGATATGAATTTCATTGCAGGTTGTTCCTTTTCGTTTATTTTACCACTCGCTTATTTACTTGCGTATGTAGTTCTTTAGCTAATTTTCATTGGCGAAGTGCGAGTACATAGGTGTTGTTTGCTCGAGTATGTTGTATGTGTTCACTCGCAACAAAACGGAAATATATCCTAGTATGTTGTATGTGTTCGCTCGCAACAAGAGTAAACATTCGAATCAGCAGTTTGGTTTCTTGGAACCAGCTCAATGTAGACTATACCCTCGTAATTCCACCACACAGAAAGCATAACCTTCTTTTGGTGAATATTGGCTTTGAAGTTCAAGTACTTGGTCCATGATAGTTTTCGGACGTTATCGTAGATAATCCATTTTTCATCACCTGTTATGGTTCTTTTTAGAATGGGTCGTTTTGGTTACGATTAAGCAAAGAGTCGCATATGTTAATGCGTTTGGTGAGGTGGATTTCCTTTAATTCGTGAGGAATCCCAACATCCAGTTTTTTTATGTAACACTGTTGCAAGTGCAAGTAAAAGGCTGAATTCTATGTGTCGAGCTTCTCTGTTATCTCTCGAGTTGTCATATGCCGGTTAGTTTCGATGAACGCCTTTACTTTGTCGTCATCAGTAGCGGTTGGACGACCAGTATGTGGTGTATCTTGCACATTAAAATTTCCAGAACGAAAGCGAGCAAACCAACGCTGACACTGGCGTCCAGTAACACAAACTTTACACAATTTCTTTCGAGCTTGCACCACATTTTTGCCCTTTCCGAAGTGAAACAATAAAATATGCCGTCAATTGTCCATTTTCAAGTTTTTTTTTAACCAAGTTGTTTACTAATGACGCTCAGTTTTTGACTGAAGATAGTCTAAACTAATATTTAAAATAGTATATAATACTCGTAGTATAAGCCACGCAATCACTACCACGACATGAATTATCGAGCACCCCAATAGATGAAGTCGTAGGCAGGGGAAGAGGAAGAACACAAAAAAAAGGTTTCTCTATCCCCCCCCCCCCTCACGATTCAACAAATCAGAAAAAATCATGAAGGTAGTTTCTTATGAGTACAAAATGACAAATACCTGAGAAATTGGAATTCGCTAAAGTTAGTAATAGTATGATTTATCAATTTTACATTTTCTTGAATCAAATCGTGGAGTACCCTTAAATCGAATGAAATTCGACATTCGCATGGCTACCTAGGCTAATCAACCATGAACATTTCAGAAGCATCGCTTAACATAGTTATGGTGGTTTAAATGTTCGGTATTCCAACAATAACTATGCATGGCTATTGAACAATATGTGCTGCCAATCGACTTAATTCCTACGGGCTTGTTAAGATTTGCATGAACATTTCAGGAAGGATGTATGTGATACAAATCTTTGAGAATCTATTCAACGAGTGATATTAGTAATTGTAAAACAAAATGACGGCCGTTTTAAATGAGAATATTGAGTAAATTTGTGTTATTTTTCCCAAACTTCAGCATTTAAAGTACAGGCGACGATGAAAACATACATTTTAAAGTTGGCAAAATCATCGTTTGTAACAGATGTCGTTGAAATTTATCTTGAGATTATTCATTATTGGTGTCTGCATATCGTAGGTTGAGTACAAAACCCTTCTGACATGACCATAGTTGTCTACCCAATTTGTTGTTAACTGGAGTTAAAACCATGTTCATGATGGTACAGTGTCCAGTTACTATTAATTCCATAATCGTATTCTTTACTTCAATCCCTAATGGACATTGCTTTGTTGTTTATATTATTATTTCAAAAATCAAACCTGTGCTGTTATATGAAAGTGAAACATAGACCCTAACAAGCGACTCCGAAAAGGTTGTTACAACCGTAGGATTCACCGCAGTTGACATAGAAACTAGCAGGGGGGTGCTTAACCCGGGGTGGCATACTGAGGCAGGCTTGCGCTCAATCGTGTCGCGGGTCGTCTGGGACTCCCTCTATTCGTGCTGTGCAGTCCTACAAAAAAAGTTGCCATGAAGAGGAAGGAAGGGAGAGGAGGGCGTCATTTTGTGAAATGAAAGAAAATTTTAAGTTTATGCATACTGAGAAATTTATTTAAACAAAAAAAAAATTAAAAAAACACAATTCACAAAAAATTAATTTAAGAAGTATTTTAAAGATACTTTGAATCTGTTGCGAATTCCGGCGTACCAACTTCCTCCCATTCGCAACTTCAAATTGCCGCCGTAACATTTTCACCTTCCTTTGGGCACTCCTACCTTTTCCTCTGTGTATTTATTTATTTTTATTAACATTTGTCCTATTTCCCTTTAATTTTTATTTCCACATCATCACAATCCTACCCTTTCCCTGATTTCCAATTAGAACACCCTAGTAATATAATAAAAAGTTTAATCTTCCCACTAACAACACTCCCTACATTAATTCCCACTAACAAAATTTCATTCTGTTCATTCTTCCTAACAAAACCTAGTTCCTTCCTTCATACTAACAAATTCTATTCACTAGTTCCCACTAACAAATTTTATTTTTCTTACTAACGAAAATTAATTCACGTTTCCCTACTAACAAAATTCAATCTCATGCCCAGATACATCGTTGAAGTTGCTAATCTGATGAACGGGAGATCGATAAGGCATAGCTCCATTGGTTACGTCGCGAGTTCTCAACCGGGGGTCTGCTGGAACCCTGAGTTCAAGTTCCCCCGAGCGCACGGAAGAACTCTTTTTGGGGTATCGGCAAAACCAATAGCTTCCGAAATGTGTATATGTGACACTTTGAATTCAACCAAGCGCTTCTTGGATTGTGCAAAGTGCCATATGTAAAACAATGGATACTATTGAGTTTGTCGATATGGAACAAAAGATGTGTGGGTAGCGGAATCGAAGTGTAATGAATTTCGATTACGTTACCCAGATGCGGCAGCGGTGATTTGAAAATGAAAAGGATTGCGGGATCGGATTGGATAAAGGTTAAATGTGGAATTAAGTAGTTAGGATTGGGGCAGTTAGGATTTGACTGGGAGATAGAAAAGCAGTGCGGTGCGAGATAGTTAATTCGAGAAAAGATTCGATTTTTGAATTTGGAAAGAACAATAGGGATTGCGGTTGGCGGTGCATTAAATTTTAATTCGGGGAGGAAAGATTTTTTTTGTGGTGATTTAATCTTGAAAGAAATAGGGAGCTATCGCGTTTTTTTGTGGAGGTGATTTACGAAATGGATTGTTTGACATGCTGTTTTTGAAGAAAAAGAGGATTTTGTGAATTAACAATTCGAGGAAGTGTGTCAATGGTGTCAGTGGTTTGGTTTGGATTAATGACCCAAAGTGATTAGCGGTCGTGAAAGTGCATAGAATACGTAGAAACGACGTGCAATTTACTTTTGGTTATCGATTTATCGATAGTGCCCTCAGACCGGGGAACCAAACGCGTCCCCAGGGTTGCGGATAGGGGAAGACCTTTCTCGAAAGGTTCACTGCGAATAACCAATAAGCAGCCGCGGACAATGGTCGGCAGTGAAGGGAGAGTCTCAGGACAAATACCTGAGTGTCAATGATCTTCACTGTGACATGACGAAATATATGGCGTCATCAATTATCCATATATCCTGGCAGTAGGTAAAATGCTATGGGAACGGAACCCCAGACAGAAAACCAAACTATGCAGGTCCACAAGGGGAACCAAATTACGGTGCAGGGGGTCGGATCCCCAGTACCGGCGGCAGAGGGTAGTGAGCGAGCAGGCTCCCGGCCGTCGTCATCCAGCGACTGCAATGTTATAGAAGTGGTGAACTTGGCTTCTGTAACAGATATAACTACAAGCAAACAGGACGCTAGCACGGAGAACCCTTTCAGGCAAAAACCGCTGTTGGCAAGAACACCGATTAAACAAGTCACCGATTGCGGGGGGAGGCAGCAAACCCCAGAAACACTGTCAAAGTCAACATCACAGGTTAAATCATCGGAGACAGACCACAGACGGACTAACGAACGAAAGAAGGCAGAGTGCGTTGTGCAACCTGGCATCATTGCGGCCTTTGGGCGCAGTAGAAGGACTATGCGCACCCCGGAGTGTCCAGTGCAAGACGTACACAATCCGGATCAAGCTGCGACACCAACAGAGGCCAGTGTAAGACTGGGGGAGGGAGAAGTTTTGCCGTTGGCCGACGCCACTTCAAACGCGACCCAAGCGATAGAAGCAAAAGGGCTAGGAAACGGGGGCCTCTCCCAAGAGGTGGCGCCAAATAACACAATCGCCCTTGACCGCGCCGAAGAGGAGCGGCTTACTCGGAAAGCGGGGACTATCGTCAAACAACTGAGGGCTGCCTGCGAAGTGCAGAAAAACATAGGCAAGAGTGTCAAGAATGGCATTCTTGAACTGGAGGAGCTTTTTGACCGCATAACGCACTACAGGCGGAGGTGGCTTGCAACCGAAAAGCACCAAAAAGACACGCTCTCCCTCGAGGCATCAGTGGGTCCTAGCAGCAGCAAAAGAATGGCCGGTAGCCCAACTGAAGGCGACCGTGAGAAAAGGAGGAAGGACGAGACCATAAACGAAGTTGACACTCCAGGCGAGGAGTTTCATGTGGTGCGAAACAAGGCAGCGAAAAAAGCGGCCAAAAAGCTACTCCTAGAAAAAACAGACAAAGAGCTCAACCACGAAAAGAACAAAGAACCCCTCGATATACCGCAGAAAACAAAAAGCAAACCGCGGCGCAAACCCTTGCGAGAGGCACTGCTTATTAAACCCACTAAGGGCCGAACGTACGCAGATGTCCTCCGTGAAATTAAAGGAGCGGTCAAGCCAGACGACACCAAAACTGCCATCAAAGCAGTTCGACCAACCCGGACCGGTGGCCTGCTGGTGGAATTCGGGCCAGAGGCCACAAACAAAGATGCATTCCGTGACGCGGTTCAAAAGGTTCTTGGAGATGCGGCAACGGTTGCCTCGCTCGAACCAATGGCCACCCTGGAAATCAGGGACCTCGACTGCGTCACGGACAAAGCTGAAGTAGAGGATGCCATTAGGAGGGAGTTCCCCAGCTTAAGTGAAGTCAAGGCAAGATTGACACGTGAAAACACAAGGGGGCAACGCATGGCTATTGTCGAACTAGCTGATAAAGACGCCCAGCAAATCCTGGCGAAGGGCAATATTAAGATAGGTTGGGTGATCTGCAGGATACGGAGACGAGCGATCCCTATCCGCTGCTTCAGATGCTTCGAATACGGACACACCGCGTATGGCTGTAGGGGACCCGACAGGAGATCTCTGTGCTACAAATGTGGTGAAACGGGGCACAAAAGGAAGGAGTGTACGAACGAGGCAAAATGCATTCTTTGCAAGGATGCTAAGCTAGCACCCGGCGACCTCAAACATGAGCTGGGGACAGGGAGATGCTGGGTTTTCAAGGAGGCCCTAACTAAAGCCAAATCGATACTCAAATGATCCGTATCCTGCAGGTCAATGGCACCGAAGCACAAACGCCCAGGACCTACTTGAGCAGTTTGCGAGGGATAAGAAAGCTGACCTCCTGTTGCTGAGCGAGCAACATCATAACAAGGACTCGCAAGCGTGGTACCCTGACAAATCTGGTACCTCGGCCATCTGGGTTCGAGACAGCGCCCGCCTTCAGGTGCAGGGCCATGGACGCGGGGATGGTTTTGTGTGGGTGCGGTGTTCAGGGATAACATATTTCAGTGTTTATCTGACGCCTAACGAGGCAATGCGCTCTTTTCGAACCAAACTCGATGCCCTGGAGGACGCTGTCTCGAACACAGAGGGCCACATGCTGGTCGGGGGAGACTTCAACGCTAGAGCCATTGAATGGGGTATGCCACAATCCGACCCAAGGGGAAAGCAAATCTTGGACATGGCGGCCAGAACAGCGCTTTTTGTCCTAAATACTGGTAACACCCCTACTTTCCGCCGCTGGGGTTGCGTAGGAACCATATCCGATGTGACACTCTCTTCGGAGTCCCTGGTACCTAGAGTACACAACTGGCGAGTACTAGAGGACTACTCGGCTAGTGATCACCAGTATGTAGCGGTTGAGATTCACGACAGTGCCACTCTGCGTGCATATGCCCAAACTTCAATCCTCGGATGGAGGACTGGGAGGATGGACGTTGAGAGGTTCGCTGACGCGCTTACGGCAGGCGCACCGTTGCTGGGAGCTCCGCCAGGGAGTGGAGGGCCTACAGCCAAGGACTTGGTGAACTCAACTATGAGTACCATCATAGCTGCTTGCGAGTCTTCCATGCCCCGTCGGAGACCCCGGCACGGTAAGCCTCCAGTATACTGGTGGTCATACGAGATCGCCGAACAAAGAAGCGAGTGTCACAAACTTCGGCGAGAGGCCCAGCGGGCGCGAACACGGGAGGAGGCAGACACTAGGCTAGCAGCTTACAGGTCCGGCAGGAAATATCTTCGCAGGCTTATTAACAAGAGCAAGGCCCGATGCTGGCAAGACCTCGTGGACGATGTAAATAGGGATCCGTGGGGCCTTGGCTACAAGCTGGTCATGGGGAAACTTGGTGCCCTACGGAAGCCTTGTATACATGACGCGGAAAAGATGGACGCGATAGTGCGGGGACTCTTCCCCGCCCATCCCGTCCGTGTTGACGCTGTCCATGGTGAAACAGCAGTCGAGTGCCCACTCTTCACACAGCTGGAACTGGAGGAGGCAGTCCTCTCCCTGAAAGCGAGGAAGGCTCCAGGTCCAGATGGTGTTCCAGCTGAGGTTTTGCAGCTCGTCTATCACCATTGTCCTGACTTGCTGCTCAGCACATTCAACGCTTGCCTACGGGACGGGGTTTTCCCGGTACGATGGAAGGTGAGAAGGGAAATCCCGAATCGCCGTCTGCATTCCGCCCGTTATGCATGCTAGACACGGCTGGGAAAGTGCTAGAGAAACTCATCAAGGGAAGACTCACTGACGCGATTCGTGCTGCTGGGGACCTATCTCCTCGGCAGTACGGCTTTAGAGCGGGACGTTCTACCATTGATGCGATTGCAGAGGTGGTGAACGCGGTCCAAAAGGCAGAGGCATATAGTCGCACTAAGCGACGGATCGTCCTGTTGGTGACACTCGACGTCAGGAATGCCTTCAACTCCGCTAGATGGGTGGATATTCTGGACACGCTGGAAAACTCTTTTCAAGTTCCAGAATATCTAATGCGGCTTTTGAGGAACTACCTAAAGGACCGAAGCCTGCTCTACGACACGACACAGGGCCAACGAAGGATGGAAATTACATCGGGTGTTGCCCAGGGATCTATCCTTGGTCCGGACCTGTGGAACGTGTCTTACGACGGGCTACTGAGACTTGAGATGCCAGATGAGTCGCGCTTGGTCGGCTATGCGGATGATGTTGCGGCTCTGGTCGCCGGACGCACCGTTGAACAAGCGCAACTTAGGCTAGGTATGCTAATGCGCCGAGTGAGGGACTGGATGACTGCTCGCGGGCTCAGTTTAGCACTGGAGAAAACCGAAGTGGTCATCTTGACAAAAAAAAAAGAGAATCCCTAGAGTAAGGATGATCAGTATTGGAGATATACAAATCGAATCGAAGCCAGCGGTGAAGTACCTGGGGCTACTGATCGACTCGAAGATGAGTTTCTCTGAGCAAATCAGGGCAACGGCTGAGAAGGCTGCTTCGGGAATATCGGCCCTGAGTCGACTTATGGCCAACGTAGGGGGACCCAGCCCATCAAGAAGACGCCTCTTGATGAGTGCTGTAGGGTCAGTGCTACTGTACGGAGCAGAGGTATGGGGCGACGCTCTCAGCAAGGAGGTATACCGAAAACGATTGGCACAGGTACAGAGAAGGGGAGCACTGAGAATTGCATCTTCGTATCCAACAGTCTCCGACTCGGCGGTGAGAGTGATTGCAGGCGTGATACCTGTCGCCCTCCTTGCTAGAGAGCGCCGCGCTATTTACCTGCGCCGAAACGAGGATGCGAGGGAGATGGTTGTCCGCGAGGAGAGACAACGCTCGCTCAACGATTGGCAGCAGTCTTGGGTGAACTGCACGAAGGGAAGGTGGACTGCGCGCCTCATCCCGGATGTGAGACCGTGGCTAAATCGAAGGCATGGTGAGACTGACTTCTATCTGACCCAGCTTTTGAGCGGGCACGGGTGTTTTCAGTCTTACCTGCACAAGATCGGTAAGTCACGGTCTCCCGATTATCGGTTTTGCCCAGGAGAGGAGGACAATGCCTGTCACACATTTTTTGCGTGTACCAAATGGGCTAGGCTGCGAAGGGGACTCTACAGGGAGACGGGAGAGCTCACCCCGGAGGATATAGTTGCGGTGATGCTCGAATCGGTTGACAAATGGAACCAGGTGGCACATTATGCTCGGGCAGTCCTAAAATATAAAAGGGACTCACAGCAGCCGGAGGCGCTCGGAAGGGGGGATCGCTCTTCTGGCGTTTCCTCTTCCCCTCTCCCCTCCCGCTAGGAAAGGGACTCCCCAGCTTGAAGGCGCCCCGCGGCGTAACAAAACGAGACCTGGCCCGAAGTAATGTGTCAAACGGTGACAGGCCAGGTTCTCAGATTGACAGGGGAGGTGTTTAGTGGGTAGTCCAAGGGTATCCTCCATGGGAGTCCTACACTGCCAGACTCGGCGGGCGTAAATGCCTTCACCCCCCTACCACAAAATAAAAAAGAAAACAAAAATTTATTGCATTAGAAGTGCAGATTTGGCGATTCGAGCGGGTCTCGTAGATAATGAATAAATCCGTTTAAAATTACGAAAAAGTGGAAGGTGTTTAGATACATTAACGAGAAAATTCCTTTGTTTAATGTGGATAAAGCTAGTTGTGTCTCTTCGTGGAGTGAAAATAAATCGGAAATACTTTGAACATTTAAGAACTAAAACAACTCGTTATCAAACGTCCCTTAGCAATAAACAATATAAGTAACCGAGTTAAATTAATTTATTAATGTTTTTCAATATTTTTGGTAGTTGCCCAGTTCCCCTTCTGTTGCAGAGCGCTCCGCAGCCGTAAAAAAGGGTGAGTAGTTTTTAATTCTGTTTTTTTTTTCTTTCTCGGTTTCTCTTATGATATTGCAAATGAATTCATTAATTGATTGTTTTCTTGGTGTGAATTTTAGTAGTAGCATTAATTGAAAGTAAATTTTCATTTATTTTTATCGTTGAAACAAATTAAAATTTGTAAAAGGAAGAAAGCGGGCCTATAGAATTGAATTTTTTTTGTTTGATAAATTGGTGCCTTGTAAACTAGTTGAAGAAGAAGTAAAAACGTTGTTTCCTTTTTAGACTATAATTTTATTTCCTTTTTTAATATATACGTATTTCGACCGTTACATACGGTCTTCTTCAGTATATTAACTAAACTACTTGAACAATCTTTCCTTATATACTATTAACATTTAAGTAATTATCCTAGGTAGAAAACACCTTTATTTTATTACCGCTTTAATTATCCTATTATTAATGACCTGTTTATACCCTTCCTAACTTGTGGTCATTAGCAGATCAATCAGCTTTGAATTGTTGTTACCTAAATCTTCATTTAGCCTAAACTCCTCAGGTACTTTTTTGATTTCGATGCTTTCCTTAATATCCAATTTTTGCCATTTTCTTACTTCTTTAATGATTTTTACATTATCTATCGTTACTGCATGACCTTCTTTTACGATGTGTTCCGCAACCGATGACTTGATGACGCCTTTGTTTCCTTTTTTCGCTGCTTCGGCTTCCCGTACATGTTCCTCAAACCGAGTTGTCACTAATCTCTTAGTTTGACCTATATACATTTTCCCACCTTTTACACAAGTTATTTTATATACTCCGCTTTTTTCTTCCATGCTTTTCTTGTCCTTTTCGCTAGTCAAAACCGTTTTTAGCTTGTATTGCTTACTTGTGTTGATAACTTCGAAGTTGTACTTTTTCAAGACTCGGGACAGCTTTTGCGATATAGCAGAGTATGGAATACTCATTTTCGTTTTTCGGATGGTTTGATTTCGGGCGTTTTCTGCAAATAATCTTGTGAGCTTATTCTTAGCCGTTTGTTGCTGTTTTTTCCGGATCATATTCGTTATAACCTTTCCTTCAAACCCATTTATCTCCGCTGTTTCCAATATATATGCCTTTTCTTTCATGAATCTTGCTGCTGTCAATGGTACCTTAAGTAATCGATGGATCATACTGTTGTACGCTGCCAATTTTTGAGAATACGTATGCCATGATGAAGCGGGGATCGTTCTCTGCGTATATGTATTTTTTCGGAAAATATCGAATTCCAATTTGCCCTCGTTTCTGATGAGCTGTAGATCCAAGAAAGGAATTTTTCCATCTTTTTCCACCTCTATAGTAAAATTTATGTTTTTATGAATTTTGTTGATTTCTTCGAGTATCGTATTTGCTGCTTCTTTTGGTATGACTGCGATGACATCGTCAACATATCTCCACCATATTCTCGGCATATAACCTTTTTCTTCGATTAGTTTTTCTACGTTAGTCATAAACATTTCCGCCAACAACGGCGATAGTGGGTTTCCCATGGCTAGCCCTTTTGTCACTTTGAAGAATTTTTTGCGGAATGTAAAATAATTTTCATTCATGCATAACGTTGCTAGATTACCATATTGTGCTGCTCGCCTATTCCATTCCGTTGTAGTTCCATGATTTTGAATCCATTTCGTTAGCTCGAAGATCGCTTGTTTTGCTGGAGTCCTTGGAAATAATGCTTGAACGTCGAAGGATACTAACATTTCCTGTTCCGTAATCTTGACATCCTGTATTTTCTCTATTAATTCCATAGAGTTTTTTATTGAACGTTCTCCATATATGTTACCCAGTTTTTTACATTCCGCTATCAGCCACTTTGCTATATTGTATGTGGGAGAATTACCATCTGCTATGATCTCACGTAACTCTTCTCCTTCTTTATGTGTTTTTAGCTGACACCTAATTCGAGGTAACGACGGATTGGACATTTTCAACCTGTTGACATTTTCAAAAACACTGCCAGTATTCTTCAAAGCTTTATTGACCCGTTTTATGCTATCCGGTAAGGGGTTGGCTCGTAGTTCGAAGAAGTTACCATTGTTTAACTTTTTGCTTACTAGCTCGTCGTATTCATTTTTTCCCATTAATACTATCTGGTTGCTTTTGTCTCCTTTTAAGTAATATACTTCTTTGCTTCGTAAACTTTTGACGACTTTTTCTTCGTTATTTATTTTATAGCTATCCGTACTCATTTTTTCTACTGCTCTTTTTACCTCCGTCCTTATATCGTCCTTCGTATCAGAGTCTAACCACCTTATGCCCGCCTCTATATCCTCAATGATATCTTCTAACGGGGGCTTCGTTTGAATCGCATTATTGAGCCCTTTTTCAATAGTAAAAGTTCTTCGTTGGATAATTCAACATTAGATTTGTTCACAACAAAATTTGGTACCATTTTTACTGTAGGCTTGACCACTCTTACTACTCCTTGTTTACTTTTAAGATTATCAAGTTTTTTGTTTAAAATGTTTTCTTTCCTAGAGCTTTCGCATTCGTATGCTGTTCTGATCTTATGTATTGCCACTTCTAGTTTTCCCCCATCTATCGTGATTAATTTAGCTAATTTCAAATGCTCATAGTACGCTTGCATGGTAATTTGATCTAACTTGCCATATAGCATTGCAACACTTTTACGAACTAACTTCCTTTCAATTTCTCGTTCATAACCCTTGGCACTCTGCATGCCTGATTTAATCATAACTTTATGTGATTTCGGTGTTATTTTCAATTCTATACATTTTTTCAAGAATCGAATATCTTCGCTAATTGATGCCATTTTTTTCTTCAGTTTAAGTAGTTTGTTGAACTCCGGGTAAGACTTGGTTGCCATTATATCCATTTAGAATTTTTTTTTCCCGCTTGTTTTATAGTCCGATTTAATTAATAAAGCAGAAGTAAAAACGTTGTTTCCTTTTTAGACTATAATTTTATTTCCTTTTTTAATATATACGTATTTCGACCGTTACATACGGTCTTCTTCAGTATATTAACTAAACTACTTGAACAATCTTTCCTTATATACTATTAACATTTAAGTAATTATCCTAGGTAGAAAACACCTTTATTTTATTACCGCTTTAATTATCCTATTATTAATTACCTGTTTATACCCTTCCTAACTTGTGGTCATTAGCAGATCAATCAGCTTTGAATTGTTGTTACCTAAATCTTCATTTAGCCTAAACTCCTCAGGTACTTTTTTTTTTTTTTTTTTTTTTTTTTTTTAAGAACTAAAACAACTCGTTATCAACCGTCCCTTAGCAATAAACAATATAAGTAACCGAGTTAAATTAATTTATTAATGTTTTTCAATATTTTTGGTAGTTGCCCAGTTCCCCTTCTGTTGCAGAGCGCTCCGCAGCCGTAAAAAAGGGTGAGTGGTTTTTAATTCTGTTTTTTTTTTCTTTCTCGGTTTCTCTTATGATATTACAAGCGAATTCATTAATTGATTGTTTTCTTGGTGTGAATTTTAGTAGTAGCATTAATTGAAAGTAAATTTTCATTTATTTTTATCGTTGAAACAAATTAAAATTTGTAAAAGGAAGAAAGCGGGCCTATAGAATTGAATTTTTTTTGTTTGATAAATTGGTGCCTTGTAAACTAGTTGAAGAAAAAATATAAAACATGAAATGTTAAAATAATTATTTTTCATTTCTCAATGTAACCTCTCCTTTCCCATCCTTTCCCCTTTGTGCTAGTTATTTTATGTAAGGTGGCTCAGCTCGAGCAGAGGGTGTCCCGGAAGACCCACGACACGACTGAGCGCTAGCCGGCCTCAGTATGCCACCCCGGGCTACGCACCCCTCTGCTAATACTTAATGTCTGCAACTGCGGTGACTTCCGTGGTTGCTACATATGGCGCCCAAAATTGGTTTTAGTTGGTTTTATTAGCTTTAATTATAGTTTGAATTTTACAATTTTAGATTTGTTGGGCTGAGTACCTGGAGTGCCTGACTTGAATAGTGATCTGAGCATTCTAGGGACATTATTATTATTTTTTTTGTTAGAAATTTTGATGATTTGTTTGAATGGTTTTCGTATAAAATATTGAGAATTGTTTGAATCGAATTTTTAGTTTTGAGATTTTGATAATAGATTTTTAATCACGGGGTTCGCCGCAGACGCAGTGGCGCCCACCGTGCTGAATTTTGCGTTTAACAGTCTCCACCGGCTATGATAGTGGATAAGCTGTGGCAATGTAGATGTTGGTTGGGATCAACCGAATTTTGAGCCGTTAGCTATATCTCCCTGCACGGGATAGTTGGACTTGGATCCAACATTTAGAATTAGCCAACGCTTTTGGCCCTTCCACCATCTATCTGGTGGTAGCTTTGGGATGTGTGCGGCTCTTGTCCGAGCCATTATGAAGGTCTCGTAGTCGGCCCTTTGTGGTGACCATCAGAGCGGAGTCCGCCTCCAAAGTTCATGGCTATATCAGGCACTGTTGCGGTTTGTCTGTTTTGTGTCTTGTAAAAATTTTAACCTTCATCCCATTTAACTACCCTTCCTTTCCCTTTTCCTCCTATGGGGAGGTTCATTTTGAGCAATGAAAGCACAAATCAGTTTTTATAATTCAATTTACCACTGGAACACTTGCGCTTGTTCCACTTGCTTCCCATCACATTGAAAATTTACAATTTTAGTATTGATTGTTTCATAGTTACTGTTAGGTTCCTTGGTTGATCTTAAAGTCCATGAATTTAGGTTTGGTTATAGATTATTAGGGTTTAATTAGCGTTTATGATTAAGATTAGTTTTAGATAAGTGGGTTTGCGGTTTTGTTAGTTTTGAATAATTTCTGTTAGTTTTAGTTTTGATGATTGAGATTGAGTTTAGTTTAATTATTTGTTGATTTTGAATAATTTTAGGTCCAGTTTGGTTAATTGAGTTTAGTTTAGGTAGTGAGTTAGGTTTTGGTTTAGTTTGGGTTAGTAGAGTTGAATAAAATAAAATTGTTTTATTGATATTTAGATTAGGAAATTTCAAATCAATTTTTATTTTTAGCTTAGGTTAGGTGTTAAGATTTTATATATTTACTTGTCTTTTTGTCTGTCTGGTATTCAATTTTTGATTCATTTTTATAGAATTGTTTGTTTGTCCGTCTGCGGTTTATTTAATTATTTATTTTATTCAAATTGTCGGTGTAATCCGTCTGCTATCTATTGATTTTGCTGATTTCGTCGGTGTGTCCGTCCGTTAATTGTTTATTAAGTTATTGATTTTACAGTTTGTTTATCCAGTATTTATACTAATAATTTTCAATCATTGCATCGCATAACGCTTCTTACTCCACCTATTCTAGCTCTGACGACGAATGTTATTCGTTCCCACCAATGCATAAATGGAGGGTCAGTTTTGATGGTTCTTCTGCTGGTCTAGATGTTGAGCAATTCCTGTTTCGAGCCACTACCTTGGCAAGAAATTACAACATTCCCTTGGAGGAACTGGCATCTAGCCTCCACATTCTTCTAAAGGACCAACAGAAGAATGGTACTGGTTATTCCGGCAGCTCAGCCCCAATTTTACGTGGCCTGATTTGGAAGCTGCGTTGAAGGAGCGTTATGGATCTCATTGGAGCGACGTAGATGTGCGGCGAGTAATCGATGCGCGTTTCCAGAAGCCAGGTGAATCTTTCCGTGAGTTTCATGGCTCCATAATGGAGATGGCCTTGCGTCTTAAAAATCGGTTATCTGATTTTGACATGCAGGCCATCCTATTGCGGAACATGGACGAACGAATGAGGAATCATTTGGCAGGTTTGGAATTCGCATCGGTAACAGAGTTGGTTCGTCACTGCACTAGAGTGGAAGCTGTGTGGTATCCCTCCGGAAGACCTGTGGTTGACCATCGCAGTAGGCATCCTCCCAACATTGACACTGTTGATATGTTGGAGAATGCCTGGTGTGATCCTCAAGAGAGATCCGCTGCAGGATATCATGCACACTTCCAGAGTCAGCCTCCAAGTGGGATCCCTTCGTCCTTCCAGGAATACCATAGCACAATGGATAACCAGATACCAGACCACTGCCCATCCACAAATTTCTTCAATTTGCCTCATAAGTCCGATTCACCACCATTTTCTAGCAATGTGATTGCTCCAAGCAGGTTACCGGACTAAGTTGAATGTAATGGAAAGGCGGGCGATGGTCGTGAGTCACCCGCTAGTTTTAGAGCACGACCTTTTCGGGATCGCTTCCAGAGATCCTGGAGATATTTCTTCGCCAGGCGTCTCTTGAAGCGTGCCTGCGTGGAGTCAATTGTTGCAAATCCTGGCGACAATAGGCCCTACGCAGAGATTTCCGTCAAGGGTCGCAAATTGACGGGCTTGCTTGATAGCGGAGCCAGTGGTAGTATCCTCGGTGCCGGAGCGTTGGACCTGCTGTCAGACTTGGGTTTGCACATGCATACCATGCAAGCTCATGTTCAGACTGCATCAGGGCACAAGGATCCAGTTCTGGGATACGTCACCACATTGGTGCAATTTAATAAAACCACCAAATTTATGAGATTCCTAGTTGTTCCTTACTTGACGCACACAGTGTATCTTGGAATTGACTTCTGGGATCTCTTCAAAATAGCACCAATCCAGGTCAATGCTATCGAAGCAGCCTCGGAGCCTCAGAGCCCTGAATTCCATCTTTTGTCTCCAAAAGATCAGCAACGACTGGACTTCCTCAAACAACAGTTTCCGTCGTATAATGAGAAAGGCTTGGGTAGGACCAGTCTCGTGTCTCATTACATCGACACTGGTTCTGCTCGACGCATTAAGCAGCGGCATTATGCTGTCTCGCCCGTTATACAGAAACTGTTGTATGACGAACTCGATCGTATGTTATCTTTGGGGGTAATAGAGGAAAGTCAGAGTTCGTGGAGTTCCCCTGTGACCCTTGTCAGAAAACCCGGCAAGGTGCGTTTGTGTCTTGACGCTAGACGCCTCAACGAGGTGACTGTTAAGGACGCCTATCCATTGCCACTGATTGCACAGTACCAGGTTCATCACCAGCTTGGACCTGAAGGATGCCTTTTGGCAAATACCATTGGCTTTTACTGTCCCTGGCAGGCCCTTGTACCATTTCAAGGTCATGCCGTTCGGTCTATGTAATGCTCCCCAAACGATGTGTCGGTTGATGCATAAAGTAATACCGCATGAGCTGCAGGACAAGGTATTTGTTTACCTAGATGACCTGCTTGTTACAAGTTCAACATTTGATGAGCACTTGGAGCTCCTGAGTACTGTTGCAAAACTGCTCAGGGACGCCAACTTGACCATCAATGTTGAAAAAAGCAAGTTCGTCAAGAAAGAGATCAAATATCTTGGCTTTGTAGTGAGTGATGGTATCCTGCGCACCGACCCGGAGAAGGTTTCAGGTATAGTCTCCTATCCTGAACCCCGAACGGCCAAAGACGTGAGACGGTTTATGGGCATGGCAGGATGGTACAGGCGTTTCATTCCAAACTTCGCCTCGGTTACGGCCCCTCTAACGGATTTGCTAAAGGTCAAACGCGTCTTCAAGTGGCCTGCTTCTGCCAATAGTGCCTTCAATGAAGCGAAGCAATTGTTGATTTCTGCTCCAGTGCTGGCTAACCCCGACTTTACGAAGCACTTCTATATCCAGTGTGACGCAAGTACAGTGGGTATTGGAAGTGTTTTGTTCCAGAAGGACGATGAGGGTGGAGAGCATCCAATCGCATATATGTCTATGAAGCTCAACGCTGCGCAACGTAACTATAGCATTACAGAATTGGAATGCTTAGCTGCGGTGCAGAGCGTGAAGATATTCAGGGCATATATCGAAGGGTTGCCCTTCACCATCATAACCGACCATGCCAGTCTTAAATGGCTGATGCAGCAGTCGGACCTTTCTGGTCGATTGGCTCGCTGGAGTCTGAAATTACAAGGATTCAATTTCTAAATTGAACACCGGGAAGGTGCCCTTAACGTTGTTCCCGATGCGTTGTCAAGAACATGCTCGAAGGACGAGCGGGTGAACTCGATCATGCCCTGTCTCCCGGAGCACGGACACATTGGTGGTTCAATCCCGGAGTCTGCGTTTCAGGAGCCCGAGTATGAGCAACTCAAGGAGCAAATCTTGAAACACCTTGCAGATGGTCGAATATATATTAGTACTGGTTCTCCTGTAACGTCGACTACTGATGTTCCCAGAACAAAACTATGGGTTCCTGAGGGTCACCAACGAGCTCTCATAGTACGAGCTCATGATGATCCCCGGGGCTCTCATTGTGGAATTCGCAAAACAACTGAAGTTTTGCAAAGGTATTATTGGCCTCGTTTGCGTCAAGATCTGATTCAGCACATCAAGAATTGCCTGATATGCAAACAGGTCAAACCGGCAAATTCCACAATTGGACCCCCTATGGGGGCATCACGAGACTCCGAACGACCTATGCAGCGCCTGTTTGTGGACTTATGGGCCCATACCCTCGTTCAAGATCAGGGAATACCCAATTGTTCGTGGTACTGGATCATCACACCAAGTTCGTATGGCTCAAGCCCATGACGAAAGCCACTGCAGAGTCAGTCGTGCGATATTTGGAGCGCGAAATCTTTTTGACCTTTGGAGTGCCTGAATGGCTACACTCTGACAATGGGGTACAGTTCATCTCCAAGGTATTCAGCAAGCTTATAAATGACTATGGAGTGCAGCATTGCTTCACCCCATATCATTCACCGCAGGCGAATGCCTCAGAGAGGTCAAACCAGTCGACACTGAACGCCATTAGAGCCTATATAGGGTCTGATCATGGCAAGTGGGACGAGAATCTTCCAGCCTCATGTTTTGCCTTCCGCAAGGTGATTCATGGGTCCACGGGATATTCGCCCTACTTTCTCATGTTCGGGTACCACCCTATCCAACATGGTTCTGAGTACGCCCTCCTCAATTAATGCCTTTGAGGATGGTGAGGTACAGCTAAGTGCTAACAGTGATCGACTGCGAGCTGTACAGGACCAAGCCAGATGCAAATTGCAAGAAGCCTACCAAAAGGGAGCTCAACGCTACAACCTTTGTGTTCGTCCTCGTGAGCTACTCCAGGGTCAGAAGGTTTTCGTGCGTAATTTCACTGTGAGCAATGCCGCAGATCGCTTTGCTGCCAAATTCGCTCCACGATTCACTCCTGCAGTGGTCCGTCGTCGTATTGGGCTAGTGGCATACGAGCTTGAGGATGAATCCGGTAAGCTGCTGGGGACCTTTCACGCTAAAGACATCCGATCTGATTCATAATCACCCCTGCCGACATTCTTTGTTTGCCTGGCTGAATGAGACACTCAGGGTCTGGGTCGTCCCCACGATTGTTGCGAATTCCGGCGTACCAACTTCCTCCCATTCGCAACTTCAAATTGCCGCCGTAACATTTTCACCTTCCTTTGGGCACTCCTACCTTTTCCTCTTATTTATTTTTATTAACATTTTTCCTATTTCCCTTTAATTTTTATCTCCACATCATCACAATCCTACCCTTTCCCTGATTTCCAATTAGAACACCCTAGTAATATAATAAAAAGTTTAATCTTCCCACTAACAACACTCCCTACATTAATTCCCACTAACAAAATTTCATTCTGTTCATTCTTCCTAACAAAACCTAGTTCCTTCCTTCATACTAACAAATTCTATTCACTAGTTCCCACTAACAAATTTTATTTTTCTTACTAACGAAAATTAATTCACGTTTCCCTACTAACAAAATTCAATCTCATGCCCAGATACATCGTTGAAGTTGCTAATCTGATGAACGGGAGATCGATAAGGCATAGCTCCATCGGTTACGTCGCGAGTTCTCGACCGGGAGTCTGCTGGAACCCTGAGTTCAAGTTCCCCCGGGCGCACGGAAGCACTCTTTTTGGGGTATCGGCAAAACCAATAGCTTCCGAAATGTGTATATGTGACACTTTGAATTCAACCAAGCGCTTCTTGGATTGTGCAAAGTGCCATATGTAAAACAATGGATACTGTTGAGTTTGTCGATATGGAACAAAAGATGTGTGGGTAGCGGAATCGAAGTGTAATGAACTTCGATTACGTTACCCAGATGCGGCAGCGGTGATTTGAAAATGAAAAGGATTGCGGGATCGGATTGGATAAAGATGAAATGTGGAATTAAGTGGTTAGGATTGGGGCAGTTAGGATTTGACTGGGAGATAGAAAAGCAGTGCGGTGCGAGATAGTTAATTCGAGAAAAGATTCGATTTTTGAATTTGGAAAGAACAATAGGGATTGCGGTTGGTGGTGCATTAAATTTTAATTCGGGGAGGAAAGATTTTTTTTTGTGGTGATTTAATCTTGAAAGAAATAGGGAGTTATCGCGTTTTTTTGTGGAGGTGATTTACGAAATGGATTGTTTGACATGCTGTTTTTGAAGAAAAGGAGGATTTTGTGAATTAACAATTCGAGGAAGTGTGTCAATGGTGTCAGTGGTTTGGTTTGGATTAATGACCCAAAGTGATTAGCGGTCGTGAAAGTGCATAGAATACGTAGAAACGACGTGCAATTTATTGCATTAGAAGTGCAGACTTGGCGATTCGAGCGGGTCTCGTAGATAATGAATACATCCATTTAAAATTACGAAAAAGTGGAAGGTGTTTAGATACATTAACGAGAAAATTCCTTTGTTTAATGTGGATAAAGCTAGTTGTGTCTCTTCGTGGAGTGAAAATAAATCGGAAATACTTTGAACATTTAAGAACTAAAACAACTCGTTATCAAACGTCCCTTAGCAATAAACAATATAAGTAACCGAGTTAAATTAATTTATTAATGTTTTTCAATATTTTTGGTAGTTGCCCAGTTCCCCTTCTGTTGCAGAGCGCTCCGCAGCCGTAAAAAAGGGTGAGTAGTTTTTAATTCTGTTTTTTTTTTCTTTCTCGGTTTCTCTTATGATATTACAAGTGAATTCATTAAATTGATTGTTTTCTTGGTGTGAATTTTAGTAGTAGCATTAATTGAAAGTAAATTTTCATTTATTTTTATCGTTGAAACAAATTAAAATTTGTAAAAGGAAGAAAGCGGGCCTATAGAATTGAATTTTTTTTGTTTGATAAATTGGTGCCTTGTAAACTAGTTGAAGAAAAAATATAGAACATGAAATGTTAAAATAATTATTTTTCATTTCTCAATGTAACCTCTCCTTTCCCATCCTTTCCCCTTTGTGCTAGTTAATGTAAGGTGGCTCAGCTCGAGCAGAGGGTGTCCCGGAAGACCCACGACACGACTGAGCGCTAGCCGGCCTCAGTATGCCACCCCGGGCTACGCACCCCTCTGCTAATACTTAATGTCTGCAACTGCGGTGACTTCCGTGGTTGCTACATCCTTTTTTGTAACAAAACTAGATCAAATGCAGTAGGGAAAATATCACGGTAAAAAAATTAACTGGAATTCAACGCAAGTTGTTTTATATTTCTTGTATACGAAGAAAGAGAAAAAACGAATATAAAAATTACTCACTCCTTTGTACTGATGCCAAGCACTCTGCAACTGTGGGGGCACTGACAAATTAATTTTTATTACTTTACTTAAAAAAATTCATCCATAAAATAAAACTAAATACTCAAGAAAATATAGTTCTTCCACTTTCCACACTTTTTGGGTTCAAAATTTTTGCCCCTTTCGAGGTTAACTATGGTTCACATCGTACATTCCCTGACGTTTACTTTTTGTAGTTTGTTGAATTTAATTCATTACTTCCACAAATATGCCTTAAACCTTATCCAAAGGGCTTAGATTTGCTTTACGCTAAATTCTAACATTTTTACTTTCGTTTTTCCAAAATTCTGAAATTTTCTGTCACACTCCAAAATTGCAATTTTTCACACTCCGTATTTTTAACGTTTTTCTACACCTCCAAAGTTCTAATATTTTATTTTCCACTCCAAAATTTCAAACGTTCACATTATAAAACTTGAATGTTTCTATCCACTCCAAAATTCAAATTTTTTCTTCTACACTTCGAAATTTTAATGTTCTTTTACACCTCCACAATTCTCATCATTTTTTTTTCATTCCGCAATTTAATGTTGTTTTTTTACAGCTCCAAAAGTCTAATCATTTCGGTTTCACTCCGAAATTATAATGTTATTTGTGTTACACTTTCAAAATTCTAATAATTCATTTTCGCTCCGAATTCATGTTATTTGTTTTTTACCTCCAAAATTCTAATAATTTATTTTTCACTGCGAAATTTTGATGTTATTTTAACACCTCCAAAATTGCCATGCAAATCCTTGACCCCCTCATCACCTCACCATCTGTCAAGCGCCCAACTCTCCGACTCCCTCTTACCACCACAAGTCCCGCTGCAGGCGCATCCCGTTTTATTTTCCTTTGTTTTCCCCAGCTGACTCTCGTTCATTCCGCTTTTCTTACTAATGCTAAGTATGTGATGATGCACATCTCAACCACTATTTTAGCCCAGCTGATTCTTTCAGAAAGGTACCGATGTTAAAGTTCAATGTCATCTCACAGAATAAATTGCCCTGAACACTAGCAGTCTGCAAGAAAAACCAGCTGCATTAAAGTTATGATCATGATGTCACAAGGGACCGAAGCGAAGAACTCACATAAAGACATCAGATCAACACCTCAACCCATCGAGCCACGTCTATCTAATATCTCTGTTTGACCAGAGCGCATGCTTGCCCATTCGCTCATGCAAAATTGCCTTATCATTATCACCCTCCATCGAGCCAATATCTATATATAACTCATATAGCAACGACCAGAGTTCGAAGACAAAACTAATTCCATTAGTCTCAGCGCGATTTTTAAACGGCAATTAAATACGAAAATATATTAGATTTTGCGCCGAGACCTCGCAGTATTGAATGAAATGAAGTAAAAAAAAAAACTATTTTTTTTTTTTTTTTGTGGTAGGGAGGTGAAGGCATTTATGCCCGCCGCAAATAAAAGTCAATTAAATACAGGAAGATGTTGAATAGAAAAAAAAACTAAAATTAATCATTCTTATGCTGGTTGTAATTTGTAGATATTGATGCACTTTAAAGGTGACATCAAACAAAGCATTAAGATAACCGAATGCGCAAGCAGTGCTCCGCAACAAGGCTATAGTTATTCTTGAACGCAAAGTGCTTCGAAAAATCTACGGCCCAGTGAAACAAGGCACAGAGTGGAGATAACGTTACAATAACGAGTTGTATGAATTATTTGACAAATCACCTGTAATCTAGAAGAAGATTAAAGGATGTCCAGCGGGAAGATCAATAACTCGATAGAAGATGACAGCAGATCCTTGCTCGGAGTGATCAACAGGAGAACCACAAAACCACGATGATTGGAGGAAATCAATCCTGGAGGTCAATAACCCGCTTGGATTGTCGCGCCATAGTTGATGATTATTTCCGTTAATAATGACATTCTACTATCAAGTATTTGGTGTTAACTCTATTTCGCAAAAAATATGGAAATCATGACCATTACCTTCGGGGTACAGATGTGTTGTATATAAAAAACGAATAAAAAACGATTAATTAATTTTTTCTGTTTTGAGGTTTATATTCCTTCCCACACACAATCGCAGTTCTTCTCGCGGTCGAATGAATGATTCCCCCATTCATTCAGCTCGCCTTTATATAGGGTCTCTACCTATTCACCCATTTCTCGCACATTGGCGAATGTTCTACCGAGAGGTACCTGGTAGGTTCGAGCAAATTAATGAATGGAGTGACGTCACTTGCAGATGTTGATTATGCTTGTTGGGTTCTCGTGGGTTCGAGTAAATTCATTCGTTGACGTTCTTAATGATGATGAAAACAATTGCGACAGTAGCTCGCAGAATTATTTGTACCTGTAATTATTTGTACATGTAACACTGCCCCCACCTCAGTTCTTTTCGCCCCGAAAAGAAGTGTCGCTATTTGTAGTCAATTCTCCCTGGGTCTAATATGGGGCAAGACGGTCCAGATGCACGATTTTCATTTTAGCTCCCGGCTTACGATGTTCCTGTATTCGGTATACGACGTCGTTGATTCGCTTTGTAACTCGGTATGGTCCCTCCCAATTATGCTGCAACTTTGGAGACCTACCCTTTCGCCGTTGCGGGTTATAAAGCCACACCAAGTCATCTTGCTGGAAGCCAGTAGAATTAGCCTTTAGATCATACCTGGTCTTCATGCGGTCAGTAGCCGATTCGAGGTGTTTTCGCACTGTCCGATGTATCTGGTTCAATCGTTGTCTTAGATCACTTGCGTACTCCGAGACCGTTTGGGGTTCTCAGGGGGTGTTCCGAACTTTATATCGGCTGGCAGACGAATAGTCTTTCCAAAAATGACTTTGGCTGGGGCTTGGCCCGTCGATGCATGTTCGGCAGCTCTGTACGCCATCAAAAATAGTGGGATATGTCGGTCCCAGTCCCTTTGGTTCTCGTCAACCATCTTGGCAAGGTGTTTATTGAGCGTGCCGTTGAAACGTTCGACCATTCCATCGGATTGGAGATGCAGCGGTGTTGTCCTCGTTTTCCGTATTCCGAGCAGCTCGCACATTTCGCCAAAAACTAGTGACTCAAAGTTTCGGCCTTGATCCAAAAGTAATTCGCAAGGTACGCCGTACCTACTGACCCAATTTAACACTAGCTGCTCAGCTACGGTAGTTGCTTCCTGGTTGGGAATGGGGTAGACCTCGGGCCACTTGCTGAAATAATCGGCTACAACCAACGTATATCGATTTCCCCAATCGGATTCAGGAAAGGGTCCTGCGATGTCAACAGCAATCCTTTCGAATGGCACGCCTACGTTATAGGTTTGCATTTGTCCTCTCAGTCGTCGCTTTGGGCCTTTGACGGAAGCGCAAATTGTGCATCTGCGACACCAGTCCTCTACGTCTTCTCGAGCATGGAGCCAGTAGAACCGTTCCCGCAATTTCGCCTTGTTAACACCAAGGTGGCCTCCCGAGGATCCTTCATGCATTTCCTTAATCACATCGTCGATTCGGCTTTTGGGTAGTATAGTTTGCATCCTATAGGAGCTACCATCCGCCGTTTCCCATTTCCGCTTGAGTACGCCACCCTCCACCTGAAGGGAGTTCCATTGTGCCCAATAGCTTTTCAGGGTTGCGCCATGCATTGAAACGTCTTTCCACTCCGGTCGCCCAGTTGTCTCCTTCCATACGAGCAATGGTCCGATGTCTTCATCGGCTAACTGGGCATTTCGAATCTCCTCCGATGACCAACCTTCATCGAATTCCGCCGTTATCAGTCGCAGATCAACGGGCGGTTCCTTTTCCTCAATCCGTCGGCAATGCTTGCAGTTAGCTGGACATGGATGACGAGATAGGGCGTCAGCAATTCCATGAACTCTGCCCTTGTGAAGCAGTTGGGGCCTCACTAGGTCTGGTCGGATCGTCGATCGGGTTGCACCAGTGTCGTTTGTTAGGGTGCATTGTTCTTCATCAACTTGACCAGGAAGGCATCTGTCTGCTTCTCCACGATGTTGCCTTGGCACGGTGCTGGGGATGTCGATACTCCTAGCCAACGTTCGCCCCACGAAGTTGGCCCTTGCAGTTTGATGGGCCTCCATTCTAGGCTCCTGACACGGTCTGGATCTCCACCACCCTGGACAATAGCTCGGTCTTCTTCCCTTCTTGCAGTCTCTTTGCAGGTGCCCTTTTTCCCCGCAATTCCAGCATCTAGGCGCACCATTCACCTGCAGCTCTCGCTCAATTCCCGCTCGCTCACACCTGCAATCATCTGCCAGTACCTCGCGAACCTGGGCAGTGGTACGGGTCACATTTTTGGCTCCCTCAAAATTTAGACTATAAGCCAATGCATCCTTGACTGTTTGCTTTTGAGCTAACCGCACGGCTTGTTGCAATTCCTTGTCCTTTAAGGCGCTGATGAATGCTTCTGCTGCTACGTCATCTCGATGTTCTGGGTCGTACGCTGGGTAAGCCAAAAGTGCCAGTCGCTCAATGTCTTGTGCTAGCTGCTGCAAGGTTTCGCCAGACTTCTGCATCCGATGCCGTAGCTGTGCCCGGTAAATCTGCTTCAGATGATCGTCTCCGTAACGCATGTCCAGCGCATTCATTATAGCAAGAATTAACGCAGTTGCTCGTTCCTGCTCATTCCAGTGATTTATCCTAGCGGCTGCTTCAAACTGGATTTTGTAAATACTCCAGACCGTTTGCCCATCGAATATTGGTGCTTGCACATTTCTAGATGAGCTTTGCGCTGCGGTTATAATTGGGGCTGGTGGGGCGGTTATTACTGCCTTCGCTGCTTCCAAGTCCTTTTTCACTTTTTCCATCTCATTGTTGATTCTCTCCTCGACCTGGCTGACCTTTCCCTCGACCTGGCTGACCTTTTCCTCGACCTGGTCAACCTTTTCCTCGACGCCTTTAATTTGCTTGTTGAGACTACCGAGCTCCGCTTTTATTTCGGTGGACTGTTTTTGCAAATCTGCCTTGATTTCGATCGCTTGTTGATCCAGCTTCACTGATTGTTCATTAAGCTTCGCTGATTGTTCATTTAATTTCGCTGATTGCTCATCTAGCTTCGTGGTTAAATTGGATGACTGTTCATTGAGCTTCGCAGTTAAATTGGATGACTGTTGTCGCTGCTCCTGCTGCATCAGCATTAACATTTGCATCAGCGCATTTTCTGGTTCCTTTGGTTTTTTTGTTTCTACTTCACCACCTTCTGCGCCTTCTTCTGCATCTGAGGGCTCACCCGAATCCAGATACGCGCCTTCCGATTCAATTGCGTCACGCAAGCGTGCAATCAGTGTGGCCTTTGTACCTTGCGTAGCCAGGTTTCGTTGTTCCAACTCCTCTTTGAGCTCCGATATGCTCAATTGATTTATTTTTAGATTTAAATTTCCTGGCATTTTTATTGTTTCGGCTATTTTTCCACGTTAACTTTCACAATTGTGCACTTTAAAGTTGTTTAAACGTTTTCACTTCCAAAATTTTCTTTCTCACTTCTTGACACCATTGTCGCGTGTTATTGGTTCGCGGCCTATAATTTTAACGTTCCGGGAAAGTGAAAACGCAATGTCTTTTAATTTAAGTTAAAAGAGTTTATTCAATTACATAAAATGCACAATAATCAGTTAACACTTTCACTAATTTTAATTGTCACTATTAAAATTATCTAACACTTGTCCATAAATTTATTATCGCAATTGTCTTCTAAATTACTTCACTATTACGAAACACACTTTTCTACTACTCGAAGAATATCGCTTCCCACACACAATCGCAGTTCTTCTCGCGGTCGAATGAATGATTCCCCCATTCATTCAGCTCGCCTTTATATATATATATATATATATATATATATATATATATATATATATATATATATATATATATATATATATATATATATCTATATATATATATAAAATATATATATATATATATATATATATATATATATATATATATATATATATAAAATATATATATATATATATATATATATATATAAAATATATATATATATATATATATATATATATATATATATATATATATATATATATATATATATATATATATATATATATATATACGTGGTGTGTTCAAAAAGTATCACGAATTTGGAATTTTCGCGGGTTACGTATATTCGAATATCGATTTTTTTGTGGCGTTATGTTGGTACTCATGTCTGTCACTTATGCCGACAATCTTGGCCATTTTGAATGTTCACTTGATTGGTGATAGCTGCTTTACTTGCACGTGTTTTCAATCGTCTTCGATTTTTACTTATTCAAAAAAATGGATCAAAGAACGTGTATCAAATTTTGTGTGAAAAACGAAATTAAGTGCGCGGATGCATTCCGAATGTTGACTGTGGCATACGGAGAAGCTACCTTGGACTGAAGCAACGTTTATCGGTGGTACAAAATGTTTTTAGAAGGCCGAGAAGATGTGAACGACGAAGAGCGTGCCGGACGCCCGAGCACTTCAACAACAGACGAAAAAATTAATGAAGTGGAGAAAATGGTATTGGCCAATCGTCGAATCACCGTTAGAGAAGTTGCTGAGGACCTAAACGATTGGCCAATACCATTTTCTCCACTTCATTAATTTTTTCGTCTGTTGTTGAAGTGCTCGGGCGTCCGGCACGCTCTTCGTCGTTCACATCTTCTCGGCCTTCTAAAAACATTTTGTACCACCGATAAACGTTGCTTCAGTCCAAGGTAGCTTCTCCGTATGCCACAGTCAACATTCGGAATGCATCCGCGCACTTAATTTCGTTTTTCACACAAAATTTGATACACGTTCTTTGATCCATTTTTTTGAATAAGTAAAAATCGAAGACGATTGAAAACACGTGCAAGTAAAGCAGCTATCACCAATCAAGTGAACATTCAAAATGGCCAAGATTGTCGGCATAAGTGACAGACATGAGTACCAACATAACGCCACAAAAAAATCGATATTCGAATATACGTAACCCGCGAAAATTCCAAATTCGTGATACTTTTTGAACACACCACGTATATATATATATATATATATATATATATATATATATATATATATATATATTGCTAAGTCTCTAAATATTTGCGAATGGCAAGCACTTAGATGAGTCTTCAGCACAGTAGCATTCAATAATGGAAGAGTTTCTTTCAACAAGATGGATCGTAGTAGTCTTTGCGTATAGACGTCTTTTAAATCGCTCCTGTCAAAAGTTTTCAAAAATAAAATTAATTTTTTAAAAAACGTTAGTCCGAAGTTAATTTTTATCGGAAAAAATCTTATATTGTCGAAGTAATCGACTCAGGAAATTTCTATCGAATATTTTTACTTCGATTGGTAACGAAAAACAAATTACCAAAGAAAATTTCGCCACTGGTATGGAGGAGCCCGACGGCTTCCCACCGTTGGGACAACCTGGGGAAACGACGAATACGAAACTGGCAACAATCTCCAAAAGAAAACATAACGAAGAAAACTCCGCAGATGGAGGGTGCAAGCTGCAAATAATAGCGGACAATCAACAAATGGCCAAATTGCAGAAAGAAAATGATGAAGTAAGACAAGAGATACAGTCTCTCAAGGATCTCTTCAAGAAAGGGATGAAGCCTCAAAAGACGCAGCAACAAAATCAATGGCAACAGGTAACAAAGCCGAAGAACAGCACAAAGCAAACAATTCCAGAAGAAGTTCTAAGTGTTGATGGCAACAAGGAGAGCCAAAACTATTTTCCACACTTCACCTATACCCCAAAAAGTGAAAAGAATCAGACCTTCTTGTTGAAGGGTTTGGACAGCGGAGAGGATACGGTCGATCTTCTTCAGGTTCTCAAGGAGGCTGCACCAGATATTGATTTTGTTTCGGTCAAAGCCTTTGCGACAAGAAGGTCGACCATAGAAAGGAAGAATTTACCACTTTACCTGGTACAAATTGCAAATAAGAGCAGTCCAAGTGCCCTTCAACAAATAAGGTACTTAAATTTCAGAGTGGTGAGGTGGAAACGCCTCCAGAAAAGAGAAGTCAACCAGTGTTACCGGTGTCAAAGATTTGGACATTCACCTGCCAATTGTGCCATGCACTATCGTTGCGTTAAATGCAAAGACGTTCATGCTCCCGTTGAGTGCAAATTGGCTCAAACGGAGCCTAAAGAAAAATTATACTCCGTTAACTGCGGTGTTTTTGGTCACCCAGCATCATATCGAGGATGCTCCCGATATCAAGATGCAAAAGTTAAATTTGCTCCAAAGCAAACACAAGTACACCGTAATATCATACCTCCCAACTTCGTCAAGCCCGGAGTATCATTTGCACTCGCCGCTAGAGGACCAGCAGAAAATGCTGGAAATAATGTAAGTGGCAATATTGAGCTGCTTCTCAAAATTTACCAGCAACTTAATTCTTTATCGGAGAGAATCGACAAACAAGATTCAAAAATTAACTTTGCATTTCAGCGTTTAGGTCTTTCAAATGCCTAATAATAACTTGGCATCCAGTCATATTCCCATGGATAGGCTTCGCCTCATATCGATCAACGTTAACTCGATCGTTGCTATACATCGACGTGATTATCTCCTTGAATTTATTGTTAAGCAAAAGCCTGACATCATACTTCTCACTGAAACCCACCTCAATTCATGGCATTCCATGGAATTCAAAGATTTTGCATTCGTAAGAAACGATAGGGTAATAGGTGATGGGGGAGGTGGCACCGGGATATTGGTTCGAAGACCCTATCGTTTCCAAAATATTGAAAAGGTCGAATTCAAAAACTTTGAATTTCTTGAAGTGTCCGTCATCAAAATTTCACTGCCATGTGGGGATAACCTCTTCGTTATCTCTGCCTATGCAACTGGTCAAAATGTTCTCAAGTTCAAGGAGGAACTCAATTCCTTGTTTGAAATACTCGAATTGAACAGGCTGCATAATTGTTATATTCTTGCTGGTGACCTGAATGCCAAGCATACATCATGGCTAAACGCCACCAATAATCCAAGAGGTGTATTCCTGAAATCATGGATAACAGAGAACCAAATTGAATACAGGTGCAACCTTTATGGGTCGGAGTTCCCAACATACCCTAGGACAAACTCATATTTGGACCTCTGCATTGGTGACGCAAGACTTGAATTCAGCTTTAATAGTCCTCAACGGAAACTGCAGGTGCTTCCTTACGATAGCGACCATAACGCAATCGTAATGGAAATCAATCATCAAAGGGATGATTTCTTCCTCATTCCAGTTCAACATGAAAACCATCGGTTGAATTTCAGAAAAACAGACTGGGGAAAGTTTCAAAAGAAGTTTAATCGGGAGTACCAGAAGCAATGTCCTCCTTCTGATGATGGCAACGCTTGCTCAATGGTTCCTAATAACAGAAATCTAACTGACGATGAAATAGATGTCTATTTGTCGAAGTTAGAGAAGCTGACGTTGGAAACGATTGAGAAAGTAGTTCCCAAGATTAAACATCGAAACAATATGCAAGGATATGAAACACCAACCATCGCAAGGTTGAAAAGATTGAAAAGCCTTCTTCTCACCCGCGTCAACAATATTTATCGACGATTTTTGGACTACAACCATCCCTCGTTGGCTTTGTTGAAGTAACATCTGAAGAATGTCCGGAACTTAATCCGGTCATACTTCAGGAGTGAGGTCAGCAATCAATGGGCGGAAAAACTGAGGGGTATTAGCCCACAGGACCCAGATGGCGTTTTCGCGAAAGTGAATAGCTTATTCCGCAGGAAGTCTCGAGTGAAGGTATCGAATCTTGAAGTCGCTAGTGATGAGATAAATCTTCTCGATAGGGCTGGTATCGGAATTGATAGTACGACTCCGGATAGAAATGGAAACAGGATTATATGTGATGGATTGCAGAAGCTTGCCCTGATTGGAACACATTTTTAATTGGTTCATCTGCCAAACCCAGAGAGAAGGAATGAAATATTTTCGGAGGTCGTTGAAGCAAAAGTTTCCGACTTCAAATCAAGCCTGAACGGCCAATCAATTCTTCATTTCGATGAAACATTAACATCTGACCTCATACCGACCATGAATCTTATTGATTATTTTGTCAGCTATGAAGACTTGTGTTTCATATTTCGCAGAATAAACAACAAAAAGTCGTGTGGTACTGACGGTATTCCAAATATAGTTCTCCGACATTTGCCTGAGGTTGCTATTAGGAATTATTGCATATTGTTCAACAACATGTTGAGCAATTCATATTTCCCAAATGAGTGGAAAAGGGCTAAGGTATTTCCGATCTTGAAGAAAGGAAAAGAATCTTCATGCCCTAAAAACTATCGCCCAATCGGCTTGCTGCCTAACATCAGCAAGGTGTTTGAAGTGATACTCAACAGAGCATTAAACGACTACATTGAGAAATATGAGTTGATGCCGAATTGCCAATTTGGTTTTCGTGCCAGGCATTCGACCATACATGCAATAACGAAAGTAACCTCAGACATTTGTTGGAAACTAAACAACAAAGAATGTGTTGGAGCATGTCTCATTGATATGCAGAAAGCATTCGATACGGTGTGGCTAGATGGACTAGTTTTCAAACTTCTTCAGGACAGGTTCCCAAGACACCTTGTCGCCATGATGTGTAATATGTTATACGTGAAATCATTTGTTGTAACTGATGGAAATCTGACAACAATGCGCGAATTCAAGGTCTTGAATGGTCTACAGCAAGGAACAGTTACTGCGCCCCTGCTTTTCTCAATATTCATTCGCAAGCTATTGAACAGCTTTGATTTTAATGTCTCGCCCACGCGATCATTGGTTGCGTTTGCTGATGATCTGATCATCTATACGGCAGACCGAAAAGCTACAATTGTTCAGAGCAATCTTCAAAAAATGATGTGCAGCTCTACACCGACAATTGGCGAATGAAAATCAATGCGCAGAAGTGCGAAACAATTTTGTTTCGGACAACGCTGCAGGGGGCCAGTCAAGACCTGAAACGTAATTGGAAGGATTTCCACATTATGGCTGGTGAGGCTAGTTCAGAACGGGTTCCACATAAATCCTGTGTTCGATACGTCGGTGTTCATCTCGATCAGTATCTGTACTGTACTGAACATGTGAAAATCATGCTCAGTAAGGCACTCAAAGTAGTCATGGCTCTTCGGCGACTGTTTCATTCCAGATACATTGATCAAAAAGTCAAAGTTATTTGTTACAAGACCCTGGTTAGGCCAGTTTTGACATACGGATGCCAGATTTGGTACAACCAGAGTGCTAGTACAATGGAAAGATTAAGAGTTTTCGAAAGGAAATGTCTTCGTGCATGTACTGGTTTGTACAGGAAGCCTGAGACGGATTGGAAGCACTATATTTCGAATAGAAAAATTTATCAAACCGCTCAAGTGACAAGAGTCGATATCTTCATATTGAAACTTCTTCGGAATCATATCGCAAGATCTGTAACTGTGAGTGAAAACCCTTGGATTTCACAGCCGTTCCACCCTACAGACGGGTATATAGCGACTTGCCTCGCTACTGGCTTCATTCCTCCAGAAGCATTCGTGTATTTGGACATGAATCGATACGTTTTTGATTCTGTCGGCGTCCCAGTCATATATCACATATATAGACGGGCCACCGATAAGAAGATAAAATATCCTCCGAATTTGAGTTCACGAGACCAACAATTCCAATGGAGATACTCATTTGCTAGGTTCGTTGAGGCTGGTCGAGCTGAGATGGAGCAATCTAGGTATTGGTGGCTGAATGACAATGTCTAAATTATTCGTGTTTATTTTCTGTTTTTGTGCTTTTTCTCGTTACTTAGTTTTTTTTAGATTCACCTCATTATTGCTACATCTAGAGTTGTTTATTTGTATTATAAATTAGGTATAGGTTTCAATATAAGGTAACGTTTTTTTTTTTTTATTGAACTTATTTAGAATTAGTGTGTAACATATTAGGTATAGGATATAAGTTCATTGTTGTGTTAGTAATATAAGTAATTTTTGAATAATGCTGGTTGGTTTTTTCTCCTTTTTCCAATTGAATCAAAAAATATGTAATAATCTTAATTAATTTAAATTTGCTAGTGTATTTTTTTTCATTAAATGTGTTTAACTGATAAAGTATAAATTTAGAGAGCCATTCGGGCCATTAAGTTTTTTATAGTTTTATTGTTTGGAATTTGCTTTATGTTCTTTTAAAAATTTATAACGATTGGTATTAAATAAAGCGCTTTTGACTTGACTTGACTTGAGTTTCTTTCAACCACGAAGTGTATGATCCGCACGCACACTGCAGTGGGCTGGGCATGTTGAAGGAATAGCAAAGCACTAACGATATAGGAAATAGTAAAGGGCAGAGTACATAGGAAACGCCAAATAGAGAACGATGGGGTGAAACCTGTTAGAAGTTTTACCTCATCAAAGAATAAGTCGTAGTTTATTTGTAAAACTTATTGCAATACATTATGAAGTAAAGATTTTTTCAAACTTACCCTGCTTCCCTTTCCGATATATTTTGCAACCTTTTATTGATTTGATCAGATAATAACTCGTTCCTACTGCCTAGAAGCTGCAGTACAACTTCAGACAACTTTTTTGCTTTAGAATAAGAGTCCATATGACTTTCGAGTTCCACAAAAAGTTCCTAAAATTGAATATTTGAAAATAATTAAAAAAATTAGTTGAAAAATATGAAAAATAAATTGTGTGAGGAGTAGTCAATTGTAAGGATAATTTAAAGTGTGCGATGCATACTGTATTATGATTCAATTGTGATTTTTTTTTAGGTCGTGTACTTGAATTCGTTCTATTTTTCCTTCTGATCATATACAACAGATGCAAATGGTTAAGTGCCTTATGAAAACCTATACACAAGCATTTATGTTAAATCTTTAATAAGTTTATTGAGCACCTTACAAGCACTTAATATAGCTTGCTTGCTGGTCAGTATATTTGGCAGTTAAGATTTAATTTCACATGGTAAAGTAATTTTCACAGGGAAATTAGAAAAGCTGGCGATGATTAATTTCCTTAACAATATCTATAAATACAAGTATTTCAGGAAAAGCTTGTAACGTAAACATGACGAATTTGCCTGCGCTCGCGAAGTTATCAAATGTGATAAAATGGAGATTGTTTTTCATTGATTTTCCGTATTTTGTTGTACGATTAAATTTATGCTGGTACACAAGTCCTATAACACATGTCACCTAGGCCGTGTTTCGCATCAAATTGTCGCGTTTCTCCAGGACTTCATACTACGACCATTGAATTGCAAAAATCAAAAACTTCAGGAAATGTTTACCCTGAAGTTTTTTTTTGACTACTGATGCTTTTCTGAATGACGTGTAAGCAATCAGACATAGCAAACGACAAAAATGATCGCGACGACGGCACGTTAAAATCAAAGCCGCTGAATGGATAGAAATTAAGAGTGAAAAAAGAAAACCTTTCAAGACGTTGAAACCCCGATAGATTCTCCACTTTTTAGGTTCTAACAAATATCTGAGGTTGCTTTCGGAAAAGTGGTACCTCGACTCCGCCGTCCCCGACTGCTCAAGTGAACCCTTTTTATCTATTAGGACCAGGGGAGCTCCCTCGTTTTCCTTTAGTGGTTCCGATGCAGCTTTTCCCACCTTTTGGATGATAAAACGTGAGGCAGGTATCGTCTTCCTCTCACGCGCAAAACTTACAGTCGGGGGACCGCGTCTAACCAATCTCGCGCTGGGACTCTGTCAATCATTGAGTGAGCGTTGTCTCTCCTCGCGAGTAACTGACTTCCTGGTGTCTTTGTTTCGACGCATGTTCATAGTACCGCGCTCTCTAGCAAGCATGACAATGCGTATCACGCTAACGATGACTAGCAGAATTACAGACTATCGGATATACGGATGCAATCTTCAGTACTCCTCTTCTCTGCATATGTGCCACGCGTTGTCGGTACATCTCATTTCTTTCTGCTCCATACGGTAGCACAGACTCCACGGCACTAATCAAAAGTTGCCTTATTGATGGGTGAGCGTCCTACGTTGGCCATAAGTCAATTCAGAGCAGACACGCCCGGAGAAGCTTTATCAGCCGTTGGCCTGATTTGCTCATCTTCGAGTCGAGCAGCAACCCCAGGTACTTTAATGCTGGTTTCGATTCGACCATTACTTCCCCATGGTTTTTACTTTGGAGATTATCTTTTTTGTCAGGATGACCACTTCAGTGTTCTCCAGTGCTAGGCTCAACCCGCGAGCATCCATCCAGTCTCTCACTAAGCGTATTAGCATACGTAGTCCAAGTTGCGCTCGTGCGTCTGCAACTGTGCGTCCAGCGACTAGCCCACACCATAATCCGAATATCTTATCAGGCGTAGCTCATTTGGCAGCTCTAGTCTCAGTAGCTTGTTGTGCGATGTTTCACAGGTCTGGACCAAGGATAGATCCTTGAGCAACACCCGATGTAGCTCCCATCCATTGTCGGTCATGCGTCCTTCAGAGTCGCATCAAATATTGTAGAATTGAGAAGGGCTTTTCAACGTATCCAGAATATCCACCCATCTAGTGGAATTGAAGGCGCTCTGAACATCATGTATCACCAACAGAACTATCCGTTGCTTGGTACGGCTGTGAGCCTCCACCTTTTGGGCCGTGCTCACCACCTCTACAACTGCATCAATGGTGGAACGGCCTGATTTAAAGCCGTTATGCTGAGGTGATAGGTCTCCAGCAGCACGAATCCCGTGAGCCCTCTTTTTATGAGCTTCTCAAGCACTTTCCCAGTCGTGTCTAGCACCCCTAGCGCGTAGTACGCAGACGGCAACCCGGGATTTTCCTTCCCTTTGCTGATGAGGACAAGCCTCTTTACTTTCTAACTTTTTGGGAAGAACCTTTCCGCAAACAAACGGAGCTTTCCATGTTTCCATTGATACGACCGTTTTTTACAGTTCCAGCTGCATGAGGAGTGGGTATTCGACTGTTCTTTCGCCATGGAAAGCGTCAACATGGATGGCATGATCGTCCATTTTTTCTTCATGTATGCATGGAGTGCTTAGGGCGCCAAGTTTCCGCATAGCTAGGTTGCAGCAAAAGCCCCATAGATTCCTGTTCACATTGTCCACTACTTCTTGCCAGCGGTGGTCATTTGTTGGTGTGCCGAAGTGAGCTTTTGGTTGATATCTTTAAGTTATTCATAGCCTCTTGTTTGGCTGAGAACTCATCACGAAGCTCTGCCAATTGTTTTGTGTGGGCGTCACGTAGTTTATCCATTTGACTATCGAACATTGCGCTTAACCGCTTCAGCCTTTTGTTTTTCTTCGGCATTAATTATTGAAACATGCTCGGCTGCTTTCAGTTTCGCACATTCTTCTCAAAGACCATCGATTCGTTCTTCAAGAGTTCGCTTCTTGTCTTCGGACTCTTGCATTGATTCCTGCAATGACCTCATTCTGGCTTTATGTTGTGGGGTCACCAAACGGCATTCGCCTGAAATCTTTTTCATATTTGGAAACCTTTTTATTTGAATATGTTTGTAACGCCTCCAGATTCTGACATCTTTGTGCGATATTTTTAATTTTCGATTTCATTTTACTAATATATAGTCGAGCCACTGTGAATTCCTCTTCGAGCTTACCACTTGGATCAGGTGTATTCATTTTCATATCTCTGATACTATCCGTGCATAAGGCTTGTCCAACTTCCGACAGATCACGCAAACGATTTGAAAGCATTTCACAAATTCGTTTCTTTTGATGCGCTGACATATCTTTCAATTGTTGCAACTCCGATGTAACGACATTAAATGTGGCCTATTTCTGTTGCAATTGCTCGTCCATAGTATCAATTTCGTTGTTTTTCTCGATTTCTTATGAAACCGCGAACTCACGACCCTGAGATTAAGAGTCTCATGCTCTACCGACTGAGCTAGCCGGGCGTTCCGGGCCCCACGTTGGGCGCCATTTTGTAGTAAAAGTAGGTAGATTACTTGTCCGTAAAGGACTGAAGCGATAGTCTGCTGCCTCAGCGGAAAAGGATGTTGAGATCCGCCGAAATTGGTCTTGTCTAGGAACGCGTGAATGCGCTGGCAGGCTGGCGTTGGGGTGTCGTGGGGCGGGTTCTTCTCCCAGCACAAGGACCCTTAGTTGGTTACCTCCTTTTCGACTTCGATCGATATTTCTTTGATCCCGTAATTCGCGGATGCGAAATTTATTTGTAGTGTACTGGGGGGAAAGAACCCGCCCCACTACACCGCAACGCTAGCCTGCCAGCGCATTCACGCGTTCCTAGACAAGACCAATTTCGGCGAATCTCAACATCCTTTTCCGCTGAGGCAGCAGACTATCGCTTCAGTCCTTTACGGACAACTAATCTACCTACTTTCACTACAGTGTCTGACTTGGGTATGCATGCCATTGCTTCCTCAGTAGGATCTCTGGCTTCGTTACTCGACCCGTTCATCTTTGGTGTCATGTATGCATCTCTCCTGGATCTGCGTGGGTGGAGCATTAAGTTTGAGTCCTTGGCCGGAAGCTCAGTGGCTGCACATCTGATAGGAACCGCACTTAAAATCGGTTGCCTGTTAATTTCGACAGCACTCAGGCTCGAATTTAAATTAGTCGAATTATATACTGCATCAAAATTCATTGGGAGTCTACGTCAGAAAGAAGAATCAATGAAAACACAGGCAGTATGAAACCTTGATTTGAGGAAATGATGAAAATGCCCCCAAATTATTGCGCATATCACGAACTCCTCTTGTCGCATGGCGGGAACAACGATTTAAATTCGAATTTCTTCACAACGTTGCATGTTATTTTGTTTGCGACGCAATTAAGATTGCTTCGAGGGGTTATATATTTCATGCTGCCACATATGTTGATTGGACGACGAAAGTTTCCGCTACCGTGTGACGTAACGTAGTGCCGGGAATTTGCGTTTCGTTTCAAGCTCGCGTTGGTTCTTGATGCTTTCGGCGCTTGTTAGCGACATAGCTACTTAAGTTTAATTACACGACGATAAAAGGCATAAACTTTATGTGGCTTGCTTTCCGTAATCTAACAAGTAATCATTTTATGAATGAAATTTAAAAAAACTTGCTGTCGGTTACATTACTAGGTTATCAAAAAAGTTAATAAAGTGCGGCTCGGTATTGCGTAGCTTTAAATCTTACGAAATCGCGTATGCTAGTGTTCGAGGTGAGCAACACTATGAAATGTCAATGTTCATCCGTACCAACTGTTATATATAAAATTCTGATTAAAGTAGGGCATGTATTTAAAAAAAAGAGGTAGGAAGAAAACGCAGTCTATTTTTGGAAATCGGAGGAGGAAGCCGATTCGGTGTTCGTGTTTGATGTCATTTGTCTCGACGTCTTCCTTGTCATTTGGTGAGAAAACGGGTTTATGTGAATCGAAAAGTTTTGTGCAGTGATTTATCGGTGTATTTGGTTTTGCGAAGAATCAAACTAAATGCTTCGAACAGAGAATATCTAGAAAACTTCAACCGGCTGGCTCCGTAAGACAACAAAAGATAATTCTGATGTTAAACTTTTTTTCGAAGGAGCTATCATTAATAAAACGTCTAGAGTGTATCGTAAACCCCCAGTTAGTGTACCGGAAACCCCGAGTGAGTGTACCACAAACCCCCTGTCAATGTATCGCAAACTTCCAGTTAGTGTACTCCAAACTCCCAGTTAGTGTACCACAAACCCCCAGTGAGTTACTTCTACAAACCCCCCAGTGAATGTACCACAAATCTCCTGTGAATCTATCGTAAACCCCTAGTTAGTGCACCGCAAATCTATCTCGTGTGAAAATTCGTCGTGAAATACGTGGAAGAAAATATAAATCGTTTTCGTGTCGTAAAGAAAAAGAAGAAACAAGACGATCCGAAAGTTGCACTCTAAAATTAGCTAGAAGTAGATAGGTAGTTTGTTTGTTTTTTTAGGTCTTTGTAAAAATTTTTTTTACAAAGACCTACTAGTTTCGCGACCTGTCTGTCCGTCCGTCTGTCCGTGCGTCACAGCTAATTTCCTCAGAAACTATAGAAGCTAGAATGCTCAAACTTTGTGAAAAGGTCAGAAGTGATGGTCTCTCAAAAGTTAAGCACTTAACAAAAATTTACAAATTTTTTAAGGGGTGTCCCCCCCAATAACGAATTGGCCCTTAAAAATTTTTTTTAAACAAAGGTAGTCGAGTGGGGTATCAAATTAAAGGTCTTGATTAGAACTTTTAGAATCTGAAATAAAAAAATCATTTTATGAACTAGGGGGTCCACGGGAAGGGAAAATGTGCCCAAAATGTTTGTCCCGAGAAGATGGCGTCGGAATTGGTAACAAGTTGTTCGTTGATAATGTTACCGCCTGTCTTTCTATGATTATAAATTTCAAGCCTTTATAGGATGTCAAGTCTCGGTTCTTTGCTTTGTTTGTGTAGCAATTTCATAGAGTTTGTCATAGCGTCAGGCTCATGTGCGTGGTTTTGTAGATGCGTCGCATAATTGGAGT
>OZ017740.1:238353373-238365873 GCA_963969285.1 Odontomyia ornata | reverse complement strand
TGGCCACGGTGGAGGGGCATTTCCAGATGGCTATGTCTCGAAATGTGCCGGGGCTTGGATTAATTTCATATTTCGAATATTTATATCCACAGATCTAAATATTTGGACAGAAAAAAAAAATGTTTTCTGCGCAACGATATCCGCACGACAGATGAAGTCCGCTGGCACTTCGAGGACATTTCCATCTGGCCGGTTGCAAGGGTTCGGGATCGGAATCACTTCGATTCCCGGGCGTAGGCGTCACATTACACATTCCCCCCCCAAAATCGAAGTAATTACGATCCCGTCTCCTATATAAAAGGTCTTGGTTAGGGCCGTGGCGGGTCGAAGGTCGGTTCCGAGGAACAGGCTACACCCATGTTTGTGAAGACTCGACAGTGACTATATAGTAGGGAGTCAGGTGTTATTCGGAGGCCTTCGTCTAGGCAGAGATTGGGGTAAGCCAAGGTTTCTCGTGGGAAATAGTTGCACTTCATCGTCTAAGGTCTTTTGCGTGGTAAATTCCCAGGGTTTTACCCGTCATGTCCGCGATGAGGTATCGGGTGGGGCTTATTACTTGTAGGACTCGACATTTCACGAATTTCTTGTCTAGTTTGGCATTGTAATGTCGGGTGGCATCGCTCTGCCGGAAGTTTCGACGATATATTTCGTCGCCTACCTTAAAGCCAGAAGGATGAGATCGCAAGTTGTACCGCTCCTCTCCCATCCGTCTACTTTCTTCAATCTTCTCCCGCAGTTGATCTCGCAGAAGTTGGAGCTTTTCGTGCGGTTCCAGAACCACGATTGGGTCCTCTAGCGATTTCAGCTGCCGCAATAGCCGGTAAGCGCTCCCATGACAGATCATGTACTGGCCGAACACTGCGAAATACGGTGAAATGCCGGTAGTGGCGTGGTACGACGAGCGCAGCGCACTAGTGATGGCGGACAATTTGCGATCCCAGTCCTTCTGATTCGGGTGGACATAGGCGCGGATGGCCGCTATGAGCGTACGATTCAGTCGTTCGGATGCGTTGGCTTGTGGTGAATAGACGGCAGTTCGTTGGTGGATGATGCCGTATTTGGACATTAGGTCTCGGAACTTGCTGGAGGTGAACTGGACCCCATTGTCGGAGACAAGTTTCTCCGGAACTCCAAACATGTGAAAGACTCGGTTCTCCAAGAAGCTGATTATAGGTCCAGTGTGCATGTTACGTAGTGGTTCTATGATAGGGAATTTAGAGAGCTGGTCCAGGACCACGACAGTTCCCGTGTGACCAGAAGCAGATCGAGGGTAAGGACCGATAAGATCAATGTACAAGCGCTGGAACACGCGTTCGGGGACCTCAACCTTGCCCATGGGTGGCCGAAGAATGGTATTGGGCGCTTTAGTGCACTTGCATAGCTCACAAGAGGCTACGTACGCTTTTATCTGTTGTGCCATCTTAGGCCAAAAGAAACAGGTTTTCAACCGCCTAAGTGTACGACCGTATCCGCCGTGCGCACTCGATGGGTGGTCATGAGCCCGTCTGATCAGATCAGTGGTTAATTCTTCGGGCACCCACAACTTCCACTGTTCTTCTTCTTGTATGGGGTCTCCGGATGCGTGTCCCATCCGCTTATAAATAAATCCATCCGTCAACCGCAGTTCAGGAAGCTGGGGCAGTTGATTCTGGATAGTGTGAATCAGTTGTGTGTAGGTTGCTGACTTGAAGGCAGGATGGTCCAGATCGATCAATTGGGGGCTGTCGTCCTCTTGGACCAACTCGGCTCCTTCAGGGGCGAACATTCTGGATAGGGTGTCGGGGACTACATGCTGGCTTCCTTTTCGGTGGCGAATTGTGAAGTCAAATGCCTGTAGTTTCAGTGCCCACCTGGCCAATCTGCCGTTGAGATCAGTCTGGCTCATTAGCCATTTCAAAGAAGCGTGATCCGTAACGATTTCAAAGGTGTGTCCCTCCACATAGGCTCGGAAGCGTTTCACTGCCAACACCGCGGCTAAACATTCCTGCTCGGAGACCGTGTAATTTCGCTGGGCTGGGTTCAGCTTGTGAGACATGAAGGCTATAGGTCTCTCCTCGCCGTCTTGTGCAACCTGGACTAAGACTGCTCCCACCCCATGTTGACTCGCGTCACAATGGATTGAGAACGGTTTGTCAAAGTCCGGGCTGTGCAGTACGGGGGCTGTAGTCAGACTCTTCTTTAGCTCTTCAAAGGCTCGCAAGCTGGGCTCTTCCCAGACGAATTTACGTCCCTTACGCAGCATGTCGGTCAAAGGAGTGGTAATGGTGGCATAGTCACGTACAAAACGCTGGTACCATCCGCATAAACCTAAGAATCGGCGTAACTGTTTGGTGGTCTTGGGTAGTGGAAAAACGTCAATCGCTTGAGTCTTTTCCGGATCGGTCTTGATATGGCCATGCCCAATGATATGACCTAAATACTTCACCTCCGTCATCACGAACTGGCTCTTCCGTATGTTGATGGTTAATCTTGCCCTCCGGATGTGTAGAGCCACCTCCTGAAGCAGGTCGAGGTGTTCGTCAAAGGTCTCGGTTATAAGCAACAGATCGTCCAAGTAAACGAAAACTTGGTGCAGCAAATGAGGTGGTATCACCTTGTCCATAAGGCGCGTCATTGTTTGGGGGGCATTGCACAATCCGAATGGCATGGTCACGAATTGATATAGGGGCCGACCTGGGACTGTGAAGGCTGTTTTCTCCTTTGAACCGGGGTCTAAAGGAATTTGCCAGAAGGCGTCCTTGAGGTCTAAGCTCGTGATGAAGTGGGCTTTAGGCAACCGACTCAAAATGCCTTCGATCAACGGTAGAGGATATGCGTCCTTGACTGTGACGGCGTTCAAGCGTCTGGCATCTAAGCATAACCGGACCTTATTCGGCTTGACAACTAAGGTGACTGGAGAAGCCCACGCGCTCTGTGATTCTTCGATTACGCCTAATGCTAGCATTCGATCCACTTCGGCATATAACGATTTCTCCTTCGCCGGAGATATGGCGAAATGTCTCTGTTTTATGGGTTTAGCATCCCCCACATCTATAGTGTGGAACACCAGGGCAGTCCGCCCGAGACCTTCTTTCTCATGCGATGGAAAAGCCGATATAGCCGAGTCAAGACGCAGTTGCTGATTTACATCCAGTGTATGTCGTAGTAAGTGAGAGGGTTGAGATTGGTCGGGAACGGTGGTGACGGACTCCAGGGTCGAACCGGAAAATAGTGCCGGGGCCAAGTTAAATTTTCGAACGAAATCCACTCCTAAATAAAGATTCTGGGTTAACTGAGGTATGATGAAAAATTCCATAGGTTTAGTTACTCCTTTAAAGGTGACATCCGTCATAATTTTTCCCACTACAGAGTGACGAGTTCCGTCCGCCGTGCTTAACCAGGAGGTGAAATGACGGATTTGGTCCGCGTGCTTTGCCAGTACCTCCCCTGCAAACTCGGCAGATATGCAATTCACACTGGCTCCCGTATCGACTAAGCCTGATACTCGTTTTTGCAGGAGGTGTACTGACGCATATGGCCGAACATCATCCCTCAATAATTCGTCTAAGTATATGTCCTTCAACACTTTCCTCGACTGCCTGACTTTTCTCCAGAAGCTCCGCATCCGACGCGTGGCTCGCTTGCTTCGCGGTGGGACAGTTGTGGCCAATTCCTCATGGAAGATGCGCTGTCGAGTAGCCAAATAATTCCGCAGCCTGACATGAAAAGGTTTTACATGCCAAGGAACTTTCGCCTCGCTATCATTTCCCTGCGCGTTGGCCTCGGCGAAGGACGGCGTCGGTTGTGGAACTTCGGGAGAATTGTGGTTAGCGGTGCGAGTCAGCAGAATTGGAGTCATGTTGGAAGCTGGGTCATTGCTAGTGATGGGGTCAAGATTGGTTCGTCCGGGGTTTAGGAGTGCCGACGGGTGGTCGCGGCACTCGGTGGCAAGTTTTTTCGTCCTTTGCAATTAGCACAGTCAGGTGCGTATGTGTCGGCCTTCCCGCATCGGTAGCAGAAAAGCGTCGGCTCCGCTGGACATGCATAGAACCGATGTCCCGGTTGTCGGCAGTTCCAACAGACCGTCGGGCTTGTAATTGCTTCAAGGGAGGGTCGATCAATCAATGCTGGGTCCTCAAGCTCCGGTGGTGCTCCGCTCCTCGGTATTGGTACTGGATCAGCAAGCAGGTGGTCCGCTGCCATCAACTCCGCGGTGTGATGATTTCGGGGATTTGGTCCCGTTATGCGAGGTTGTGGACGGAAGGTACCTCGCCGCTCATCCAAGTGTTCTTGTCTACGGGCATGGAGGCGCAATCCCTGTATGGTGTTGATGGGAAAATGCAGAAGGCTGTTCTGGAGATCCCAGCGCATATTCTCTCTGATAATTTCTACCAGTTCGTCCTCGGGCATGGTATTTCGCAAGCGAGTGCTCAATCTCACTATATTTGTGTAGTACTGGTCGAACGGTTCGTGAGCGCCTTGTTTCCGTTTCTTTATTTGCTCCCTTAGCTCTCTCTCAGTGAAGCCATCCTCAAATCGATTGCGGAAGGCTGCACTGAAAGAGTGCCAAGTGGGACGTGGCGTTGATTCTTTAAAGCTCCAGTACCAGTCGGCAGCGTCGCCGCTGAACAAAAGATGTGCATGCCGGAGGAAGGCCGAGGAATCACCTCCCAGGGTGCTGGATACCAACGCCTGAATCCGGAAAAGGAATCGGTCCGCCGATATCATATCGTTGAACCCTGTAAAGTTCAGGCGCCAACTCTCCATGATACGAGGCGTCGGGTCTCGAAAAAGTGTCAGTGCGTTCCCGGGGGAATCACATCCTCGTTTGACCTGTTGTACTGAACTGCCTCGGGGGCTGGAGGTACCAACGGAGGTCCGGTACTGTGTCGTGGTCTATATTCGGGAGCTCTGGGATCCATTCCTGAGTTCCTTGGAGGTGGGACCCATTGCTCGGATTGTCGGGAGGGGGGCATCGCCACACTGGGATTTGGCTCCCAGCCAAGCGGAGTTCTCACGCGACTGGGTGGTTGGCTCATAGGGAGATTCTGGAGCTTTCCCTCCAGGTTGCCAATTCTCTCCGACATATCCCTCATCAATGCCACGAGGGTGTCAATGGAGTGGGCGGACGGCATGGGTGTCACCTCGGACACGACACTTGCGGCCGGAACTTCACCGCCTACGGCTCCTTGCATGTCTAAAAGTGGTTGGGACTGTTCGGCCTCTGGAACTCCTTTCGCCACTGCTCCACGCGTTGGTAGGTGCGTTCCGAGGGGGACGTCTAGGGCAGACCGCTCGATGGGTCGCCGACATAATGGGCAACTCTCTGACGTGAGGAGGAGCTGTTGTACACAGGCACGATGGAAGAGATGTCCACAATCCAATCGCACGCTGTGTACCCCCTCCACTACGTCTTCGAAGCAGATCCCGCAATTAGCTGGTTGGACCGTTTTGGATCGGGTCCACCGCTTATCGGGGGTCCGCTTCGTTGCCATTTCGTGTGGGTCAAATGTGGTGCTAAAATAAAAACAAAATATATAGAATATACTTATTCCTACTATAAACTTATTACTAAATTAGTGGCCGTTAGTGGCGAGCTATTTATAGAAAATAGAAAAAGAGAGAGAGAAAAAAAAATTATATGATACACACTTTCCTTTTCAGTGGTCGACTCCTCCAACGGGAAAAGAGAGTGCGTGGTAATCTGCCGGAGAAAGGGTGCTTTCGGTCGATTTACAAAATTTACCCCATAACCCACATACATTACAAAAAACCGTCTCTAAACTACGTTAAAGTGACTCGACGAGACAAGTGGTAGAGCTACCGTAACGACTTTGTACGCGGTCAAAATTCCCGACGCGTGGAAGCATTCCGGGCTTCGCAACTCCAGCATACGCCACCGAACGTTGAACCGATACCACTCGTCTATCACGCATACGAAATAATTAGAATCCTTCCGCGACATAAAGGCAAGGTAGCCTTCTATTTTCTTGAGAGTCCATGCTGATAGGTAAACCCATCAGACTGGCAGTTCCATCAAGAAAATAGAAGGTCCTTACAGGGGTTAACCTGGGACAACACATCGGAAGGATTCTGTCGCGAAAAAAAAAAATCAAACAAAGGAGAGCGGAAGCTACAACTCACGTGAAACGACTTCTAGTGTGTATCACACAACTCCACTGCTCCTGATAGTGGGACTCGAGTACCAAAGTACCTTACATCCTCCGTAAAGGACCAACTCGTCAGAAGACGCGAAGTTCTTTCCCCCTTAGGATGTTTTTTTTGGCCCCACGTTGGGCGCCATTTGTAATGATTTTCCACTTGAGTATATATATAATTTGATTCCATTATTTTTCCAATTCTGAAATGCTTCTGGAACATCCTCGTAAATGTGCCCTTTAACTGCACCCGATTTATAACCCTCTTCCCATATGAGGCCTTGCAAGTTTTTGAATGGCCCTACCTTCAGATCGTTCTTCACTTGAATGCGAAAGTTGTCAACAATATTTTCTATGATTTTATCTTTATCCGTTTCCTCTTCAGGTATTATTGTAATACCTTCTATATTATTTTTAATATCATTTTTGGCCTGTTCTTGTAGACCACTTATTGCACCTTGGGTTATAGATTGGCTCCAGTTTTTTTTTAGTTAGGTATTCTTTAACATGATCTAGTGAGTAAGGGAATAAAATATCCATCTTTTATTAATCTCATTAACCATCTTTTTTAAATTGTCTTTACTGTATTTTACTTTAGAGAGGCGCTTTAGGTTAAATTAAAAATAATGTTTATTAGACCGCTTTCTTCGGTTTAGAAATGAATATATGCAAGTAATTGGCAAAAAGTATTAAACTAAAATAAACTACGGCCGATTCAACTAACCTTCACAAATTCCGATAGTAACTGCTGTTGTGGCTCCGAAGGGACTAGGTGTATTTCCCCTCCCTGGGTGGGTAAATTGTTAGGCGGGTCGAAGGCTGAGGCGCTTCGACGACGAGGGGCGATGAACTGTAATCAGAACATGGTAAGACATTTGTCGACGTAAGCCGAACGAAAAAATATTACCTCTTACTAGTTTTTCATCACTCAACTTTCTTATTGCTGTTACTTAGCCAAACGATTAACCAATGTCCGTACAATAGCTGCAATTACCATGAACCGTTATTTTCATACACAATTCTCGAATTTTAAGTCCAACAAGGGGCGCCAAATTCACTGACATCTGTCCAAATCAAAGTATACTGAACGCCATCGCCTCCATGTGGCTGTCAAATCCACCGGTTGTCACATCGGACAAAACAGCTGTGTGTGGAATGGCACGCCACATGGCGGCAATGTGCCTCTCCATTTGTCGCCAGTGGCATAGTTTTTCGATGGCCACGGTGGAGGGGCATTTCCAGATGGCTATGTCTCGAAATGTGCCGGGGCTTGGATTAATTTCATATTTCGAATATTTATATCCACAGATCTAAATATTTGGACAGAAAAAAAAAATGTTTTCTGCGCAACGATATCCGCACGACAGATGAAGTCCGCTGGCACTTCGAGGACATTTCCATCTGGCCGGTTGCAAGGGTTCGGGGGATCGGAATCACTTCGATTCCCGGGCGTAGGCGTCACATTACATCGTGCCTCAATTTTTTTGACGTTAGATGCATTGTCGGTAACGAAGCTCTTAACAATCACTTTGAAGCTTTTGTTGGTATTTGTAATTATGTTATATCCATAGCAATTTCTTTTAAATAATCAGCAGTATGAGGATGGCCTGATGTGTCGATAGTATCAACTAGTATCGATTGTCCTTCGGGTGTAATGAGGCTGCAACAAATTATAGGCTCATTGTGAACGTTAGACCAACCGTCCAAAGACAAAGATACGGCCTTGCACTCGATTTCATTTTTTTGTTTTTGTAAGGTATCAGTACAACTTTCTTCTGGGAGACGGCCTCCGTGGGAGGCTTATAGCCTGGACGAAGTGCTTTGATCATTTCTTTAAACTTCAAGTGATCAGCGTGCAAAAACGCTGTATTGGTGGCATAGAAACCGCCAAATCAATTTTTTTCGCTTGGGATTCCAATGTAACAATTACTTTTTCTAATATGTTGAATGATGGTCCCCCAGTCAACAATGTGCGTTTTTTGCCACTGATTCGATTATGGTGTCATTTGATGTGGAGGGGTGGGTATAATGAACAGAATCTGAAGGTGGCACATATGAGCTAGAAGCCTTTGACACTGGACAAACATTCACATGTTTAATAGCCGCACAGGAGTGCCTTGCAGCTCTTTCTTGCACTTTTTACATTGGACCCATTTGCCACTGGTCTCCCCATCTTTGAAATAATATTAAATTTTCCCCATACACCATTCGCAGGTTTTGGCATGGCTCAAATTGTTTCGAGTACTGTGGAAAAATGAAATGAAAGAAAAACACTTAGGTTCAACGATCTGTCAACTTGTACTGTTTTCACACTACCTTCAAACTTATTGTTCAATAGGTTAGTTATCTACTTCAATGAATATCGCGCAGCAGATGAACGCAAAGATCACGGCACTACACCAACTAAATAACGATATCAACATGAAATACAAAAGTAGGATTGTAGCATTAACCTTTTAAACTAAAGCATTTCTTTCGACCAACCCGGACCGGTGGCCTGCTGGTGGAATTCAGGCCAGAGGCCACAAACAAAGATGCATTCCGTGACGCGGTTCAAAAGGTTCTTGGAGATGCGGCAACGGTTGCCTCGCTCGAACCAATGGCCACCCTGGAAATCAGGGACCTCGACTGCGTCACGGACAAAGCTGAAGTAGAGGATGCCATTAGGAGGGAGTTCCCCAGCTTAAGTGAAGTCAAGGCAAGATTGACACGTGAAAACACAGGGGGGCAACGCATGGCTATTGTCGAACTAGCTGATAAAGACGCCCAGCAAATCCTGGCGAAGGGCAATATTAAGATAGGTTGGGTGATCTGCAGAATACGGAGAAGAGCGATCCCTATCCGCTGCTTCAGATGCTTCGAATACGGCCACACCGCGTATGGCTGTAGGGGACCCGACAGGAGATCTCTGTGCTACAAATGTGGTGAAACGGGGCACAAAAGGAAGGGTGCTCTAAGCTAGCACCCGGCGACCTCAAACATGAGCCGGGGACAGGGAGATGCTGGGTTTTCAAGGAGGCCCTAACTAAAGCCAAATCGATACTCAAATGATCCGTATCCTGCAGGTCAATTTGCACCGAAGCACAAACGCCTAGGACCTACTTGAGCAGTTTGCGAGGGATAAGAAAGCTGACCTCCTGTTGCTGAGCGAGCAACATCATAACAAGGACTCGCAAGCGTGGTACCCTGACAAATCTAGTAACTCGGCCATCTGGGTTCGAGACAGCGCCCGCCTTCAGGTGCAGGGCCATGGACGCGGGGATGGTTTTTTGTGGGTGCGGTGTTCAGGGATAAGATATTTCAGTGTTTATCTGACGCCTAACGAGGCAATGCGATCTTTTCGAACCAAACTCGATGCCCCGGAGGACGCTGTCTCGAACACAGAGGGCCACATGCTGGTCGGGGGAGACTTCAACGCTAGAGCCATTGAATGGGGTATGCCACAATCCGACCCAAGGGGAAAGCAAATCTTGGACATGGCGGCCAGAACAGCGCTTTTTGTCCTAAATACTGGTAACACTCCTATTTTCCGCCGCTGGGGTTGCGTAGGAACCATACCCGATGTGACACTCGCTTCGGAGTCCCTGGTACCCAGAGTACACAACTGGCGAGTACTAGAGGACTACTCGGCTAGTGATCACCAGTATAGAGGTTGAGATTCACGACGGTGCCACTCTGCGTGCATATGCCCAAACTTCAATCCTCGGATGGAGGACTGGGAGGATGGACGTTGAGAGGTTCGCTGAAGCGCTTACGGCAGGCGCACCGTTGCTGGGAGCTCCGCCAGGGAGTGGAGGGCCTACAGCCAAGGACTTGGTGAACTCAACTATGAGTACCATCATAGCTGCTTGCGAGTCTTCCATGCCCCGTCGGAGACCCCGACACGGTAAGCCTCCAGTATACTGGTGGTCAAACGAGATCGCCGAACAAAGAAGCGAGTGTCACAAACTTCGGCGAGAGGCCCAGCGGGCGCGAACACGGGAGGAGGCAGACACTAGGCTAGCAGCATACAGGTCCGGCAGGAAATATCTTCGCAGGCTTATTAACAAGAGCAAGGCCCGATGCTTGCAAGACCTCGTGGACGATGTTAATTGGGATCCGTGGGGCCTTGGCTACAAGCTGGTCATGGGGAAACTTGGTGCCCTACGGAAGCCTTGTATACATGACGCGGAAAAGATGGACGCGATAGTGCGGGGACTCTTCCCCGTCCATCCCGTCCGTGTTGACGCTGTCCGTGGTGAAACAGCGGTCGAGTGCACACTCTTCACACAGCTGGAACTGGAGGAGGCAGTCCTCTCCCTGAAAGCGAGGAAGGCTCCAGGTCCAGATGGTGTTCCAGCTGAGGTTTTGCAGCTCGTCTATCACCATTGTCCTGACTTGCTGCTCAGCACATTCAACGCTTGCCTACGGGACGGGGTTTTCCCGGTACGATGGAAGGTGGCGTGGCTCGTGCTGGTCAGCAAGGGGAAGGGAAATCCCGAATCGCCGTCTGCATACCGCCCGTTATGCATGCTAGACACGGCTGGGAAAGTGCTAGAGAAACTCATCAAGGGAAGACTCACTGACGCGATTCGTGCTGCTGGCGACCTATCTCCTCGGCAGTACGGCTTTAGAGCAGGACGTTCTACCATTGATGCGATTGCAGAGGTGGTGAACGCGGTCCAAAAGGCAGAGGCATGTAGTCGCACCAAGCGACGGATCGTCCTGTTGGTGACACTCGACGTCAGGAATGCCTTCAACTCCGCTAGATGGGTGGATATTCTGGACACGCTGGAAAACTCTTTTCAAGTTCCAGAATATCTAATACGGCTTTTGAGGAACTACCGAAAAGACCGAAGCCTGCTCTACGACACGACACAGGGCCAACGAAGGATGGAAATTACATCGGGTGTTGCCCAGGGATCTATCCTTGGTCCGGACCTGTGGAACGTGTCTTACGACGGGCTACTGAGACTTGAGATGCCAGATGAGTCGCGCTTGGTCGGCTATGCGGATGATGTTGCGGCTCTGGTCGCCGGACGCACCGTTGAACAAGCGCAACTTAGGCTAGGTATGCTAATGCGCCGAGTGAGGGACTGGATGACTGCTCGCGGGCTCAGTTTAGCACTGGAGAAAACCGAAGTGGTCATCTTGACAAAAAAGAGAATCCCTAGAGTAAGGATGATCAGTATTGGAGATATACAGATCGAATAGAAGCCAGCGGTGAAGTACCTGGGGCTACTGATCGACTCGAAGATGAGTTTCTCTGAGCAAATCAGGGCAACGGCTGAGAAGGCTGCTTCGGGAATATCGGCCCTGAGTCGACTTATGGCCAACGTAGGGGGACCCAGCCCATCAAGAAGACGCCTCTTGATGAGTGCTGTAGGGTCAGTGCTACTGTACGGAGCAGAGGTATGGGGCGACGCTCTCAGCAAGGAGGTATACCGAAAACGATTGGCACAGGTACAGAGAAGAGGAGCACTGAGAATTGCATCTTCGTATCCAACAGTCTCCGACTCGGCGGTGAGAGTGATTGCAGGCGTGATACCTGTCGCCCTCCTTGCTAGAGAGCGCCGCGCTAATTACCTGCGCCGAAACGAGGATGCGAGGGAGATAGTTGTCCGCGAGGAGAGACAACGCTCGCTCAACGATTGGCAGTAGTCTTGGAGGAATTGCACGAAGGAAAGGTGGACTGCGCGCCTCATCCCGGATGTGAGACCGTGGCTAAATCGAAGGCATGGTGAGACTGACTTCTATCTGACGCAGCTTTTGAGCGGGCACGGGTGTTTTCAGTCTTACCTGCACAAGATCGGTAAGTCACGGTCTCCCGATTGTCGGTTTTGCCCAGGAGAGGAGGACAATGCCTGTCACACATTTTTTGCGTGTACCAAATGGGCCAGGCTGCGAAGGGAACTCTACAGGGAGACGGGAGAGCTCACCCCGGATAATATAGTTGCGGTGATGCTCGAATCGGTTGACAAATGGAACCAGGTGACACATTATGCTCGCGCAGTCCTAAAAGATAAAAGGGACTCACAGCAGCCGGAGGTACTGGGGCTGGGGGATCGCTCTTCTGGCATTTCCTCTTCCCCTCTCCCCTCCAGCTAGGAAAGGGACTCCCCAACTTGAAGGCGCCCCGCGGCGTAACAAAACGAGACCTGGCCCGAAGTAATGTGTCAAACGGTTCCAGGCTAGGTTCTCAGATTGACAGGGGAGGTGTTTAGTGGGTAGTCCAAGGGTATCCTCCATGGGAGTCCCACACTGCCAGACTCGGCGGGCGTAAATGCCTTCACCTCCCTACCACAAAAAAAAAGCATTTCTTAGGTAGATATTAAATTGACAGTATACTTGAGTTAACAATTATCAAATGCTAGTCCGCGTGCA
>OZ017740.1:238320873-238348373 GCA_963969285.1 Odontomyia ornata | reverse complement strand
ATGATTTGGGAATCTGTGGAAGATATTCATGCTACAAGCTACAAGTTAGAAGAATCCTATGATTTACAGAACCAAAGTGATGCTCTCCTTATAAACTTGAATAGCAATATCAAGAAAGTTGAGACTAGCTGCAGCATAACAGCAACTACAAATGATTCCCAATTAAAGCTTCTTAAAATAGAACTTCCAAAATTCGATGGCCTCAAATCGCAGTTTAAACAAATGGTACATGATCAGCCAATAGGGAATAGTCAAAAATTCTACCCATTTCAAAAGCGCTATATCGTTGCATGGGACATGCTAAACAAGCGATATGCCAATAAACGATTGCTAGCGAATGCACTACTGGACAAGCTCATGGCACAACCAGCTATTGCTACTGAGTCAGCCTCAGCACTCAGGTCACTGCATGATACAACAAAAGAATGTGTATTTACGCTACAAACAATAGGCATCTCAACCAAAGAACAATGGGACCCAATTGTTGTGCATACAGTTTTAAAGAAGTTAGATAAGACTTATTATACACTGTATTAGCAAACGTTTAAATCACCTCCTGAGCCCTCATCATTAGACGAATTGCTAAAGTTTATAGAAATGAGGTTTCAAGTACTAGAAACTTTAAACCAAAGACACGGGTCGTCGAAACAATCGAACAAGCCAGCCAAACAATCATAGCTCGTTGGCAGTAGAACAGTTCCTGAATGTAAACTATGCTATTTTTCATTACGAAGCGTTCTTAAAACTAATGCCTGCAAAAAGAATCGAAAAGGCTCGCGAATTGGACTTTTGCACAAACTGCCTTAAGAAAGGTCATGTGTACCAAAAGTGCGTGTCCAGAGGCTGCCAAAAATGTGGTAAGAAGCACAACACACTTTTACATAACCAAGTGCCCACAACAACAATAACAAAAGAAACACAAAGCACCAGTTTATCAATTCAATCCAAGGAATCAGATGGATATGTTCTTTTAGGAACAGCAATCGCCGAAATCGATAACAATGAAGAGAAACTAATAAGAGCACGTGTCCTTCTTGATTCCGGTTCACAATTGAATTTTATAACCGAAAAACTGCGAAAGGGGTTGGGATTTCCAAAAAGTCATCCTAGTATCAATATATCAGGAATTGGCAATACAAACGCAAAAGCGTGCGATAAAATCAATATCACACTAAAATCAACGCTCAACTATATTAGAAGTATTTTCAATTACTGAGATTACAAACGATCAACCGCAGCAATACATCGATACAAAGAATTGGAATATACCAGAAAACATTCAGCTAGCTGACCCATCATTCAATAAGCCTGGCAGAATAGAAATTCTTTTTGGGGCGGAGGTTTATGGAGAAATTATCACAAATGGGCAAATACGTTTGTTGGATCCTTCAAAATACAACATTGGGCTGGATAACCTTGGGAAAAGTATCAAATCATATCCCATTTTGCGGAATATCCAATATAAATTTAGAACGTCAGTTGCAGAAATTTTGGGAGCTGGAAGAATGGTCTGGACCAGTCATATTATCTAGCGCTGACAAAACTTGCGAAGAATTCTTCAAAGCAACTACTTCCCGAGATACTACAGGTCGTTTCATAGTCAATTTACCATTGTTGGGTGACGCCTCACTTCTCTGTGATACAAAAGCATGGGCACATAAGCGGCGCTTATCCATGGAAAGGAAATTATCTAAGCAACCGATGCTTAAACAGCAGTATGACCAGTTCTTGCAAGAAAATCTAGATTTAGGATACATGATGGAAATATTCAAAGCAGAAATCATCAGACCGCATTATTTTTTGCCACGTCATTACGTTTTAAAACCGGAAAGCACTACTACGAAGCTACGAGTAGTATTTGACGCTTCGGCAAAATCCAGGAACAACTTATCGCTCAATGATCTTCTACTCAAGGGACCGAATATACAGGGAGATATCAGCACTATGATCACTAGGTTCCGTTTAAAGCGCTATGTCTTCACAGCAGATATTACGAGAATGTACCGACAGATTCTCATAGCCGAAGAAGACCAACAGCTTCAACTAATAATGTGCATCTGAAGAAATAAAATATTATAAACTTGCTACGGTCACATACGGTACAAAAGCAGCACCATATCTAGCGTTTAAATGTTTGAAGAAATTGGCTGAAGAAGAAGTAAGCCAATTCCCATTAAGAGCTGACGCAATCCAAGATTTCTATGTTGATGATGTCCTTACAGGGAGTGATAATCTAGACGAAGCAGTAGCAATGCGGAATGAGCTAAAATCATTATTGGCAACAGCTGATTTCAATCTGCACAAGGGATGCGCAAACCATCCAAAATTGTTTCGCAAATCAACAACTCGACATTAAATTTGAAGTATCGACATTGGATACTGACTCAATAAAAACTTTAGGACTAATTTGGCAGCTAATCACAGGCATGTTCTCGCTGTTGGTTTAAAGGAACACAGCACAACCACCAAAAGAAGTATACTTGCCGATATTTCACAAATCTTTGATTCCTTAGGACTCGTAAGTCCAGTGATTGTGACAAGGAAACTCATTATGCTGAAGTTATGGAAGTCAAAGGTTGACTGGGATGAAGATATTCGAGAAGATCTTCGATTGACTTGGCTATAGTATAGAGAAGAGCTACGGGGCTTAAATGAAATCGACATTCCAAGATACATGTTCAGTGACCACGAAACAATTGATATGCAAATCCACGCCTTTACAGACGCTAGTTTAGATGCCTATAGCACTGCCGTTTATATAAGATTGAAAGATAAACCCGGAAAGATTACAGTGAAATTGCTTGGCGCGAAATCGAGAGTTGCCCTAATCAAACCTACTAGCATCCCTAGATTGGAACTATGGCAGCGAAGTTGGTAAAACAAGCCAAGTCATGCAATATTCTATTCGTCTGACTCATTCATCGTTACTAACTGGATTAGAGGTGATCCATCTATTCGGAAAACATTGGTCGCAAATTGAGTCGCAGCGATACAAGAAAGGACGTCGACAAAAGAGTGGTTATACAAGTATGTTCCTACTAAAGATAACCCAGCCGATGTTGCTTCCCGAGCAGTAACCACGAGCATCAAAGCGGGAGAAGTCATCGGCAGCTGCCAGCCTGTTTCCACCATCACCTCTTTAGACCATCATTGGAAAAGGAGGCAAGACACAGACAAAGCCCGGGAATCCACGTCTGCAATATTGAAGCAGGTCAAATTGCCAGTGCAGCTATTTAAGCGAGCCTCTGATCTGGTCACCAAGTACAGTGACATCTTTTCAACAAGCCCCGATGACCAAGGCCGAACGAGTATGGTAACTCACGTCATAGATACACAGGAAGCCAAGCCAATTCGACAAGCACCGAGACGTCTTCCTATAGCCAAACAAGGAGAAGTGAGCGCACTGATCTCGGACATGGAAAAACAAGGTGTTATCGAACCTTCTGTCAGTCCATGGGCGGCATCAGTAGTTCTAGTAAAGAAAAAGGATAGTAGCACTCGTTTTTGTGTCGACTATAGGCAGCTTAAAGACGTCACTAAGAAAGATAGTTACCCGCTTCCACGCATCGACGACATCATGGACACTTTAGCCGACGCAAAATGGTTTTCTACACTCGATCTCGAGAGTGGCTACTGGCAGGTAGAAATCGACAAGAAGAACCGAGAGAAGACCGCATTTTCAGTTGGGACCGGATTGTGGCAATTTGTGGTGATGCCATTTGGGCTTTGCAACGCTCCAGCTACCTTCGAACGCTTGATGGAATACGTGCTACGTGGTCTAACCTGGAAAGCCTGCCTGGCGTACCTCGATCACATCATTGTCATCAAGAGAACGTTCGAGGAGCAGGTGCGGAACTTAGAAGAGGTTTTCTCCCGATTGCGACTGGCGAATTTGAAACTTAATCCCGACAAGTGAACCCTTTTCGCAGCAGAAGTATAATACCTGGGACACGTTGTATCAGCAGAAGGGGTCAAAATAGACCCTGGGAAAATTGAAGCTATGAAAAGCTGGCCAACACCAAACAACAAGCGCCAACTACGAAGTTTCCTGGGTCTGGCGACCTACTATGGAAGATTTCTCAAAGACTTTGCCAAAAAAGCTAAGTGTCTCCATCAACTAACTGAGACACATCTGAAATGAACAATGCCGGGCAGCCTTTGAGACCTTGAAGGAGAAGCTGTGGGAATCACCCGTGCTGGCATATCCGAAACCCGGAAAAATGTTTATAGTTGACATCGATGCGAGCAACGGCGGGATTGCAGCTGTACTCTCCCAGCAGATCGATGGCGAAGAAAGAGTCCTCTCGTATTACAGTCGAGTTCTCTCAAAAAGTGAGAGGAACTACTGCGTGACCAGGAAGGAGCTATTGGCTATAATAGAGGCCACCAAGCAGTTCCACATGTACCTATATGGCCAGAAATTTGTTCTTCGAACGGACCATGTATCACTGAGATGGCTACTTAACTTCAAAAACCCCGAGGGACAAGTTGCGAGATGGATCGAAAGATTTGTTGCGAGTATCTTCACCACATATATGTTCTTCTTATTACATTTGATAATATTCAAACTTCGATAAATATGCGTTTCTTTGAATTGATGAAAACTTTAATTGGTTGTTTCTTAAGGAGATTTATTTTTCAACTAAATTTTTATTTTATAAAAATTTGAATGTCAAGAAAAATATTTCCTAAGGTTACTCCTTTTTGCAATAAAAAATATTCAACTGAATTAATGCTGTTTTTAAATTCAACAATACTAAACTAGATTAATTAAAATTTATACTAAATTTATATAATACTAAAAATGAGAAAGTTCCACCGCACATTGCAATCATACGACTACGAAATTGTTCATCGGAACATGGACGACTGGAGAAGGCTGACGCCTTCTCCAGTCGTCCATGTCCAGCTAACTGCAAGCCTTGCCGATGGATTGAGGAAAAGGAGCCGACCGTTGATCTGCAAGTGATAACGGCCGAATTCGATGAAGGTTGGTCATCGGAGGAGATTCGAAATGCCCAGTTAGCCGATGAAGATATCGGACCATTGCTCGTATGGAAGGAGACAACTGGGCGACCTGAGTGGAAGGACGTTTCAATGCATGGCGCCACCCTGAAAAGTTATAGGGCACAATGGAACTCCCTTCAGGTGGAGGGTGGCGTATTCAAGCGAATATGGGAAACGGCGGATGGCAGCTCTTATAGGATGCAAACTATACTTCCCAAAAGCCGAATCCACGATGTGGTCAAGGAGATGCACGAAGGATTCTGAGGAGGCCAACTTGGTGTTAATAAGACCTTAGCGAAATTGCGGAAAAGGTTCTACTGGCTCCACGCTCGAGAAGACGTAGAGGACTAGTGTCGCATATGCACGATCTGCGCTTCCGTCAAAGGTCTAAAGCGACGACTGAGAGGACAAATGCAAACATACAACGTTCGAAAGGATTGCTGTTGACATCGCAGGACACTTCCCTGAATCCGAATGGGGTAATCGATACACGCTAGTTGTGGCCGATTATTTCAGCAAGTGGCCCGAGGTCTACCCCATTCCCAACCAGGACCAGGCAACTACCATAGCCGAACAGATAGTGTTAAATAGGGTCAGTAAATATTGGCGCAGCCCATGGACTCACAGAAGGCTCGATAACACCTTGTTTTTCCATGTCCGAGATCAGTGCGCTCACTTCTCCTTGTTTGGCAATAGGAAGACGTCTCGGTGCTTGTCGAATTGGCTTGGCTCCATGTGTATCTATGACGTGAGTTACCAATCTCGTTCGGCCGTGATCATCCGGGCTTGTTGAGAAGATGTCACTGTACTTGGTGACCAGATCAGAGGCTCGCTTGAATAGCTGCACTGGCAATTTGACCTGCTTCAATATTGCAGACGTGGATTCCCGGGCTTTGTCTGTTTCTTGCCTCTTTTTCCAATGATGGTCGTGAGTAGCTTCCAAAGAGGTGATGGTGGAAACAGGCTGGCAACTTCCGATGACTTCTCCCGCTTTGATGCTCGTGGTTGAGTCTGCGGTGTTAAGGACTCTAACCGGCACGTATCCGTTCCTTATAGATCTTACAAGGCTTCGTCCTACAATCAAACTGCGCAATGTGGACGTTTTCGTTGGCTATATCAGACAAGATCGGTGGTCTCCAGAATCACCATCAAGCTTGGCCCATACAATGCTTTCGGAAGAATTCGGTACATCAGTGTCGGTACATACTACTACATTCATCTTGGGAATTTGGACGCCGGGATCCTCCATCAGTACTTCGACATTCTGCCATTTCAATACCCGTTTGCCCAAATCCAACGTGATTCCATGGGCGGCGGCTTCAAACTGGATTTTGTAAATACTCCAGACCGTTTGCCCGTCGAATATTGGTGCTTGCACATTTCTGGATGGGCTTTGCGCTGCGGTTATAAGCGGAGCTGGTGCGGTGGTTACTACTGCCTTCGCTGCTTCCGATTCCTTTTTCATGTTTTCCATCTCATGTTTGATTCTCTCCTCGACCTGGCTGATCTCATGGTTGATTCTCTCCTCGACCTGGTATACCTTTTCCTCGACGCATTTAATTTGGTTGTTGAGACTACTGAGCTCTGCTTTTATTTCGGTAGACTGTTTTTCCATATCTGCCTTCAAATCAGTTGACATTTGCTAGCTCCTTTGATTTGGGTGTTTCTGCGTCTCCCTTAAGCTCCGCCATGGTAAATTCATTTATTTTTATTATTTCGGCTTTTATTTATTTTTTTTCCACCAGTTTCCACGTTACATTTCACTATTGTGGTTTTTTTTTTATTTTATGTTTAAAAGTTTTTCACTTTCAAAATTTTCTTTCTCACTTCTCGATACCACTGTCACGTGTTATGGTTCGCGGCCAATAATTATAATGTTCCGGGAAAGTGAAAACGCAATGTCTTTTAAATTAAGGTAAAAGAGTTTATTTACTAATAAATGCACAATCATTAATTTAACCATTTCACAATTTTAATTTTCACTTTGTCTATAAATTTCTCTAACAACTGCCTTCACTTTACAATCAACGAAAATCACTTTACTATTACTCTATTGCTTTTCAATTCACACTCCACACACTATCGCAGTTTTTATTATCGCGGTTGAATGAAAAACCCCCCATTCATTCAGCTTTATAGTCATTCAACCCAGTTCTCGTACATTGGCGAATTGCCTGGAATATTCGAGCAGCTTAATGAATGGGCAGTGACCCACTTTCAGATGTTGATCATGCTTGGCGGGTTCTCGAGTACATTCGTTTGTTGATGTTCTTAATGTTGTGAAAACAATTGCGATAGTAGCTCGCAGAATTCTTTGTACATGTAACAATATGAACAACCTCAAGATTTCCATGTCCCATTAGATTACCTCACTGCAGATGACAGCCTTTTAACCTCGACATTTTTAACGGATGTGGAGTTACTTGCTGATATTCAAGCCATGGAGAAAAATGGAAGCTCTGATAGTGAAACTGAGGACGAATTAACTGAGGGTCCAGTTGCAACTATTACATCAATAGTGCAAAAACGAGCAGAAGTTCGTCGATTTGTCCAATTTCATGGTGTACCACAAAATATTTTAAATAAATTGGTAGAAATTGAAGCTTATACAGACATGCTGAAAATTCAAGAGCTTCATAAAAAAATAACAGACTATTTTAAGTAACGAATTTACGTATTCATGGACATTTGATATTATATTTCGGATTAATTGGAAATCGAGTTTGCGTTTTGGTATTATCTTGATGTACATACATACATATTTATTTTGTTCATTAATGAAAATATTACTATTTTGCTTTAAATAAACTGACGGAAAAAAAATTTCTTAGTTTTTGGTTTAATATTTGGATATAACGAGCTTCGGTTTTAACGAACCAATTCTCATGGTCCCTAGAGGTTCGTTATAACCGTGGTTGACTATATATATATATATATATATATATATATATATACATATATATATATATATATATACATATACATATATATATATATATATATATATATATATATATATATACATATACATATATATATATATATATATATATATATATATATATATATATATATATATATATATATATACATATATATATATATATATATATATATATATATATATATATATATATATATATATATATATATACATATACATATATATATATATATATACACACACATATTTATATATATACATATATATATAAATATTTATATATATACATATATATATAAATATTTATATATATACATATATATATAAATATTTATATATATACATATATATAAATATTTATATACACACACACGCACACACACACACATATATATATATATATATATATATATATATATATATATATATATATATATATATATATATATATATATAGATATATATATATATTTATATATATATATATATATATATATATATATATATATATATATATATATATATATATATATATACATATACAGAGGTGGCCAAAAGTGATCGGACAATACAAGAAACAAGCAATAAAATACTTTTACGAGCATAAGCTTTGAAATGAAATAAAAATTTTTCCCTTATATAAAAGTCACTTGTATTCTCAATTAATTGCACAAAAAAATAAAACAGAAATAAAAAGAATTTCACAAGAAAATTAACAACTAATTCAAATTCACATTGCATCAAGTGGACAAAAGTAATTGGACGTTCAATTGTAATATTTTTCTTTCTGATGATTCCATTAGAACATAGGCTTTCAATATCTAGTTGCGTATCCTTTTTGTTTTATAACTTCTGTTAACCTATTGGGCATAGACTGTACCAACTTACGGGTAACGTCCGGAGTAATGTTGTCCCATTCTTCTAATAACACCGTCTTCAGTTGACTTTTATTAGTAATGTGATGGTTCCTTATTTTTTTATCCAGATGATCCCAAAGATGTTCGATGGGATTTAGGTCTGGGGATTGCGGTGGTGTTTTTAATTGACCAGGAGTGTTGAAAAGGAGCCACATACGAACAACATGAGCTGTATGCTTTAGGTCATTATCTTGCTGGAACAAATAATGACCATCAAGACCCAATTTTTGTGCACTTTTTTTCAAATTTTCTTTCAAAATCGACAAGTAACCTAGTTTGTCCATAGGTTCGTCAATGAAAACAAGTTCTCCTACACCGTTGGCAGCCATGCAACCCCAGACCATTACACAGCCACCTCCGTGTTTTACTGTAGGTTGAATGTTTTTGGGATGAAGCTCACTATTTTGAGTTCTCAACACCAACAACCTGCCGTCGGAGTGGTAGATATTAAACTTACTCTCATCAGAGAATATTATACGAGTCCAAAAGTCGAGCGGCTTGCTTTTAAATTCTTTTGCAAAGCATAATCTTTTCTTCTTATTAACTTTGCTAATTAGTGGTTTCTTTCGAGGTACTCTCGCTTGATAACCAGCACGGCTGAGAGCTCTACGAATAGTCCGGGCACTAACATTGGTACCATTTACATCTGCTAATTGATCCCTAATACTTCTGGACGTTGTAGTCGGATTCTTTTTAACAATTCTTAAGATTTTTCGTGCGTCTGTCTCTGTTAGTTTACATGGTCGACCACTCCTAATTTCGTTTTCCACCTGATTATTTTTTCTGAAACGTTTCACGATATCGAAAACTGTCGAACGACTTCTTCCAATTATTTTTGCGTTGTTCGAGGATTGGCTAACTAGCCAGACTGATTTCAAAACATCAAAGAAGCGATTAAGATGTTTCTACAAATTGGCAACTCTTTGCATGTCAGAGACCTATTTTACCTTCAGAGGAAGATATTTCAAGCAAAAATCCGGCGTGGCAATGGGGAACCCATTGTCCCCCCTCTTGAGTGAAGTTTTTATGGGATGGGTAGAACAAAGAATAGCTGAAGAGGGCGTCTTCCCAAGAATGTGGATCCGTTATGTTGACGACGTTCTCGCGATAGTGAAGAGGGATAAAATTGAAGAGACATTAAAGAAAATGAATGAAATACATAAAAATATCACCTTCACAATAGAAGTGGAGAATAACAACGAAATACCTTTTCTAGACATTAAAATAATAAGAAGTAATAATGTTTTAGAGTTTGATATTTTCAGGAAACCCACGAATACACAGAGGACGATACCAGCCACATCACACCACTCGTACCAAACAAAGATGGCAACGTTCAACAGTTGGATATACCGAATGCTGACGACTCCGTTAACGAAACAGCGATATGAGCGAGAGAAGACGTTTATTTTGAGGACAGCGAAGATGAACGGATACAAGGAAAGCGAAATCTTGTCAATACAAAGGAGAATGGAAACAAGAATAAAAGCGGCATCGCTAACCACTCTCCATGAACAAAACCGGAACCTGGAACAAAATCAAAGAGCAGCAATAACGTATTCAAAGATCTTTGGGAAGATCGGGAAAATCCTGAAGAAAGTCGACATAACAGCGATACCCACGAGCCGGAAATTCAAAATAGGATCCAGACTAGGCACACCGAAGGATAGGAAGCAAAAGGATGAAAAATGTGGCATATATAAAATTACCTGCCAGACATGCCAGATATCGTACATCGGACAAACTAAGCGATCAGTCAAAACAAGGTTCAGCGAGCATATCAAGGAAGCAGAGAAGCTAAAGTCAAGGAAAGCACCTGGTGATACAGCTAAGTCCGCCGTCGCCAAGCATATTGTAGAAACTAATCACGCAATCAATTGGGATGATCTAGAAGTAATACAAGACGTGAGCAACAATCGGAAATTGGACGCATATGAGAGCCTTTGGATTATTCGACAACCGGAAAACGCACGGCTCAATGAAGATGTGGGCAACGGTTACTCAAGGATACTAGATCTAATTAAATCTAAATAATATTTAAAATATAATAAACGAATTATAATAGCAGGGAAAAGCAATAAATGAGGGATAAGCAATAAATGATACCTCTTAACCAGGGATAATAAAATGTAATTAAGGATATAGGTTAATTGATAGGTCTCAAAGACAAAAATAGGTAGAATGTAATTAATGTAAGGGATATAAAAAGCGGATACTATTTGGAATTAAACCATAACAAAAAAACACTGAAGAAGGAGGAACTCTTGCCTCCGAAATATATATTTGTTTAGCATTAAATTTAAAATATTTGCGTTTTTCTGGAAAAGTTGGAGGAACATTTATTTGGAGATTTCAGAAAAGGATTTATTCTCTTTATACAACTTTATTATAACTTTTCTTTCATGTATACAGGTTTCTTTGCGATTCTTAGCCATGTTTAACTTTCTTCACTTAAAACTGACAAGTAAATGACTGATATCAGAAAAACACATATCAACATATAATTAGGGGAATTCCCTTTTAAACTCGGAAATGAAAAGAAAAGAATTGCTCCAAACTTCAATGACTAATTTCACACTTTTCAAAATGTCCGATTACTTTTGTCCACTTGATGCAATGTGAATTTGAATTAGTTGTTAATTTTCTTGTGAAAATCTTTTTATTTCTGTTTTATTTTTTTGTGCAATTAATTGAGAATACAAGTAACTTTTATATAAGGGAAAAATTTTTATTTCATTTCAAAGCTTATGCTCGTAAAAGTATTTTATTGCTTGTTTCTTGTATTGTCCGATCACTTTTGGCCATCTCTGTATATAAATATACATATATATATATATATATATATATATATATATATATATATATATATATATATATATATATATATACACACATATATATATATATACACACACACATATATATATATATACATATATATATATATATATATATATATATATATATACACACACACACACACACACACACACACACACACACACACACACACACATATATATATATATATATATATATATATATATATATATATATATATATATATATATATATATATATATATATACATATATATCTTCTTCTTAGCACTACAGTCCCTTTCGGGCCTTCGCTTCCTGCTAACAGCTCATGATTGTATCGAATTCGCCGTCTAGCTTCGCTTCGGTTATTCACCTCAGGACCCGTCGCTCAAAGGCGTTCAATATATTTGCGGATGCTTGGGTTAGGGTCCATGTTTCACACCCATAGCATAAGACAGGTCTTATCATAGATTTGTATACTTGGAGCTTTGTTTTCCTGTGTATACAGCTGGTCTTCAAGATCGTCAATACTGAATAGAATATTTTATTTGCGAGCTGTATTCTTCGGCGTATGAAAAAGACAAACTTTTTCATTGCCCGTTTTCGTTATTTCGGCGCCTAAATACACTAATTCGCTAACATTCTCGATACTGTTTTCGCCAAGTGTGATATTTTGTGTATTTGAGGTATTTTTCCTCGACTGCGTCATGAACTTTGTTTATTTTGCATTGATTTGTAGCCCTACTAGCTTTGTTTCGCAATCAAGTTTCAGGAAGAGTTCTTTGGCAGTTGTTAATGACCGTGAAAGAATTTTGATGTCGTCCGCACAGGCCATTACTTGGCTCGACTTGTATAGTAATGTACCTCGCATATCGACAGGTAGCTTCCGTATGACGTACTCCAGAGCCAAATTGAATAGCAATGGGGTCAACCCGTCTCCCTGCTTTAGTCCGATATTTGTGTCAAAGGCATCGGTGAGTTGGCATGGTAAGACGGACTAATTTAGCTGGGATGCCAAAACCAAGCATTATTTGGTACAGTACGTTACGATCAATACTGTCGTATGCTTGCTTGAAGTCAACGAAAACTTGGAGAATGTCTTTGTTAAATTCCGAGCATTTTTCAAGTACCTGCTTGACTGTGAATAATTGGTCTGTTGTTGATCTACCGGCCCTAAAACCACCTTGATTCTCCCTAATACTGTTGGCGTATGATCCGATTTTATTTTCTAAGATTTTAGAAAATATTTTGTACGCCGTACAAAGTAGTGATATGCCTCTATAATTTTCGCACTGTAGCTTGTCACCTTCTTTGCGGATAGGGAATATAATTGATTGGCTCTACTCTTTCGGCATATGTTCTTGTTGCCAAATGTGCTGGATGACTTTGTGAATAGCTTGATGAACACTACTGCCACCATATTTGATGAGCTCCACTGGAATCTCGTCGATTCCCGGCGCTTTATTATTCTTTTGGGCGTTGATGATCGAACAAACTTCATCCAGAGTTGTTGGAGCCAATGGAAGCTCTCCGCAGACATCTATAGGCTCCGATGCTCTGGAGCTGTGCGGAGGATTAAGGAGGTTCTTGAAATATGATGCCTATCTTTCCTTAATCTTTTTTTATTTTTTTTTGGTAGGGAGGTGAAGGCATTTATGCCCGCCGAGTCTGGCAGTGTGGGACTCCCATGGAGGATACCTTTGGGCTACCCACTAAACACCTCCCCTGTCAATCTGAGAACCTAGCCTGGAACCGTTTGACACATTACTTCGGGCCAGGTCTCGTTTTGTTACGCCGTGGGGCGCCTTCAAGCTGGGGAGTCCCTTTCCTAGCGGGAGGGGAGAGGGGAAGAGGAATTGCCAGAAGAGCGATCCCCCAGCCCCAGTGCCTCCGGCTGCTGTGAGTCCCTTTTATATTTTAGGACTGCCCGAGCATAATGTGCCACCTGGTTCCATTTGTCAACCGATTCGAGCATCACCGCAACTATATTATCCGGGGTGAGCTCTCCCGTCTCCCTGTAGAGTTCCCTTCGCAGCCTGGCCCATTTGGTACACGCAAAAAATGTGTGACAGGCATTGTCCTCCTCTCCTGGGCAAAACCGACAATCAGGAGACCGTGACTTGCCGATCTTGTGCAGGTAAGACTGAAAACACCCGGGCCCGCTCAAAAGCTGGGTCAGATAGAAGTCAGTCTCACCATGCCTTCGATTTAGCCACGGTCTCACATCCGGGATGAGGCGCGCAGTCCACCTTCCCTTCGTGCAATTCCTCCAAGACTGCTGCTAATCGTTGAGCGAGCGTTGTCTCTCCTCGCGGACAACCATCTCCCTCGCATCCTCGTTTCGGCGCAGGTAAATAGCGCGGCGCTCTCTAGCAAGGAGGGCGACAGGTATCACGCCTGCAATCACTCTCACCGCCGAGTCGGAGACTGTTGGATACGAAGATGCAATTCTCAGTGCTCCTCTTCTCTGTACCTGTGCCAATCGTTTTCGGTATACCTCCTTGCTGAGAGCGTCGCCCCATACCTCTGCTCCGTACATTAGCACTGACCCTACAGCACTCATCAAGAGGCGTCTTCTTGATTGGCTGGGTCCCCCTACGTTGGCCATAAGTCGACTCAGGGCCGATATTCCCGAAGCAGCCTTCTCAGCCGTTGCCCTGATTTGCTCAGAGAAACTCATCTTCGAGTCGATCAGTAGCCCCAGGTACTTCACCGCTGGCTTCGATTCGATCTTTATATCTCCAATACTGATCATCCTTACTCTAGGGATTCTCTTTTTTGTCAAGATGACCACTTCGGTTTTCTCCAGTGCTAAACTGAGCCCGCGAGCAGTCATCCAGTCCCTCACTCGGCGCATTAGCATACCTAGCCTAAGTTGCGCTTGTTCAACGGTGCGTCCGGCGACCAGAGCCGCAACATCATCCGCATAGCCGACCAAGCGCGACTCATCTGGCATCTCGTCTCAGTAGCCCGTCGTAAGACACGTTCCACAGGTCCGGACCAAGGATAGATCCCTGGGCAACACCCGATGTAATTTCCATCCTTCATTGGCCCTGTGTCGTGTCGTAGAGCAGGCTTCGGTCCTTTAGGTAGTTCCTCAAAAGCCGCATTAGATATTCTGGAACTTGAAAGGAGTTTTCCAGCGTGTCCAGAATATCCACCCATCTAGCGGAGTTGAAGGCATTCCTGACGTCGAGTGTCACCAACAGGACGATCCGTCGCTTGGTGCGACTATATGCCTCTGCCTTTTGGACCGCGTTCACCACCTCTGCAATCGCATCAATGGTAGAACGTCCTGCTCTAAAGCCGTACTGCCGAAGAGATAGGTCCCCAGCAGCACGAATCGCGTCAGTGAGTCTTCCCTTGATGAGTTTCTCTAGCACTTTCCCAGCCGTGTCTAGCATGCATAACGGGCGGTATGCAGACGGCGATTCGGGATTTCCCTTCCCCTTGCTGACCAGCACGAGCCTCGCCACCTTCCATCGTACCGGGAAAACCCCGTCCCGTAGGCAAGCGTTGAATGTGCTGAGCAGCAAGTCAGGACAATGGTGATAGACGAGCTGCAAAACCTCAGCTGGAACACCATCTGGACCTGGAGCCTTCCTCGCTTTCAGGGAGAGGACTGCCTCCTCCAGTTCCAGCTGTGTGAAGAGTGGGCACTCGACTGCTGTTTCACCATGGACAGCGTCAACACGGACGGGATGGGCGGGGAAGAGTCCCCGCACTATCGCGTCCATCTTTTCCGCGTCATGTATACAAGGCTTCCGTAGGGCACCAAGTTTCCCCATGACCAGCTTTTAGCCAAGGCCCCACGGATCCCAATTGACATCGTCCACGAGGTCTTGCAAGCATCGGGCCTTGCTCTTGTTAATAAGCCTGCGAAGATATTTCCTGCCGGACCTGTATGCTGCTAGCCTAGTGTCTGCCTCCTCCCGTGTTCGCACCCGCTGGGCCTCTCGCCAAAGTTTGTGACACTCGCTTCTTTGTTCGGCGATCTCGTTTGACCACCAGTATACTGGAGGCTTACCATGTCGGGGTCTCCGACGGGGCATGGAAAACTCGCAAGCAGCTATGATGGTACTCACAGTTGAGTTCACCAAGTCCTTGGCTGTAGGCCCTCCACTCCCTGGCAGAGCTCCCAGCAACGGTGCGCCTGCCGTAAGCGCTTCAGCGAACCTCTCAACGTCCATCCTCCCAGTCCTCCATCCGAGGATTGAAGTTTGGGCATATGCACGCAGAGTGGCACCGTCGTGAATCTCAACAGCTATATACTGGTGATCACTAGCCGAGTAGTCCTCTAGTACTCGCCAGTTGTGTACTCTGGGTACCAGGGACTCCGAAGCGAGTGTCACATCGGGTATGGTTCCTACGCAACCCCAGCGGCGGAAAGTAGGGGTGTTACCAGTATTTAGGACAAAAAGCGCTGTTCTGGCCGCCATGTCCAAGATTTGCTTTCCCCTTGGGTCGGATTGTGGCATACCCCATTCAATGGCTCTAGCGTTGAAGTCTCCCCCGACCAGCATGTGGCCCTCTGTGTTCGAGACAGCGTCCTCCAGGGCATCGAGTTTGGTTCGAAAAGAGCGCATTGCCTCGTTAGGCGTCAGGTAAACACTGAAATATGTTATCCCTGAACACCGCACCCACACAAAACCATCCCCGCGTCCATGGCCCTGCACCTGAAGGCGGGCGCTGTCTCGAACCCAGATGGCCGAGGTACCAGATTTGTCAGGGTACCACGCTTGCGAGTCCTTGTTATGATGTTGCTCGCTCAGCAACAGGAGGTCAGCTTTCTTATCCCTCGCAAACTGCTCAAGTAGGTCCTGGGCGTTTGTGCTTCGGTGCAAATTGACCTGCAGGATACGGATCATTTGAGTATCGATTTGGCTTTAGTTAGGGCCTCCTTGAAAACCCAGCATCTCCCTGTCCCCGGCTCATGTTTGAGGTCGCCGGGTGCTAGCTTAGCATCCTTGCAAAGAATGCATTTTGCCTCGTTCGTACACTCCTTCCTTTTGTGCCCCGTTTCACCACATTTGTAGCACAGAGATCTCCTGTCGGGTCCCCTACAGCCATACGCGGTGTGTGTTTCCTTAATCTTGGTTTCATCACCGATGCTGTTGCCGATGTCATCACGACAGAGCGTGGTTTTGGGCTGATAACGACGTTTCAGGCTTTTCTCTACTTCGTATCCCTGTCTTGTATTGTTACTCGCTAAACTTACATCTATACTTCTCAATTGGTCGTCATAGTATTTTCTTTTCTTAATTCTAATTATCTCATTCGCTACTCTATATATACTATATATCTATATATATATATATATATATATATATATATATATATATATATATATCTATATATATATATATATATATATATATATATATCTATATATATATATATATATATATGTATATATATATATATATATATATATATATATATATATATATATATATATATATATATATATATATCTATATATCTATATATATATATATATATATCTATATATATATATATATATATATATATATATATATATATATATATATATATATATATATATATATATATATATATATATATATATATCTATATATATATATATGTATGTATTTATATACTATATATACTATATATATATATATATATATATATATATATATATATATATATATATATACTCGTATACCTGTATATATATAGACGAGGGTCATTCAACAAGTACTTAGCATACAGTAGAAAAACGAAAATTTTGGAAAGGTGGCATTTATTTTTCCACATAATCTCCTTCAAGCTCGATACACTTGGTCCAGCGATGCTCCAACTTTTTCAACCTGTCCAAAAAATACATTTTCTCGAGGGCTGCAAAATAGGCCTCCGGGACGGCGATCACCTCCTTATTCGACCCAAATCTATTCCCGGCGAGTGATTTTTTCAGGTTTGGAAACAAAAAGTAGTCACAGGGGGGCCAAATCTGGACAGTACGGTGGATGGGGCAGCAATTCGTAGCGCAATTCGACCTATTTGGCCATGGCGACGGCGGAGGTGTGAGCCGGCGCGTTGTCGTGGTGGAACAGCACTTTTTTCTTCGCAAATCGGGGCCGCTTTTTCTTCAATTCGACGTCAAATCGGCCCAATACCTTCTCGAGGTAATCGATGTGGATCACACCTTGTGAATCCCAGAAAACGGTGGCCATTACCTTTTCGGCCGATCGAAAGGTCTTCGCCTTCTTCGAAGCACGTTTGCCGGGTGAAGTCCACTGTTTCGACTGTTTCTTAGTCTCTGGTGTGTACCAGTGAAACCGCGTTTCGTCGACAGTCACGAAACGACGCAAGAACACGTCGCCGATGTGGTCTCACGGTTGCGCTTGTTTTCCGGTGTGAGCAAACGCGGCACCCATCGCGCCGACAGCTTTCTCATGCCCAGTTCTTTGTGTAGAATATGATGCATCGTTCCTTCTGCGATGCCCACAGTCTCAGCTATCACGCGAACCTTCAATCGACGGTCCGCAAACACGAGATCGTGGATTTTTTTAACGTTTTCCTCCGTAGCAGCCGTTTTCGGGGCACCTAGGCGTGGTTCATCAAAAACCGACGTGCGGCCACGAACAAACTCGTTGAACCAATTCTTGAGGGTCGCCATTGAAGGAGAAGAGTCACCGTACACAGCATCCAAGCGATCTTTGATTTCGCTGCGCGTTTTCCCTTCCAAAAACAAGAATCTAATCACTGAACGATATTGTTCTTTTTCCATTTTTGTACAACCGCTCGCTTCCAAAGGCTATCAAAACAAAACTAATGAAGGGAATTGACTGAAATTTGATAGTAGGCAAAACTCTTTTGTAATAGCAGCGCCATCGGGCGGTGAGGCTAAGTACTTGCTGAATGACCCTTGTATATAATATAAAATATATATATGTATATATATATATATATATATATATATAATCTATATATATATATATATATATATATATATATATATATATATATAATCTATATATATATATATATATATATATATATATATATATATATATATATATATATATATATATTGTATGTATATATATATATATATATATATATTGTATGTATATATATATATATATATATATATATATTGTATGTATATATATATATATATATATATATATATATATTGTATGTATATATATATATATATGTATATATATATATATATATTGTATATATATATATATATATATATATATATATATATATATATATATATATATATATCTGTACATACAATATATATATATATATATATATATATATATATATATATATATATATATATATATATATATATCTATACATACAATAAATATATATATATATATATATATATATATATATATATATATATATATCTATACATACAATAAATATATATATATATATATATATATATATATATATATATATATATATATATATATATATATATATATATATACAGTGCAATCCGCTTATAAAGTGCACTTTTATAAAGTATTTTCGGTTATAAAGTACTTTTTTCCAATCCCCATGCACAAATCATGGAAGTTACTGTATTTTTGTACGGATATAACGTTCACTTTTATAACGTACATATTGGTTATAACGTACCTTCCTCCATGCCACTTGAGTTCTTTATAACGTAAAAAATATTTATTCTCATATACATACGTACATATGAAGCATAAACCCACAAACAAAAATAAGTTGTTTAGACAAGTTGTTGCGATACGTAACAAATTGGCAACAATAACGCGAAGGGTTTTCGGTCCCTATAATTTTCGGGGAATCCCATGATAAATAATCGCCAGTTTTTAAAGTATTGTGCCCGGTAGGGTGTTTTTTTTTGTGTTTGGGAGATGTCTGCTTAATTTTTAGGGAATCCCATAAGAAAATAATTGCCAGTTTTTGAAGTGTTGTGATCGGTGTAAGGTCGCGATAAAGTTTGCAAAACAAAGAAATGGAGAAGAAAACTCGCAAAGTGCTAACGATTAATGAGAAGTTACATATTATTCGAGAAATTGAAAGTGGCAAAAAACAATCAGTAATATGTGCTTCGAAGCAATTGAAGAAAACGACAGTTTCGACAATTTGGCGAAATCGAAATAAAATTAAGGCTGCGTGTAGTAGTCCTTCATCTTCAGGAAAACGAAAGAAAATTCGAAACCCCATGCAACGGGATGTTGATAGAAACCTAATAAGGTGGTTTACATATCAAAGGAGTCTCCGCAATCCGATTTCGGGGGAAATTTTGCGACAAAAAGCCCAACAATTTGCTCAGCTTAATAATGATAACGAATTCAGGTGCTCTTCCGGTTGGATTCAAAGATTCAAAAACCGCCATAACATTGGATTTGGACGAATTCATGGCGAAGCAGCAGATGCAAACTCAGTAGCCGCTTTGGATTGGATTCGTGATGAATGGCCGCAGATAAGAGAGGGTTATAGTGATGAGGACATATTCAACGCAGACGAGACGGGACTTTTCTTCAAAGTGTTGCCTAACAAGACTCTCAAATTTCGTGGTGAAAATCGTATAGGTGGGAAGCAGTCTAAAGAAAGGATTACTGTCCTCATATGCGCCAATTCATCTGGCACCGAAAAAAGAATAATGCTCGTTATTGGAAAATTTAAAAATCCGAGATGCATGAAAAATGTAAAAACATTGCCTGTAAATTATACCTCAAATGGACGGGCTTGGATGACATCAGATATTTTTTCGAATGAGTTACGGTCCTGGGACGAGCAGCTGAGAAGGCAAAGAAGGAAGATTTTGCTAATTGTAGACAACTGCGCCGCTCACCCAAATCTCCAGAATCTGGAAAATATTAACTTGAATTTTTTTCCTCCCAACTGCACCTCTATTCTACAAGCGATGGACCAAGGCGTGATCAAGTGCCTCAAATCCTATTACCGAAGGTAATTCAGTAAAGTGAATTCATGTAACATAAATTTAGATTCCATTTGTGATACATTTCTAGGCTAGTTCTGATGAAATACATCGATGCAGCTGAGGATGCTCAAAATATGAAAATAAATTTGCTGAAATGTTAGCAAAAGCCTGGCAACAAGTATCACCAACGACCATTAGAAACTGTTTCCAGCATGCGGGACTTAAAACCGATTCATCAAACGATGAAGACGACCTTCCTTTGAGCGAATGGATTAAAAGGGTTCAAGCAAGAGAAGAGGATGAGCGTCCATTAAGCTCTTGGTTTTATGAAAATTGTAGACCTACTATAGAATTGCAAGATCTTGATTTGTTTGAAAACATTGATTCAGATATTGTATCAACTGAAACCCCAACAGATACTGACATAGTAGAAGAAGTACAGTCAGTAGAATCAAGCCAACAAAGCGACAATGACGATGAAGCTACTGAGCAGGAAACCATCAATATTGAGGATGCAATAAATTCGATAAAAAATGTGACAAGATTTTTGGAAGCAAACGAGCTTACGGAAGATGGTATCTTAGAAGCATCTCTTTTGATTGATGGCTATCTGCAAAAGCAAAAACTAAAAATAAAAATAAAATAATGCAAGATAACTGACTTTTTAAGACCATTACAATAACAGTTAGTAGACAAACGGGAGAATCCTATAAATTTTTCGAAAATTTATAATGCTTTTTGATTCAGCAGGCTATAATTTTGTATTATGAATGCATGGACTTTTTTTCTTTAATAAACGACAATTTTTGTAAATGAACACAACTTTTTTTCATAAGTGGGCTATAACGTACTATCGGTTATAAAGTTCTACTTGTTGCGGTCCCCTCGAGGTACGTTATAACCGGGTTACACTGTATATATATAATATATATATATATATATATATATATATATATATATATATATATATATACAAATACAATATATATATATATATATATATATATATATATATATATATATATATATATATATATATATATATATATATATATATATATATACATATATATATTGTCGCGTGTTTTCCGTTCGCGGCCAATAATTTTAATGTTCCGGGAAAGTGAAAACGCAATGTCTTTTAATTTAAGTTAAAAGAGTTTATTTTATTTCAAAAGTGCACAATGATCGATTTAACACTTTCACTAATTTTAATTTTCACTATTAAAAATTAAAATTTAACACTTGTCCATAAATTTATTATCGCAATTGTCTTCTAAATTACTTCACTATTACGAAACACACTTTCGCAGTTCTTATCGCGGTCGAATGAATGATGATCCCCCCATTCATTCAGCTCGCCTTTATATAGGGTCTCTACCTATTCACCCATTTCTCGTACGTTGGCGAATGTTCTACCGAGAGGTACCTGGTAGATTCGAGCAAATTTAATGAATGGAGTGACGTCACTTGCAGATGTTGATCATGCTTGTTGGGTTCTCGTGGTTTCGAGTGAATGATGATGAAAACAATTGCGACAGTAGCTCGCAGAATTATTTGTACATGTAATTATTTGTACATGTAACACTGCCCCCATCTCAGTTCTTTTCGCCCCGAAAAGATGTGTCGCTATTTGTAGTCAATTCTCCCTGGGTGTAATATGGGGCAAGACGGTCCAGATGCACGATTTTCATTTTAGCTCTCGGCTTACGATGTTCCTGTATTCGGTATACGACGTCGTTGATTCGCTTTGTAACTCGGTATGGTCCCTCCCAATTATGTTGCAACTTTGGAGACCTACCCTTTCGCCGTTGCGGGTTATAGAGCCACACCAAGTCATCTTGCTGGAAGCCAGTAGAATTAGCTTTTAGATCATACCTGGTCTTCATGCGGTCAGTAGCCGATTCGAGGTGTTTTCGCACTGTCCGATGTATCTGGTTCAACCGTTGTCTTAGATCACTTGCGTACTCCGAGACCGTTTGGGGTTTCTCAGGGGGTGTTCCGAACTTTATATCGGCTGGCAGACGAATAGTCTTTCCAAAAATGACTTTGGCTGGGGCTTGGCCCGTCGATGCATGTTCGGCAGCTCTGTACGCCATCAAAAATAGTGGGATATGTCGGTCCCAGTCCCTTTGGTTCTCGTCAACCATCTTGGCAAGGTGTTTATTGAGCGTGCCGTTGAAACGTTTGACCATTCCATCGGATTGGGGATGCAGCGGTGTTGTCCTCGTTTTCCGTATTCCGAGCAGCTCGCACATTTCGCCAAAAACTAGTGACTCAAAGTTTCGGCCTTGATCCGAATGTAATTCGCAAGGTACGCCGTACCTACTGACCCAATTTAACACTAGCTGTTCAGCTACGATAGTTGCTCCCTGGTTGGGAATGGGGTAGACCTCGGGCCACTTGCTGAAATAATCGGCTACAACCAGCGTATATCGATTTCCCCAATCGGTTTCAGGAAAGGGTCCTGCGATGTCAACAGCAATCCTTTCGAATGGCACGCCTACGTTATAGGCTTGCATTTGTCCTCTCAGTCGTCGCTTTGGGCCTTTGACGGAAGCGCAAATTGTGCATCTGCGACACCAGTCCTCTACGTCTTCTCGAGCGTGGAGCCAGTAGAACCGTTCCCGCAATTTCGCTAAGGTCTTGTTAACACCAAGGTGGCCTCCCGAGGATTCTTCATGCATTTCCTTAACCACATCGTGGATTCGGCTTTTGGGAAGTATAGTTTGCATCCTATAGGAGCTACCATCCGCCGTTTCCCATTTCCGCTTGAGTACGCCACCCTCCACCCGAAGGGAGTTCCATTGTGCCCAATAGCTTTTCAGGGTTGCGCCATGCATTGAAACGTCTTTCCACTCAGGTCGCCCAGTCGTCTCCTTCCATACGAGCAATGGTCCGATGTCTTCATCGGCTAACTGGGCGTTTCGAGTCTCCTCCGATGACCAACCTTCATCGAATTCCGCCGTTATCAATCGCAGATCAACGAGCGGTTCCTTTTCCTCAATCCGTCGGCAATGCTTGCAGTTAGCTGGACATGGACGGCGGGATAGGGCGTCAGCATTTCCATGAACTCCGCCCTTCCGATGAACAATTTCGTAGTCGTATGACTGCAATCTTTCGATCCATCTCGCAACTTGTCCCTCGGGGTTTTTGAAGTTGAGCAACCATCTCAGTGATGCATGGTCCGTTCGAAGAACAAATTTCTGCCCATATAGATACTTGTGGAACTGCTTAGTGGCCTCTATTATAGCCAATAGCTCCTTCCTGGTCACGCAGTAATTCCTCTCACTTTTTGAGAGAACTCGACTGTAATACGAGAGGACTCTTTCTTCGCCATTGATCTGCTGAGAGAGTACAGCTCCAATACCGCCGTTGCTTGCATCGGTGTCAACTACAAACATTTTTCCGGGTTTCGGATACGCCAGCACGGGTGATTCACACAGCTTTTCCTTCAGGGTCTCAAAGGCTGTCTGGCATTGTTCATTCCAGACATACGGACGATTTTTCTCGGTTAGCTGATGGAGACACTTAGCTATTTTGGCAAAGTCTTTGACGAATCTTCGATAGTAGCTCGCCAGACCCAGAAAACTTCGTAGTTGGCGCTTGTTGTTTGGTGTTGGCCAGCTTTTCACGGCTTCAATTTTCTCAGGGTCTGTTTTGACCCCTTTTGCTGATACGACGTGTCCCAGGTATTTTACTTCATCTGCGAAAAGAGTACACTTCTCGGGACTAAGTTTCAAATTTGCCAGTCGTAATCGGGAGAAAACCTCTTCTAAGTTCCGCACATGCTCTTCGAACGTTCTACCGATGACGATGATGTCATCTAGGTATACCAAGCAGGTTTTCCAGGTTAGACCACGTAGCACATATTCCATCAAGCGTTCGAAAGTGGCTGGGGCATTGCAAAGCCCAAACGGCATCACAACAAATTGCCACAATCCGGTCCCAACTGAAAATGCGGTCTTCTCTCGGTCCTTCTTGTCAATTTCTACCTGCCAGTAGCCACTCTTGAGATCGAGTGTAGAAAACCATTTTGCGTCGGCTAAAGTGTCCATGATGTCATCGATGCGTGGGAGTGGGTAACTATCTTTCTTAGTGACGTCGTTAAGCTGCCTATAGTCGACACAAAAGCGAGTGCTACCATCCTTTTTCTTGACTAGAACTACAGGCGCGGCCCATGGACTGACAGAAGGTTCAATAACGCCTTGTTTTTCCATGTCCGCGATCAGCGCGCTCACTTCTCCTTGTTTGGCTATAGGGAGACGTCTCGGTGCTTGTCGAATCGGCTTGGCTCCCTGTGTATCTATGACGTGAGTTACCATACTCGTTCGGCCTTGGTCATCCGGGCTTGTTGAGAAGATGTCACTGTACTTGGTGACCAGATGAGAGGCTCGTTTGAATAGCTGCACTGGCAATTTGACCTGCTTCAATATTGCAGACGTAGATTCCCGGGCTTTGTCTGTGTCTTGCCTCCTTTCCCAATGATGGTCGTGAGTAGCTTCCAAAGAGGTGATGGTGGAAACAGGCTGGCAGCTGCCGATGACTTCTCCCGCTTTGATGCTCGTGGTTGAGTCTGCGGTGTTAAGGACTCTAACCGGCACATATCCGTTCCTTAAAGATCTTACAAGGCATCGTCCTACAATCAAACTGCGTAATGCAGACGTCGTCGTTGGCTCTATCAGATAAGATCGGTGGTCTCCAGAATCACCATCAAGCTTGGCCCATACAATGCTTTCGGAAGAATTCGGTACATCAGTGTCAGTACATACCACTACATTCATCTTGGGAATTCGGACGCTGGGATCCTCCATCAGTACTTCTACATTCTGCCATTTCAATACACGTTTGCCCAAATCCAACGTGATTCCATGTGGTCCCAGAAAATCCATTCCGAGAATGCAGTCATCCATAATGTTCGCGACCAGAAAATTATGTCGGAACACAAGGTCTCCCAACTGTATCTGGAGGTTGACCTCTCCATGAACAGGTGCAGTTTCTCCCGTAGCTGTCCGTAGTGAGAAAATTCTGCCCTTGTGAAGTTGTTGCTGTCTAACTAGCTCTGGTCGGATAATCGATCGGGTTGCACCAGTGTCGATTGTTATGGTGCAGTGTTCTCCGTCAATTTGACGCGGAAGGCATAAGTCTGCTTCTCCACGATGTAGTCTTGACACGGTGATGGTGGTGCTGGGGACGTCGATCCTCCTAGCCAACCTCTGCCCCACGAAGTTGGCTCTTACATGTTTCCCGACCCCTCTGTTTGAAGGGCTTCCATTCTGGGCTCCTGACTCGGTCTGGATCTCCTTCTAGCTGCACACCCTGGACAATAGCTCGGTTTTCTTCGCTTCTTGCAGTCTCTTTGCAGGTGCCCCTTCTCTCCGCAATTCCAGCATCTAGGCGCACCATTTACATGCGGGTCTCGCTCAATTTCCACGCGCTCACACCTGCACTCGTCTGTCACTACCTCACGAACCCGGGCAGTGGTACGAGCCACATTTTTCGCTGCCTCAAAGTTCAGACTATAAGCCAGTGCGTCCTTAACCGTTTGCTTTTGAGCTAACCACACGGCTTGTTGCAATGCCGGGTCCTTTAGTGCGCTGATGAATGCTTCTGTCGCTGCATCATCTCGATGTTCTGGGTCGTAGGCTGGATAAGCCAAAAGTGCCAGCCGCTCAATGTCTTGGGCTAGCTGCTGCAGGGTTTCACCAGACTTCTGCATTCGATGCCTTAGCTGTGACCGATAAATCTGCTTTAGATGATCGTCTCCATAACGCATGTCGAGCGCATTCATTATAGCATTCGGGTTTGAGTGCAATTCAACGGGGATCGTCTGCAACAGCTCGGCAGCTGGGCCTCTTAGAGCGAGAATCAATGCAGTTGCTCGTTCCTGCTCATTCCAGTGATTTATGCGAGCGGCTGCTTCGAACTGGGTTTTGTAAATAGTCCAGACCGTTTGCCCATCGAATATTGGTGCTTGCACATTTCTAGATGAGCTTTGCGCTGCGGTTATAATTGGGGCTGGTGGGGCGGTTACTACTGCCTTTGCTGCTTCCAATTCCTTTTTCATGTTTTCCATCTCATTGTTGATTCTCTCCTCGACCTGGCTGACCTTTTCCTCGACCTGGTAAACCTTTTCCTCGACCTGGTAAACCTTTTCCTCGACCTGGTCAACCTTTTCCTCGACGCCTTTAATTTGCTTGTTGAGACTACCGAGCTCCGCTTTTATTGCGGTTGACTGTTTCTCCAGCTTCTGTGTGATGTCTGCCTTGATGTCTGCTTTGATTTCGATTGCTTGTTGGTCCAGCTTCGCTGATTGTTCGTTTAGCTTCGCAGCTAAACTGGATGTCTGTTCATTTAGCTGCGCTGATTGTTCATTTAACTTCGCTGTTAAATTGGATGACTGTTGTCGCTGCTCTTGCTGCATCAGCATCAACATTTGCATCAGCGCATTTTCTGGTTCCTTCGATTTTGGTGTTTCTACTTCTCCACCTTCTGCGCCTTTTTCCGCATCTGAGAACTCACCCGAATCCAGATTCACGCCTTCCGACTCGATCGCGTCACGCAAGCGTGCAATCAGTGTGGCCTTTGTACCTTGCGTAGCCAGGTTTCGCTGTTCCAACTCTTCCTTAAGCTCCGACATGGTCAATTCATTAATTTTTAAGCTTCGTGGCATTTTTAATGTTTCTTTAAATTTTCCTATTGTGCACTATAAAAATGTTCAAATTTTCACTTTCAAAATTTTTCTTTCGCACTTCTTGACACCACTGTCGCGTGTTTTCCGTTCGCGGCCAATAATTTTAATGTTCCGGGAAAGTGAAAACGCAATGTCTTTTAATTTAAGTTAAAAGAGTTTATTTTATTTCAAAAGTGCACAATGATCGATTTAACAC
>OZ017740.1:238298373-238315873 GCA_963969285.1 Odontomyia ornata | reverse complement strand
TCAACGAAATGCCGTTCCGTCCGGCCTACGATTAATTGGAAATGGATTTTTTTTCCAAGATAACGATCCCAAACATCGTTCTTAATTATGCAGGGACTATTTAGAAGGGAAAGAAGCAAAAGGGATTTTACAAAATATGGTGTGGCCCCCTCAGAGTCCGGACCTAAATCCGATTGAGCTTCTGTGGGATGAGCTGGATAGAAATGTGCGGAGCTGTTGCCCTTCCTCACAGGAAGACATGTGGAAGGCTCTACAAGAAAGCTGGAACCAAATTTCATCCGAAACTATTGACAAATTGATTAACCGTTTACCGATTAGTGAAAAAAGTGATAAAATGCAAAGGAGGCTTTTTTGACGAAAAATCTGTTTATCATATAAGTGGAATTTTGTAATGTGACGCCTACACCCGGGAATCGAAGTGATTCCGATCCCGAACCCTGGCAACCGGCCAGATAGGTATGACTTCGAAGTGCAAGCGGACTTCATCTTTCGTGCGGATATCATTGCGCAGAAAATATGTTTTTTCAAATATTTATATCTGTGGATATAAATATTTGAAAAATAATATTAATTAAACACCGATACATTTCGAAGCATATCTATCTGGCAATGCCGCCCACAGTTGCCATCAAAACATCGAATAGATAGAAACGTGGGACTGGTTGGAAGTGTCATTCGGAGATAACCTTTAAAAGTGGAAGTGCATTTTAAGTTGCAGTTTGCATATTTTTGTTTAATTTATTTGGTTCGGGTGTTAGATGGCCAGAGTTTCAACAGTTGCTTCGACCATGCGTCTTCGGTGGCTTTAAAGTGATGATTCATTGAGCATTTAATAACCGCCAGGGTATCGGCATTCCATCTTACAAGCTAGAAAACCAAAATAAATCTCTCATTGAAGAGTGGAAAGCAGCCATTACGTTAACAGGTACGAAATATTATTTTAAGTGGATGCTTCTTTTATTTTTACTGTGCAAAGAAGATAGAATATTTCTGTCATATTTATTTTTATCATTGCGGCCTTTGATTCTTTCAAATGGCATTAGTGAAGAACGAATGCCAAAATATAATAAAATTCCACCACGTATCATAGTGTCCATAACAGTAATAATAGCATAATTCTTAGGACTAGCAATTTAATGTCGGAAGAATCATCCCGTAAAACTAATGTGTATGACGGCAACCATAATGACTTATCAACGAATCTTAATGGTATTGGGAGTGATACAGACAAAGCACAAAATGATTTAACAACGATGGCAAGTAGCAATAGTTACCTGGAAAGTATTGGTGCTAGTACTTTACGTAACAATAAGAATTTGAAGAAAAAGAACGTCGTTCGTCGGTCTTGTCAATCGATCTCAACGAAGAAGGCACTCAAATAGCCGATGAAAGTGATGATGAAGAGATTTCTGCGCATACAACCATCGTTTCAGCCCCACCTGTTTCCAGCAACCAGCGAATCATGACGAGGAGAAAATCGGCTCGAAACCATCAAAACGGTGATCACTAATTTAAGGACTAGAATTATGTTGGACATGATAACAAACAATTTTTGTAAATTCCTACAATCTAATGCAATACTCTAAACTCAATGTGCATGGTGATTGGTTCGTAGCAGACGGTATTGAAGAGAGTGTTTGCTTTTTCATTTCTTCCTTCCGAATTTACTGGCACAGTGGAAATTGCTTTACGTGACGGGCACGCAATTTTGTTTCGTCTTAACAAAAAAAAAAAAAAAACGGGTAAATAATGGTATGATGAGCTTAAGCTTGTTGGATAGAAATCTTCGTTAGAAAATAAGTGACTTTTTTTTTTTACAATGCGGTGTTGTTAGTTGTCGCGTGCATTCGTTTGTGATAACGCTTCTAATGACTTCGGTAGTGACAAAATTGCCTAATTTCTACTGAATATACTACTCGTAGATTACGCAATTCATATGTAATGTAAAATGCGAAAGAAATGAACAAAAACAACATTAATATTGCAGTTCACAATGAGGCCTCATTAGTGTTGTGACCAACTCCCAGTCCATCCCATAAGTTTGTTTTTGTGTTTATGTTATTTAAGACGAAATTTTTAAGCAACACCCCCAATAAACGAATTTAGAAGACAAAAAAAATTTTAAGAATGACATGTAAAACGGCGCAGTGTTTTTTTTTTGTTAAGAAAAAAACTCATGTAACGTAGCATGTTTGTAAAGTAAACTTGTTTTCGACGCAAGTACAAGATAAAAACGAAATTCGTCCTTTTCTATAAAAGCAAACACGTTTCATAATCTTCAAAAAGTGTGTCACTTTGAACACATTAACTCTTATCTGAAAATTGTGTTATGGTTCTCTTTTATTGAAGAATACAATGAAGTTAAAATGAATTGCTGACCGAAAAAAAACTATTTTAAGTTTTCCATAAAATTATTTTCAATTTTAGGTTATTTTATTCATTAACCTTGAAGTATTTATTTATTCAACCTATATGTTAGTTTAAACTTAATTTGTTCATGCAACATACTTTAAATTTTAATCATATTTGAATAATTTTTATGTAATTTTTAACATGTTTCTTCATGATTGAAGATGCTTTATTACTTCGTTCAAAGTACCAATAAAAGATCTTGGAACATTTTAGAATATTAATCATAGTTTTGAGTTGGTTCATAGCGTAAACAAATTTCGCTATATTTTTGAATTTATTTAACAAAAATGTTTCATTCGTTTGATCGTACACAAATAATTTATCCACTTCGCACTATGAAGTTCATATTGTTGATTTCTATAAATGCAACTATTTTAATAATAAAATTGTTTACTCCAGATAACATATGTACTTCGAGCGTAAAAAATTGAAAAAAAAAAATAAACAACTTATAAGTTAGTTAACTTCAAGTTTCTGACTTGATCTTACAAAACGCTATTTTTATTCTAACATTTTAATTCCTTATTAGATTTACATAGTTTTAACTTACTATTTCATTTCGCAAGATATTTTCTTAATGAGTTAAAAATTACATAAGTCCATTCCAGTTAACTTTGAATTTGAATTCTTTCGAATTGTAATTTTAGAAATAATTTTATAATATTGTTATTTAATTTCGCAAGAATTTAGAATGAGTTTCAGCACTTCTAATAAGCTAAAACCAACTTTATATCCTATTGTATAAACAAATATGCTCACATAATTATTAACAATGAAATTTACATTACTAGTTAGCTCAAGATTTCGTTGTATCGCACAAAGGATGAGGTTTATTTTCACGATGCTAAGTAATAATATCTATATTCCGTTCAATAGCAACAACTCTATATAATTTCTCTGTTTATTAGAATTTTAGTGCTCTATTGGAAGTAGACTACGCGCATATGAGATTAAAAGAAGGAATGTATTTTTATCAGTTTAAATAATTAAAATGGATTGCTAAATTTAATCACAACTTTCCTTTTCAGTGGTTCTTCTTTTTCAGCGGGAAAGGAAGTGCAGGTTAGGTATGCCGTCGCGCGGGTAGGGTTTCGAAAAATCCGCTGAGGTCGGTTTCGCGTCGTGCGCGGTACCTTTGTTGTTTTGTCGTTTTATTAGAGTAGTTTTCGTCGGGTTGAGTTAGAGTAGCATACTTTTCGGTACCGCGTCGGAAATTCGGGAACGCGAAATAAAAATTAGCTTTTGTTCTTTGACTGGTTATAGGAAGAAATACGGAGTAACGTAAAGTAGGTTTCTTCTCCGTATGGTTTTGTTTTGCAACGCGTTTTGAAAACGGGCGTGTACAGGTGGCTGAAAATATGTAAATGAGCGTAACCCATTCGGAGACCTGCGCCCGAAATCCTCTCCGAACTAGCTGGCCGACAAGCAGCCACCGCGTGAATGGGTTACGGTGCACGGATTGGTTGACCGGTTGGTACCATCCGTTGGCACTGCTCAGACTTAACGTCTAGAACCGATGAGAGGTCGGTTCCGCGTTCGAACCTAAAAAGGTTAAAATCATTACAAATGGCGCCCAACGTGGGGCCTAAAACATCCTAAAGGGGAAAGAAATGCGCGTCTTCTGACGAGTTGGTCCTTTACGGAGGATGTAAGGTACTTTGGTACTCGAGTCCCACTATCAGGAGCAGTGGAGTTGTGTGATACACTCTAGCAGTCGCTTCACGTGAGTTGTAGCTTCCGCTCTCCTTTGTTTGATTTTGTTTTCGCGACAGAATCCTTCCGATGTGTTGTCCCAGGCTAACCCCTGTAAGGACCTTCTATTTTCTTGATGGAACTGCCAGCCTGATGGGTTTACCTATCAGCATGGACTCTCAAGAAAATAGAAGGCTACCTTGCCTTTATGTCGCGGAAGGATTCTACTTATTTCATATGCGTGATAGACGAGTGGTATCGGTTCAACGTTCGGTGGCGTATGCTGGAGTTGCGAAGCCCGGAATGCTTCCACGCGTCGGGAAATTTTGACCGCGTACAAAATCGTTACGGTAGCTCTACCACTTGTCTCGTCGAGTCATTTAACGTAGTTTAGAGACGGTTTTTGTAATGTAGGTGGGTATGGGGTTAAATTTCGTAGATCGACCAAAAGCACCCTTTCTTCGGCAGATTACCACGCACTCTCATTTCCCGTTGAAGGAGTCGACTGCTGGAAAGGAAAGTGTGTATTCCAAGAAATTTTTTTTTTCTTTCTTTTTTCTAGAAATAGCTCGCCACTATCGGCCACTAACTTATTCTTAAGTTTTTTTTATATATATATATATATTAGAGTGTTACATTTTCCTTTTTTTTAGTAAAAAACTTACTTCTACCACCCAGATTAAACGAAAATGGCAACGAAGCGGACCCCAGAAAAACGTTGGACCAGATCCAAAACGGTCCAACCCGCTAACTGCGGGATCTGTTTCGAGGACGTAGTGGAGGGGGTACACAGCGTGCGATTGGATTGTGGACATCTATTCCATCGTGCCTGTGTCCAACAGCTCCTCCTCACGTCCGAGCTGTGCCCCTTATGCCGGCGACCCATCGAGCGGACCGCCCTAGACGTCCCCCTCGGAACGCCCCTCCCAACGCGTGGTGCAGTGGCGAAAGGAGTTCCAGAGGCCGAACCGCCCCAACCACTGTTAGACCTTCAAGGAGCCGTAGGCGGTGAAGTTCCGGCCGCAGTTGTCGTGTCCGAGGTGACCCCCATGCCTTCCGCCCACTCCATTGACACCCTCGTGGCGTTGATGCGAGATATGTCGGAGAGGATTGGCAACCTGGAGGGAAAGCTCCAGAATCTCCCTATGAGCCAACCACCCAGCCGCGTGAGAACTCCGCTTGGCTGGGAGCCCAATCCCAGTGTGGCTATGCCCCTCTCTCGACCATCCGAGCAATGGGCCCCACCTCCAAGGAACTCGGGAATGGATCCCAGAGCTCCCGAATATAGACCACGACACAGCACCGCACCTCCGTTGGTACCTCTAGTCCCCGAGGCAGTTCCGTACAACAGGTCAATCGAGGATGCGATCCCCCCCGGGAACGCATTGACACCTTTTCGAGACCCGACGCCTCGTATCATGGAGAGTTGGCGCCTGAACTTTACGGGTTTCAACGATATGATATCGGCGGACCGGTTCCTTTTCCGGATTCAGGCGTTAGTATCCAGCACCCTGGGAGGTGATTCCTCGGCCTTCCTCCGGCATGCACATCTTTTGTTCAGCGGTGACGCTGCCGACTGGTACTGGAGTTTTAAGGAATCGGCGCCACGTCCCACTTGGAACTCTTTCAGTGCAACCTTCCGCAATCGATTTGAGGATGGCTTCACTGAGAGAGAACTAAGAGAACAATTAAAGAAACGGAAACAAGGCGCTCACGAACCGTTCGACCAGTACTACACAAGTATAGTGAGATTGAGCACTCGCTTGCGAACAACCATGCCCGAGGATGAACTGGTAGAAATTATCAGAGAGAATATGCGTTGGGATCTTCAGAACAGCCTTCTGCATTTTCCCATCAACACCATACAGGGATTGCGCCTCCATGCCCGTAGGCAAGAACAATTGGATGAGCGGCGAGGCACCTTCCGTCCACAACCTCGCATAACGGGACCAAATCCCCGAAATCATCATACCGCGGAGTTGATGGCAGCGGACCACCTGCTTGCTGACCCAGTACCAGTACCGAGGAGCGGAGCACCCCAGGAGCTTGAGGACCCAGCATTGATTGATCGACCCTCCCTTGAAGCAATTACAAGCCCGACGGTCTGTTGGAACTGCCGACAAACGGGGCATCGGTTCTATGCATGTCCAGCGGAGCCGACGCTTTTCTGTTACCGCTGCGGGAAGGCCGACACATACGCACCTGACTGCGCAAATTGCAAAATGCGAAAAACTTGCCACCGAGTGCCGCGACCACCCGTCGGCACTCCTATACCCCGGACGAACCAATCCTGACCCCATCACTAGCTATGACCAAGCTCCCGACATGACTCCAATTCTGCTGACTCGCACCGCTAAACACAGTTCTCCCGAAGTTCCACAACCGACGCCATCCTTCGCCGAGGCCAACGCGCAGGGAAATGATAGCGAGGCGAAAGTTCCTTGGCATGTCAAACCTTTCCACGTCAGGCTGCGGAATTATTTGGCTACTCGACAGCGCATCTTCCATGAGGAGTTGGCTACAAATGTCCCACCGCGAAGAAAGCGAGCCACGCGTCGGATGCGGAGCTTCTGGAGAAAAGTCAGGCAGTCGAGGAAGGTGCTGAAGGACATACACTTAGACGAATTATTGAGGGATGACGTTCGGCCATATGCGTCAGTACACCTCCTGCAAAAACGAGTGTCAGGCTTAGTCGATACGGGAGCCAGTGTGAATTGCATATCCGCCGATTTTGCAGGGGAGGTACTGGCAAGGCACGCGGACCAAATCCGTCATTTCACCTCCTGGTTAAGCACGGCGGACGGAACTCGTCACTCTGTGGTGGGAAAAATTACGACGGATGTCACCTTTAAAGGAGTAACTAAACCTCTGGAATTTTACATCATACCTCAATTAACCCAGAATCTTTATCTAGGAGTGGATTTCGTTCGAAAATTTAACTTGGCCCCGGCACTGTTTTCCGGTACGACCCTGGAGTCCGTCACCACTGTTCCTGACCAATCTCAACCCACTCACTTATTACGACATACACTGGATGTAAATCAGCAACTGCGTCTTGACTCGGCTATATCGGCTTTTCCATCGCATGAGAAGGAAGGTCTCGGGCGGACTGCACTGGTGTTCCACACTATAGATGTGGGGGATGCTAAACCCATAAAACAGAGACATTTTGCCATATCTCCGGCGAAGGAAAAGTCGTTATATGCCGAAGTGGATCGAATGCAAGCATTAGGCGTAATCGAAGAATCACAGAGCGCGTGGGCTTCCCCAGTCACCTTAGTTGTCAAGCCGAACAAGGTCCGGTTATGCTTAGATGCCAGACGCTTGAACGCCGTCACTGTCAAGGACGCATACCCTCTACCGTTGATTGAAGGCATTTTGAGTCGGTTGCCTAAAGCCCACTTCATCACGAGCTTAGACCTCAAGGACGCCTTCTGGCAAATTCCTTTAGACCCTGGTTCAAAGGAGAAAACAGCCTTCACAGTCCCAGGTCGGCCCCTGTATCAATTCGTGACCATGCCATTCGGATTGTGCAATGCCCCCCAAACAATGACGCGCCTTATGGATAAGGTGATACCACCTCATTTGCGGCACCAAGTTTTCGTTTACTTGGATGATCTGCTGCTTATAACCGAGACCTTTAACGAACACATCGACCTGCTTCAGGAGGTGGCTCTGCACATACGGAGGGCAAGGTTAACCATCAACATACAGAAGAGTCAGTTCGTGATGACGGAGGTGAAGTATTTAGGTCACATCATTGGGCATGGCCATATCAAGACCGATCCGGACAAGACTCAAGCGATTGACGTTTTTCCATTACCCAAGACCACCAAGCAATTACGCTGATTCTTAGGCTTATGCGGTTGGTACCAACGTTTTGTACGTGACTATGCCACCATTACCACTCCTTTGACCGACATGCTGTGTAAGGGACGTAAATTCGTCTGGGAAGAGCCCAGCTTGCGAGCCTTTGAAGAGCTAAAGAAGAGTCTGACTACAGCCCCCGTACTGCACAGCCCGGACTTTGACAAACCGTTCTCAATCCATTGTGACGCGAGTCAACACGGGGTGGGAGCAGTCTTAGTCCAGGTTGCACAAGACGGCGAGGAGAGACCTATAGCCTTCATGTCTCACAAGTTGAACCCAGCCCAGCGAAATTACACGGTCTCCGAGCAGGAATGTCTAGCTGCGGTGTTGGCAGTGAAACGCTTCCGAGCCTATGTGGAGGGACACACCTTTGAAATCGTTACGGATCACGCTTCTCTGAAATGGCTAATGAGCCAGACTGATCTCAACGGCAGATTGGCCAGGTGGGCACTGAAATTACAGGCATTTGACTTCACAATTCGCCACCGAAAAGGAAGCCAGCATGTAGTCCCCGACACCCTATCCAGAATGTTCGCCCCTGAAGGAGCCGAGTTGGTCCAGGAGGACGACAGCCCCCAATTGATCGATCTGGACCATCCTGCCTTCAAGTCAGCCAGCTACACCCAACTGATTCACACTATCCAGAATCAACTGTCCCAGCTTCCTGAACTGCGGTTGACGGATGGATTTATTTATAAGCGGATGGGACACGCATCCGGAGACCCCATACAAGAAGAAGAACAGTGGAAGTTGTGGGTGCCCGAAGAATTAACCACGGATCTGATCAGACGGGCTCATGACCACCCATCAAGTGCGCACGGCGGATACGGTCGTACACTTAGGCGGTTGAAAACCTGTTTCTTTTGGCCTAAGATGGCACAACAGATAAAAGCGTACGTAGCCTCCTGTGAGCTATGCAAGTGCACTAAAGCGCCCAACACCATTCTTCGGCCTCCCATGGGTAAGGTTGAGGTTCCCGAACGCGTGTTCCAGCGCTTGTACATTGATCTTATCGGTCCTTACCCTCGATCTGCTTCTGGTCACATGGGAGCTGTCGTGGTCCTGGACCAGCTTTCTAAGTCCCCTATCATAGAACCACTACGTAACATGCACACGGGACCTATACTCAGCTTCTTGGAGAACCGAGTCTTTCACATGTTTGGAGTTCCAGAGAAACTTGTCTCCGACAACGGGGTACAGTTCACCTCAAGCAAGTTCCGAGATCTAATGTCCAAATACGGCATCATTCACCAACGAACCGCCGTCTATTCACCACAAGCCAACGCATCCGAACGACTGAACCGTACGCTCATAGCGGCCATTCGCGCCTATGTCCACCCGAATCAGAAGGACTGGGATCGCAAGTTGTCCGCCATCACTAGTGCTCTGCGCTCGTCGTACCACGCCACTACCGGCATTTCGCCGTATTTCGCATTGTTCGGCCAGTACATGATCCGTCATGGAAGCGCTTACCGGCTATTGCGGCAGCTGAAATCGCTAGAGGACCCAATCGTGGTTCTGGAACCGCACGAAAAGCTCCAACTTCTGCGAGCTCATCTGCGGGAGAAGATTGAAGAAAGTAGACGGATGGGGGAGGAGCGGTACAACTTGCGATCCCATCCCTCTGGCTTTAAGGCAGGCGACGAAATATATCGTCGAAACTTCCGGCAGAGCGATGCCACCCGACATTACAATGCCAAACTAGACAAGAAATTCGTGAAGTGTCGAGTCCTACAAGTAATAAGCCCCACACGATACCTCATCGCGGACATGACTGGTAAAACCCTGGGAATTTACCAAGCAAAAGACCTTCGACGATGAAGTGCAACTATTTCACGCGAAAGAAAAAAAAAACCATGGCTTACCTAAATCTCTGCCTGGACGAAGATCTCCGAATGACACCTGACTCCCTACTGTATAGCCACTATCGAGTCTTCACTGAAATTGTTGTAGCCTATTCCTCGAAATCGACCTTCGACCCGCCACGGCCCTAACCAAGACCTTTTACATAGAAGGCGGGATCGGAGTTACTTCGATTTTGGGGGGGGAATGTGTAATGTGTAATGTGACGCCTACACCCGGGAATCAAAGTGATTCCGATCCCGAACCCTGGCAACCGGCCAGATAGGTATGACTTCGAAGTGCAAGCGGACTTCATCTTTCGTGCGGATATCATTGCGCAGAAAATATTTTTTTTCAAATATTTATATCTGTGGATATAAATATTTGAAAAATAATATTAATTAAACATCGATACATTTCGAAGCATATCTATCTGGCAATGCCGCCCACAGTTGCTATCAAAACATCGAATAGATAGAAACGTGGGACTGGTTGGAAGTGTCATTCGGAGATAACCTTTAAAAGTGGAAGTGCATTTTAAGTTGCAGTTTGCATATTTTTGTTTAATTTATTTGGTTCGGGTGTTAGATGGCCAGAGTTTCAACAGTTGCTTCGACCATGCGTCTTCGGTGGCTTTAAAGTGATGATTCATTGAGCATTTAATAACCGCCAGGGTATCGGCATTCCATCTTACAAGCTAGAAAACCAAAATAAATCTCTCATTGAAGAGTGGAAAGCAGCCATTACGTTAACAGGTACGAAATATTATTTTAAGTGGATGCTTCTTTTATTTTTACTGTGCAAAGAAGATAGAATATTTCTGTCATATTTATTTTTATCATTGCGGCCTTTGATTCTTTCAAATGGCATTAGTGAAGAACGAACGCCAAAATATAATAAAATTCCACCACGTATCATAGTGTCCATAACAGTAATAATAGCATAATTCTTAGGACTAGCAATTTAATGTCGGAAGAATCATCACGTAAAACTAATGTGTATGACGGCAACCATAATGACTTATCAACGAATCTTAATGGTATTGGGAGTGATACAGACAAAGCACAAAATGATTTAACAACGATGGCAAGTAGCAATAGTTACCTGGAAAGTATTGGTGCTAGTAACAATAGTAGGAAAGATAATAAAATTGCAAATAGTCAACGGAAGCGAAATTACGATAGTGATTCGAGTGAAAATAGCAGTACCCACGGTTGTACTTTACGTAACAATAAGAATTTGAAGAAAAAGAGCGTCGTTCGTCGGTCTTGTCAATCGATCTCAACGAAGAAGGCACTCAAATAGCCGATGAAAGTGATGATGAAGAGATTTCTGCGCATACAACCATCGTTTCAGCCCCACCTGTTTCCAGCAACCAGCGAATCATGACGAGGAGAAAATCGGCTCGAAACCATCAAAACGGTGATCACTAATTTAAGGACTAGAATTATGTTGGACATGATAACAAACAATTTTTGTAAATTCCTACAATCTAATGCAATACTCTAAACTCAATGTGCATGGTGATTGGTTCGTAGCAGACGGTATTGAAGAGAGTGTTTGCTTTTTCATTTCTTCCTTCCGAATTTACTGGCACAGTGGAAATTGCTTTACGTGACGGGCACGCAATTTTGTTTCGTCTTAACAAAAAAAAAAAACGGGTAAATAATGGTATGATGAGCTTAAGCTTGTTGGATAGAAATCTTCGTTAGAAAATAAGTGACTTTTTGCCTAATTTCTACTGAATATACTACTCGTAGATTACGCAATTCATATGTAATGTAAAATGCGAAAGAAATGAACAAAAACAACATTAATATTGCAGTTCACAATGAGGCCTCATTAGTGTTGTGACCAACTCCCAGTCCATCCCATAAGTTTGTTTTTGTGTTTATGTTATTTAAGACGAAATTTTTAAGCAACACCCCCAATAAACGAATTTAGAAGACAAAAAAAATTTTAAGAATGACATGTAAAACGGCGCAGTGTTTTTTTTTTGTTAAGAAAAAAACTCATGTAACGTAGCATGTTTGTAAAGTAAACTTGTTTTCGACGCAAGTACAAGATAAAAACGAAATTCGTCCTTTTCTATAAAAGCAAACACGTTTCATAATCTTCAAAAAGTGTGTCACTTTGAACACATTAACTCTTATCTGAAAATTGTGTTATGGTTCTCTTTTATTGAAGAATACAATGAAGTTAAAATGAATTGCTGACCGAAAAAAAACTATTTTAAGTTTTCCATAAAATTATTTTCAATTTTAGGTTATTTTATTCATTAACCTTGAAGTATTTATTTATTCAACCTATATGTTAGTTTAAACTTAATTTGTTCATGCAACATACTTTAAATTTTAATCATATTTGAATAATTTTTATGTAATTTTTAACATGTTTCTTCATGATTGAAGATGCTTTATTACTTCGTTCAAAGTACCAATAAAAGATCTTGGAACATTTTAGAATATTAATCATAGTTTTGAGTTGGTTCATAGCGTAAACAAATTTCGCTATATTTTTGAATTTATTTAACAAAAATGTTTCATTCGTTTGATCGTACACAAATAATTTATCCACTTCGCACTATGAAGTTCATATTGTTGATTTCTATAAATGCAACTATTTTAATAATAAAATTGTTTACTCCAGATAACATATGTACTTCGAGCGTAAAAAATTGAGAAAAAAAAAAAAATAACTTATAAGTTAGTTAACTTCAAGTTTCTGACTCGATCTTACAAAACGCTATTTTTATTCTAACATTTTAATTCCTTATTAGATATGTCAAAATATTCATTAGTGTTTGAGATACGCGTCGTTTTGTGAGCGTTTTGTGAACGTGTCGAAGACGAAGAGCGTCCTGGGCGACCATCAACCTCTTCTCTTCTTCGATTATCGTGGTATTGTGCATTATGAATTCCTTTCACCGGGCCAAACAGTCAACAAGGAATATTATTTGAACGTTATGCGTTTGCGACTTCTGGCTGTTCAGCAAGCTCAAAAGACCGCTCCGGGGACACCGTTTTGATACGATAGAGGAGATTCAAGCCGCAGCGAAGACGGAACTGAAGGCCATCCCGGAAACGACGCGTGTCTCAAACAATAATGAATATTTTAACATGTAAATTTGACATAGATGTCACTGCAAGTACTACAACCTACAAAAAAAAAAAAAAAACAATTCTCCAAATTCTTCGACGCGCGCAGTTTAAATTCAAGTGTCACCTTATTTTTTGGTCACAGTAATATATATATATATATATATATATATATATATATATATATATATATATATATATATATATATATATATATACATATAAATATATATATATACATATATACATATATATATATATATATATATATATATATATATATATATATACATATGTATACAATATATATATATAAATATATATATATATATATGTATATATATATATATATATATATATATATATATATATATATATATATAATATATATATATATATATATATATATAAATATATATAAATATATATATATATATATATATATATATATATATATATATATATAAATATATATATATATATATATATATACGTTAGTATAATATATATATATATATATATATATATATATATATATATATATATATATATATATATATATATCTATATATATATATATAAATATATATATATATATATATATACGTTAGTATAAATATATATATATATATATATATATATATATATATATATATATAAATATAAATATATATATATATATATATATATATATATATATATATATATATATATATATATATATATATACAGTCTTCCACAAAAGTCAAGGTACAGTGATAAATATCATGAAAATTGTTTGATATTTTTATTTAAAATCCTATAGTGATAAAATTTTTTTTGGTATTACTTCAACTATAATCATTACACTTTAAATTCATGTTAAACAAAACGAAAATTCTGTCGTATTAATATATTATTACATATGATGTGTTGGAAAGTCAATGAATGAAGTCCACAAAAGTCATGGTACACCTAAAGAAAAATGATACAAATTGTAATTATAGTCTTGCATAGTTATTTGAATTATACTTTTCTTAATATTTTGTCGGATATCCTTTCATCTGAATTACTGACTTCAGTCTTTTAGGCATAGAATATACCAATTTTTTGGTAAATTCGCTGCTGATTCTGGCCCACTTCTCCAATATAACATCCTTAAGCAGCGCCTTGCTTGATATCACTCTTTTTCGGATTTTTGTCTCAAGCTCATTCCAAAGATGCTCTATAGGGTTCAAATCAGGGCTTTGAGGCGGTGTAGCAAGCATGCGAGTATTGTACAATAGCCACATTCAAACTTTATGCGCAGTGTACTTAGGGTCATTGTCCTGTTGAAACAAGAAATCTTCTCGCATACCAAATTTGGCTGCACTTTGTTTCATGTTGTTTCGTAGAATCTCTAAATAAGAGTTCTGATCCATAGTATTTTCGATGAATGTCAGATTTCCAACTCCAGCAGCAGCCATGCAACCCCAAACCATAACACCACCGCCTCCATGTTTTACTGTTTTAATAGTGTTCTTGGGATTAAATGCTTCTCCTACTTTTCGCCAGACCCTCTTATGCCCATTTACACCAAATATACAAAATTTAGACTCATCCGAAAATAAAACATTATCCCAAAACGTTATTGGTTTGTCAATATATGCTTTTGCAAATGTTATTCTTTTTTGTTTGTTTATGGAACTTACAAGAGGTTTTCTTCTAGGCGTACGAGATGAAAATCCAGCTTCTACGACAGCTCTACGCACAGTTTCTGCGCTAACCTCCTTCTTATCATTAATTCCAAGAACATCGCAGATTTTTCTACAGCTTAGAAATGGATCTTGTTTTACCATTCGCGAAATTTTTCTCTTGTCCTTTGCACTTAGTTTAGATGGACGACCTGTTCGGGGCACATTTTCCACTATATTTTCCTTCTTAAATCGATTTATCACTTTTTGAATGGTTGACTGACTTCGCAACACTAGTTCAGCTATTTCAGAATATGATTTGCTCTGATTTGAATGCATATTAATAATTATTTCACGCTCCTTAATACTCAACTCCGTTCGACTCATTTTTTAAAAATTTTATTAAATAAAAGATACACCACGAATACGGACGCGATATTAAAGACAGCGGCCTACGGTTGTTAACTCACTCTGATAATATGAACTTGGGGGATTCCCCTTTTTACAAATAACAGGGCATTTTCTGCAACTGTACCAAGACTTTTGTGGAGTAGAAAAGAGACATTGCCAACAAAAAATTATTGGCTTCAATGATCATTATTGCCGAATCCCTTTAAATTTATGAAAACTTAAATTCAACAGAACTCGTTTTATTCCCATTTCATAACTTTTGGTTTTCAAATAAAAATATTGATTCAGTAATACAATTTTCAGTTACCGATTCTCTGTACCTTGACTTTTGTGGAAGACTGTATATATATATATATATATATAGAGTAAAAACTGCGAATGTGTGGAGTGAGAATTGAAAAGCGATATTGGTCGAGTAGTAGGAAAGTGATTTTCGTTGATTGTGAAATGATTTTAGTGGACAGTTGAAGTAAAAATTGATTCACGACTTGTAAAATACTGAAATAGCTAAATGAGTGATGGTGCATTTTTTTTGTAATTAAATAAACTCTTTTAACTTAAATTAAAAGACATTGCGTTTTCACTTTCCCGGAACATTAAAATGATTGGCCGCAAAGTATAACACGCGACAATATTATATATATATATATAAATATATATATATATATATACATATATATATATATATATATATATATATATATATATATATATATATATAAAAAAATATATATATATATATATATATATATATATATATATATATATATATATATCTATATACACACATATATATATAAATATATATATATATATATATATATATATATATATATATATATATATATATATATATATATGAATACATACATATATATATATATATATATATATATATATATATATATATATATGAATACATACATATATATATATATATATATATATATATATATATATATATATATATATATATATATATATATATATATATATATATATATATATATATATACATATATATATATTGTCGCGTGTTATTGGTTCGCGGCCAATAATTTTAATGTTCCGGGAAAGTGAAAACGCAATGTCTTTTAATTTAAGTTAAGAGAGTTTATTTAATTACAAAAGTGCACAATGATCAATTTAACAATTTAACACTTTCACTAATTTTAATTTTCACTATGAAAAAAATCTAACACTTGTCCATAAATTTCTTATCGCAATTGTCTTCTAAATCACTTCACTATTACGAAACACACTTTTCTACTACTCGAATAATATCGCTTCCCACATACTGTCGCAGTTCTCATCCCGGTCGAATGAATGATTCCCCCATTCATTCAGCTCGCCTTTATATAGGGTCTCTACGTATTCACCCATTTCTCGTACATTGGCGAATGTTCTACCGAGAGGTACCTGGTAGATTCGAGCAAATTAATGAATGGAGTGACGTCACTTGCAGATGTTGATCATGCTTGTTGGGTTCTCGTGGGTTCGAGTAAATTCATTTGTTGCCGTTCTTAATGATTATGAAAACAATTGCGACAGTAGCTCGCAGAATTATTTGTACATGTAATTATTTGTACATGTAACACTGCCCCCACCTCAGTTCTTTTCGCCCCGAAAAGATGTGTCGCTATTTGTAGTCAATTCTCCCTGGGTGTAATATGGGGCAAGACGGTCCAGATGCACGATTTTCATTTTAGCTCTCGGCTTACGATGTTCCTGTATTCGGTATACGACGTCGTTGATTCGCTTTGTAACTCGGTATGGTCCCTCCCAATTATGTTGAAACTTTGGAGAGCTACCGTTTCGCCGTTGTGGGTTATATAGCCACACCAAGTCATCTTGCTGGAAGCCAGTAGAATTAGCCTTTAGATCATACCTGGTCTTCATGCGGTCAGTAGCCGATTCGAGGTGTTTTCGCACTGTCCGATGTATCAGGTTCAACCGTTGTCTTAGCTCACTTGCGTACTCCGAGATCGTTTGGGGTTTCTCAGGGGGTGTTCCGAACTTTATTTCGGCTGGCAGACGAATAGTCTTTCCAAAAATGACTTTGGCTGGGGCTTGGCCCGTCGATGCATGTTCGGCAGCTCTGTACGCCATCAAAAACAGTGGGATATGTCGGTCCCAGTCCCTTTGGTTCTCGTCGACCATCTTGGCCAGGTGTTTATTTAGCGTGCCGTTGAAACGTTCGACCATTCCATCAGATTGGGGATGCAGCGGTGTTGTCCTCGTTTTCCGTATTCCCAGTAGTTCGCACATTTCGCTAAAAACTAGTGACTCAAAGTTTCGGCCTTGATCTGAATGTAATTCGCAAGGTACGCCGTACCTACTGACCCAATTTAACACTAGCTGTTCAGCTACGGTAGTTGCTTCCTGGTTGGGAATGGGGTAGACCTCCGCCCACTTGCTGAAATAATCGGCTACAACCAGCGTATATCGATCTCCCCAATCGGATTCAGGAAAGGGTCCTGCGATGTCAACAGCAATCCTTTCGAATGGCACGCCTACGTTATA